>BKBX01000913.1:3926-21789 GCA_008326845.1 Vitis x labruscana x Vitis vinifera
AAAAAAAAAAAAAAAAACTAACCCTAAACACTAAACTAGAAAATATGAAAATAAAGCTCTGGAAGGCAACCAAAAAGCTAACTCTAAACACTAAACTAGAAAATAAGAAAATAAAGCTCTGCAAGCCAAACAAAAAAAACTAACCCTAAACACTAAACTAGAAGGCCCATAGGTGAAGACCTACGGTGGTGATACAATAAAAATGCCCATAGATGCCAATCTATGGTGGTGAAAATCTCGAAAGCCCAAGGATGAAAATCCATGGTGGTGATATAATCTCAAAAGCCCAAGGATGAAAATCCATGGTGGTGATAATCTCGAAATGCCCAAGGATGAAAATCCATGGTGGTGATATAATCTCAAAAGCCCAGGGATGAAAATCCATGGTGGTGATAAACCTGAAATGCCCATAGATGAAGATCTATGGTGGTGAATCTGAAATAAAGGCTCATGGATGAAAATCCATGATGGTGAATCTGAAATGCCCAAGGATGAAAATCCATGGTGGTGATAATCTCAAAAGCCCAGGGATGAAAATCCATGGTGGTGATAAACCTGAAATGCCCATAGATGAAGATCTACGGTGGTGAATCTGAAATAAAGGATCATGGATGAAAATCCATGATAGTGAATCTGAAACATAGGCTCATGGATGAAAATCCATGATGGTGAATCTGAAATGCCCATAAATGAAAATCTATGGTGGTGAATCCGAAATGCCCATAGATGAAAATCTATGGTGGTGAATCTGAAAGCCCAAGGATGAAAATCCATGGTGGCGAAATAACTGAAATGCCCATAGACGTCCGATCTATGGTGGTGAAATAACTCAAATGCCCACAGATAAAAATCTATGGTGGTGATAATCCCGAAATGCCCAAGGATGAAAATCCATGGTGGTGATAACTGAAATAGACGCTCATAGATGAAAATCCATGATGGTGAAAATCTGAAAGAAGGGGGATGCCCTAAATAAGATGACAATAGGGGGATGCCCTAAACAAACTGATGGTAGGGGGATGCCCTAGGTGATAACTCGCAAAGATCGACAAATGCATCTGACAATCATGAAATCAACACGAGACATGGCAAACCCAAAGAGAGGGGGTATGCCCCAGTAGAAAAACGCTAAAGGGGGTATGACCCAGTATGACGACTCGCAAAGATCAAGAAATAGATCAAGCAGTGGGAAAGTACGCCAAAGATCTGATAAACTCAAGGATGGGGGGGTATGCCCCAGTGTGACGACCCATAAAGCTCAAGAAGTAGATCGAGTAATGAGAGAATCTACAAAATATCCGATGAACTCAAGGATGGGGGTATGCCCCAGTGTAAGATAGTAGTCAACATGGGACACAGAATGTCACCGAACAAGATACTCTGGGATATGCTCAATGATGATGGAATGAAAATGATATACATAGCCTCAATGAACAAACGCTAAAACGAGTCCAAACATCACTGAAACTATGCTGACAAAGCAAAACTAAAATAATGGACCAAACAAAAACTGACCAAGACTCTAAATCCGAAATGCAAGCAAATCAAGACATGGCATGTTAACTATCAATCATGAGAATATCATCACAAATACATCAACAATCTAATGGGCCCTACCATCATGGGAGATGTTGAACCTAATGTCCAAAGGCATGTGAAAACTCAACTAGAAAGCCCGAGACTGGTCTGCATCCTCTTCTGATCACAAGAGAAATGGGATAAGGTCATGTAAGACGATGAAATATGTGGGCTCAAAAGATATAAGGCTCTGATAAGATGGGTGCAGGTATAACTGTGTCCAATGTAGGATGGATGGGTGTGTAACAAAGATAAGTGAATATCCAAATCAAACTAGGTACGCCGAGAAGAATGAGCCCAGGGTGTCAATGACTCCATGATCCGTCGAAAGCAGCAATCACAAACAGAAGACGAAGTCTCAATGTCAAAATCAGCAAGGTGGGTATGCCCCAGTATGAATGCATCATCTCAAAATGGGTAAGCTCTCAGTGCAAAATGATCTCTGGAAAGTAAGTATCCGGCATAAACTGTCATCTCACAAAATCATCATCAATGAGTGGGCTATGCCCCAGTGTAAGCATCCCCAAATCAAACATCCATGAGAAGAGTACAACCAATCATGCATCATCTGATCAAAATGAATCTCCGCTCCTCAAAAGCCATCATGGTAATGTGAAGAGAGTATCTGTCCTCCTCTAAAGAAAAAGCATGTCCCGATGTGAACTGGTGTCTCTAAGACCAAACGCCAATGAAAGGGTTATGCCCCAGTATAGGGCAAACCCTGAAATGACTAAACTCTGCTGCATGCTCTCATAAGTGCTCGTGTCCTGATCCAATCATCTCAAAAAAGTATGTCAACAATGATGAGAAGGCTATGCTCCAGTGATCATATCAAAGAAATCACCCAATCATATCTCGTACTCCAATGTGAAATGAATCTAATCGCCTCCGAGGAACAACTATACCTAAAAAACTATCATCGATCGAAAGAGGTATGCCCCTATGTAAAGTACACTACATGAAATGTGTCAATCATGTCTCATGCTCCAATGTGGAAAAGGACATCTGATATCCTCCAAGGAATGGACATGGCTCAAAAATCCGTCATCGACTGAGAAGAGTATGCCTCGACATAATGGTCATCCGATAATGAAAATCTCTGAGATGGCTATGCCCCAGTGTAGGGTCATACCATAACTCTTGGTCCAGCACAATCAGAATGCTCTCGAATCAATCCCAAGTATCGCTCACATAAGAGCTATCAAACACAATGTGTGATGTCATGGCCTCAGGGTGGTCTTAAGACTCAGGACGTAACGAAGGCTAGGGTGATAGGGTGATAGAAATGAAGGGAAACTAGGCCCAAATACCCAATGATCAAAACCCATGCCCTCATGTATAAAATGCAACATATATAGAAAATATCGTGAGCCATGGACCTGAAGATGCCTACTGTGAACATGGTAATAATGATGATGCAATGAAGAAAAACCGAACTGATGACGAGATGTATAATGATGGTACGAAGAGGGTACCAAACCAGAAAATGAGGTCACTGTAAGAACGGAATAAGAGGTGAAATAAAAATGATGAATCAGAAGTGAAAACGAGGATGATGATGAAACATAGAATATGAGAACAAGTGATGATCTGCTCAAATCAAATATGAAAGGAGGTCACGTCAATAACGAACACAATGATGGAATGGACAATGACCCAGAGCTCCTAAGAGAAGGCCACTCATCCCACTCTCAAAACATACAACAAAATGAATACGAAGAATGAAAGGTCCCGAGGAGCTCACATACGAACTCCCATCGATAGACATATCCAACAAAGCGACCCCTCGAACACTCATATACACATACTCAATGATAGAGAATAATACACACATGTGCCTCTTTTTTTTTTTTTTTTACATATAGACAAAATGTACATGCTCTGATCGCAAACCAAGAAAGATCTAAAGATGAAGTAAAAATGGATAAACATACTCTCAAATGCCAATGTAGCATAAACTCTCTCTAATGATGTGACCCTCTCAAGCCAAGGATCCCTGGATCAACGTCCGTATGATAGATAGTGGAAATGACGTGACTACCCTCCATGTAATGAACTGAGGGGGATCACCACTCGGGGTGGAGAAAGTGATGCAAAACGAGTAATAGATAGGATAAAGGACGCAATCGATGAAGTGTGATGAAATGCAATGATGCAATGATAGGAAAAGATAATGAGAAAGATGCGCCCCTAGGTCCAAGGCTCATGAAACTCCTAAACAATGCATGCATACATTGAAGGGCCCCTATCCCGGTGTAGAAGGTGAGCAAGGCTATAAGAAATAAAAGGTTATGATGCTCATGCGAGGCTCAAAGGGCTAGCAATGGTCTAGATGTCAATGTAGGTAATAGGGTGTAAGCTAACCGAAATGAAGGCCACCCATCCTACGACCACGGTCTCATACATCGTGCTCTCAAGCCCTCAAATAATCAATACTAAAGATCGATGTCTATCTGATATAACCACGTCAACCCTCTAGAATCATGCATCAAACCGTAGTCCGAATGCTCCATAACAATCTCAAAGATGATCATCTCAAAGCAAAGTGAACGGTGATCTCATCAGGCACGACTGTCCAGCACAAGCCAACTCTCATCATACAAGATCAATCTCTGTACTCACGGCAAAATAAGTGACAGTCTCGTCAAGCAATCGACCAATCCTCACATCGTAAGCCATCCAAAGATCATAAGCCAACCCTCGCCATGCGAGATCAACCCTGGGCTCAAACTCCTCACACTCTACCTAGTCGAATCAGAAAGGGGAGGTGCAAAGCTGGAAAATGATGGAAAGGTCATATAATGGTCTCAAGGGTGATGTTGTGCAAAGCTCATAATGAATGGATGTAGGTCCAAACAAAGCAAGGTGTGGGAAGTGAGCAAGGTACGGCTCTGATCATAAGAAGATGTGTCACAGTCTCGAACTCTCTAGGTCAAATCTCTGATCCTAGGCTAATAGGCTCAATATCCTCCATGATAGGTCAAGCCTCAAGACCACAATATGCGAGTGAAGAGATGCCCTAAGTCAAAAGTACAACACATCATATCACAAAACACAAACACATGTCCATAAAGGAAAATGCATCCAATGGGATAATCCGATGAGTACATCGTGTAAAAGAAGGATAATAAAGACAATACTCAAGAATCGAGTTATAGTCTCTAAAAGACAAAAGTAAAACAAGACTAAACAAACAAAAAACAGTGACTGGTCCTGTCATCACATCTCTGGCCACAGAAGGAACAAAATCTGAGTGCCACCACACCAAGGTAAGCCAATCATGAGTCAATCGCCCAAATCAATAAGGTCAGGGACTGCTGGTGAAGGGGCGTCTGCATGCATGGCCTGAGCTGAGGTAGGAATAGGAAACATATCGGACTGAGGATGCCCAAACGTCCCCGAATCAACAATGTCTTGTATGGCATGTCGTAGAGCAGTGCAACGATCAGTGTGATATCCTACTGACTGATGGTACATACAATATAAATCAAGTCAAAACTGTGGAGGCACAGGATCTGGAAGTGCCCTAGGAGCCAGAGGAGCCAAAAATCCCATGGCCTGGTATGTCTCAAAAACTCTGCTCAGAGATGTACCCAAATCTGAAAAGTGTCTCCGACATCGTCGACGAGGGTGAAATCGCTCATGAGGAACTATAACGACCGGAGGGCCCCGAAGCCGGGATGGAGGTCGTGCCAACGTAGCTAATGAAATGGATGAGGAATGCTGCTGTACTAAATGTGGGCGAGGTCGTGGATGTGAGGCACCCAAAGTAACAAACATCGATGGAGTCAAATGTGGCAATGAAGGCATCGCTACTCCTGGAGCTCCTCTCGATGACGATGGATGCTCTGACAAAATAAGCTCAATCCTCTCAACCCTCTGTGTCAAATCCACCATCATCTCGTAAAGAGTAGTGAGAGTAATGGGTGCGATCTCGTCCGACATGGTGAACCTCAACTGAAGAAGTCTAATCTCAATGTACTCTGAAAATATCATAACCATCATGCCATCAATCTCTGCTCGCGGACCAGTCACAACACTAAAACTGTCCAAGACTCTAAAACAAACACATGCAAACGACAAAACAAAACAACACACGACGCTACTCAAAACAACAACACATAAAATACATGATACGAAACAATGATAACAATAAAAAGAAGATAGAAACACATGCCCAAGAAAACAACAATATCACTAAGTGAAATGAGAGTACATCATGCAAAATAATAGGACAACAAAGGTCTACTCTCGAAGCACAAGGTGCGAACTCAAAACACTAACTATAAAACAAGACTCAAATACAAAATAAAAGAGAACAAAAACTCAAACGACCAACTAACAATGTAGTCCCAAAATACACCAACAAGGTATGCAATATCAAAGTGTCTGGTGAATATCAGTGCCCTAGGTGTCCAAAATGTGATGGTATAAGCCCGAAGGAGGAGGAACTGCATGTGTGGACTAAGCTGGAAAGGAATCAGTAGACATATCTGGACCAAGATCAGTATATGTGGTCGATATGGGAAAGCTAACTGCGCCACTGTCAATAAGATCTTGTATGGTGTGACGTGGAGAAGCACAATAATCAGTACGGTGGCCTGCCATCTGGTGAAATGCACAGAACTCATGAGCATGAAAACGCGGAGGTAAGGTACTCGGGAGTGGTCTAGGGGCCAATGGTACTAAAACACCAGTAGATCTGAGTCGCTCAAAAGCTCTATCCAAAGGCATCCCCAAATCAGAATAAGTTCTCTGACGTCGCCGATGGGGACGAGACTGCTCATGCCGTGGGATGACAATCTGTGGACGCTGAAACTGAAATGAAGGTCGCACCGTGACAGTATGAGGATGCACAGAAGGGTACTGCTGAACTGGATGAGGATGACGATGCTGTAAAGGTGGGGAATCACTCCTGGGTGTCTGCAATGATCTCACACAGGGATGATAACCAGGTCGTCGATGCTGAAAGTCTGCTGAACATACGTCTCCATAGCTCTCAGATGATCCACCAACTCCCTTCTCCTCAGTATCTGAAGAAGGAATAATATCTACCCATAATCCTCTAGATATGCCATCGTCTACATCAATCAAAGCTTGAACCAATGATCTGAAATCCCGGAATGGGACTCCTGTCAGATGCCGAGCAAACCTAGGATGCAAACTCCTCAAAAACATGCTCATCTGATCTCTCTCAGTAGGTCGCTCAATCATCTCTGCAGCCCTCTCCCTCCAGCGAGAGATAAAAGAAGAAACAGACTCATCTGATCCCTGTCTAAGAGACTCAAGCTCTCTACGTGTAACACTCGTATCACCGCTGAAGGAATACTGTCTCAGAAACTCCTGTGCTAAGTCTGCCCAACTTCTCCGACGAGATGACTCTAATGCAGCGTACCATCTTTGTGTCGCGCCGCTCAGTGACAATGGGAACAAAGTGAGTAACTGTGCCTCATCTAGACCAAGGGCCCTCATAACCGTGCTATAAAGTCTGAGATGAATACGAGGACATCCAACACCCGTATATCTCTCTATATCAGGCATCCTGAAACTGACTGGCAAAGTGGCCACTGGCACATCGCCAGGGTCATCCCATGAAATCATCTCATCAAGATCTCTCATCCGTCTAATCCTCTGCTCAAGTCTGTCCATACGAGAATGAGGATCCTCAATAACGGTAACTGGTGTGACCATAGGTGGAATGACAGCAGCATGATCATGTGAAACAGTAGGCAACGTCTGTGTAGCTGGCATCTGAACAGGTAGAACAGGTGGTGTCACTAAATCAGATGGCGTGTCCTCGAGCACTACATGCCTACTCTGCTGAGTATCCATCCTCTAACTCAAACTGGTCAATGCCTCCTGAATCGAAACCACAGAAGCGATAAGCTAGCCAATCGAAAATGATTGTGAATCCGTCTATAGCAACTCAGAGATATGAATCAACCTCTATCCCACTCAACCCAGGGCACTGAACCAAGACTGGGACTACAAATAACCCCTACAAAAGAACCTAAACACAATGACTCAAACACGACTCATGCAACGACACAGGATGCAACGAACAATGACCAATGCATGATACACTACAACCCAATACATGACAGGGTGCGATACACAATCATATGATGATAATCAAAATTTGGATAGACGATAGAATCTCTAGAGTCACATGAGTGTCCAGTGTGAGACAACTACAAATATGACTAAAGAATTTCTATCGATGATCCAAAAAATGATCGAGGTGTGAAGAAAGTAAATGGGGTGTGAAGAACACTATCACGAGATCGATACTCAATATAGACCGAAATATCCTTGATTCAACCTTCAACTCGAGCTCCATAAGAAAAAAAATGATAAGGTGATCAAGACGAATCTCTCGAAAAATGTGTGAATATGAAAATGTGCCTTTCACCTTTCTGTAATGAAAATATGAGCATCGAGTTGAAAATCGAACCAAGGATCAAACAAATGATGAGGTACTGAGCCCGTGATAGGTGTACAGTATAAAAAGATGATCAATGAACATATCCCAAAATATCGAGTGAGTGACAACAAAGTGAAGAGGTGTGTCGAGCCAAGAAATGAGAACGAAAAGCCCTATGGAGAAAACATGCTAAAACTCCTCGAGTAAAAAGCATAAACTAAGATGACAAGACGGAAGGTGATCCAACCGATACTCAAACAAATAACGATCTCCGAGCACTCTCAACTGGAGGCTAAAAAGAGGGAACACTGGATCTGAACTGTAACTAAAGAGGCTCTGAAGGCCCTCAGATGCACCCACGTGTAGGGAGGGAGTCCTAATCGAAGGATCTATGGCTCAACCTACGAGGTCAAGGTGGCTCTAAATGGATATGGGTGGACTTTAAAGGATCCCTAGCAGAAGCGATCATACCCTCCGGTGGTACGCAACCCTCTGCACGCCTCCGAAAAGACGGGGCGCTTCCATGCAAGGTGGTCATCACCTCCACACATGCACTACCTCGCATCCCAGGGGGCTTCCTATGGTGAAACCTCTCAAACTCTCAACGCTCAATGGTCGACTAGAGTGCACAGTGAATGGTGTGGGTGCATCCGAAAACCCTAGGAAGCTAAAACAGAAGAGAAAACACACTGGTTGCACGAATATCCATGAAACCTAGCTCCGGGCTATACAGGTCTTCAATGATCGGACTCCAATCGACATCAAAGTGTCGCTCTCCTCCAGAATGCTCCCGTACATCGATATAGCCCGTCGCTAGACCCTACTCCTAATCTCTGGCTCGGTCAGAGAGCAAACACACAGAAGGTCTCACACTTGCAATAGTGAGAACCGGGATGAAAGGAATGACCGAAACCAAGAGAGTTGGAGGTAAGGGGATATATGTGCGGCCCACACAGACAAGCGACACGCAATCACGCAAAAGAGAGTAGTCATGCAACACTCAATCAAACAAATCTCAGATATATCATCAATGTACACACACAAGATAAGCGAGAATACTACAATCAGATGGATAGTGATACAAAGACAACACACTCAAAGATGATCAAAACAATATACAAGTCAGAGAATCAACATGTCAAGCCGAGTGATATACAGTGGTGAGTGTATGCATGTGAAGTGATCAGAACAAGCATGGTAAAATCAGAATCAATGTGCTAACCGATGCAATAAGATCAATCATCAATAATCCAACATGTCAATGTCTCAAACGAATATATCAATGAAACACAGAAGAAATCATGGCATCAGAATCCTCAATCAAGATAAATCAATCAACATAATCGACATGTCAAAGTCTCAAGTGGATATAAAATCCGAGCATGCATCAAATATCCTCAATGTGCAATCAAGAGATGAGTACCCACTGACAGACTCATCAAACACCACATTCGCTTCATCTTAAGTTCAAGCTTGACCCTCTAAATCTTCCCCAGTGGAGTCGCCATTTTGTGGACCCCGCATTTTCGATTACTCGATGCGTTTCCCACTCGAATGGCGAGCTCGATTTTTATTTTGAAAAATTGATTTTTATTGATTAAGAAAAATGACTTGGAGTCGCCACTTATTTTTGTTTTATTTTTTTAAAGGGTAAACAAAATAAGAAAGAAAAACCCTAAGTGTGACTCCTTATTTTGGAAAGGGTGATCTACGAAAAACCGGGTCGGGTTCGGGGGTCAGGTTACTTATCGGGAAGGTACGGTAAAGACCGTAGCACCCCTCTAAGTCCCTAAAAACGGGTCTCTACTAATAAAGTGAAGCTAACATAGCGATGATGAGGAAATCAATAAATACTCAAATCTATCATGCACATATGAGTATCAGAAAATGCATATAGATTAATCAGAGTAGGAATGAGTGTGTACCTGTGCAGCGAGCCACTATGCGCTATCAAGAGAGAGGGTTAGTGCAAAATAAAGTGCACAAACATAACTCACATGTCACCAAATCATCAAAGGCACGCATGACAATTCACTCAAAATTCATTTTTATTTTAAAGAAAAATTATTTGATGTTGGGCCCCCACCAAAGCCCAATTTATTTTTGAGTGAATTAATTTCATAAATTCTATAATTAAGAATCACGAAAATAAATTCACAATTATTTTAAAACATTTTTTAAAAAATAGAAAATGTGAAAATGGCTTGCCGAAGAGGAAATGGCAACCAATTTTATTGAAAGAAATGAGATTGTTGGGTCCTAAAATTTGAAGATTGAGAGATTGAAAAATTGAAATTATTCGAGGATTGAAAATCTAAAAAAAAAAATAAAATTGTTCGGAAATTGGGATTTAGGGAGTTATTTTTAAAAATCAAAGATGAAACAATGGCTTAAGGACGTGTGGCCCTAAAGGTGGCCCATACTAAAGGTGGCCATGCATGACCAGGTAAGAATGGGGCCCAGGGATGTATCAAGCACTGCGCCCTCACTGATCACTTGAAAGCTGTCTAACCATACAATCCAAAGCGCTGCCAGCTTCTGCAGCTACCACAACAGCTCTATGATGCAATCGGACTCCATGCAGAATGCTGCTCAACATAGCTGATTCAGGCATGATCAAAGTGGAGTTCTGTTTCTTAGTTAGGACAGCTTTTACCCCATCATCGTTGTCCTGTATTTGTTCAACATCCCCATTATTTCCTTACCTTTGCAACTGCTAATGCAGCACTAAAGGTCTCAGCTTCAGTTGCTGTGTCTTAAACCAAGTACTCAACACTTTTGCCCACTATTGCTGTTGAATTGATTGGTTGAAGATGGACAAGAATTGGCTCGACTTGGGTTCTCATCCATGTGCTGTTCGCCGGAAGCATCTAATGAATTTTCCATGCATGGCACGCGTCTTCTCGCGAATCAGACGGGGCACAATAATGCAGACGGGGTAATACCAGAGCTACGTAGACAAATTCTATTTTCTACAATATCATTCCCGATAAACAAAGCGCTGAAACGCGTGGTTCCCACTGAGTACCAGGTAAGAATTCCATTCTCTTCATGCTTCAGTTAGGTTGCAAATCCCATTCCCACTTTTTCTGTCAGAAGGATTTTTACACTTCAGTTTCCATAGCATTGCTGAATCTGATTTATCTACAAGGTCTCTCCCCCTCACAGCAGTTGCAGATGAACTATTGGGCAGTGGCCATGTACTGATTAGGATGGATTTCTTTCTCGTGAGAGGCATTTTAGAGCCACTAGTGTAAGAGCTCCTGGACTCGGATGGGTAATGCTCCTCACTTCCAATCTCTTTGGGAGATGATTGTGATTGCGAGGCTGACGAGACGTTAGGGAGCATCAGGAGTTACCTTTGAAACAAAGGATTTCCTTGCTGCTGTGGCCTTGGTCAGGAAGCTTGGTGAAGCTGGTAGAAATTTGATGTTTCAGATTATGAGGCGATGACTGCTTGATCGGTCAGATTCCGGTACTGGCTTTGCCTCCTGGTGAACTATCCGATATCCATGAAGGTGACCATGCATAATAGGTCCTTACTCGTGAATCCAGCAACCTAGGATACGGAGTTGACATGGCTAACGTCGGCGGAGACATCGGGAGTACCAACGATATCCTAGAGAGAGAGAGCAAGGGGACAAGAAGAAAGAGCTTCATGAGCAGGATCAATTGTTTGGATGAAAAGTTTCCACTCGGGATAGTTCCCAGCTGCAATGGAGTTCTAGAGATCCTGAGTGGCATGGCTGTGGTTGCTTGGCGTTCCGGTGATGACAGAGGTGCTTCGCCGCCGGCGGCAAGCCGCCGGCGTCATTCGAGGACAGCTTTGCTTGCTCTTTCCATGAACCGGTTTCTGTGATTTTCAGGTATTGAAAGAATGATCCCTTGGGTGATGGTGGTGACTGCTAACACTTGCCATCAGGAGGCTGCTGAAACTGAACAGAAGCATGAACACTCGCATTGCAACTGCATATCTCATGGATTGCATATCCTTGAATTGTCCAAGTTCTCTTTGCGAAGCCCCAATACCCCTTACTGAATTGCCCTGTTGGAAGGGAGAGTAGAGGCCAGAGTATAACAATGTTGATAGTAAAGCCAACACCCCATTTCACGATCCATGCCTCTGCTCTGATCAGCTTTTCCTCTTTGAACTCTTCTGCTAAAAGATTTCTCCTCCAAATTCTCTCTGAAAATATCTCTCTTTCACAGATTCCCTCTCCAGCAAGTTTCCCTCCAAGCTCAAACACTTTCCCCCTCCAAAATATCTCTCTGCAATCCCCTGCTCCTTCACTCCGGTAAAATCAGAGGAATAAACACTAAGGCATGAGCTAGAGTGAGAACTAAGGGTAGAGCAAATGAGCGAGCACGTAGCACAATGAATGTATAGGATCTCCTATCAAGTGATGATCATAGACTCAAAACAGGTGGGATGAGAGAGAACTTTGGGTCAGGTTTACACAGTGTATGAGAAACAGAGTTCCACTAGCTCCAAACCAAACCACAAAAACGACAGTAGAATCAACAGCAGCAGAGTATGAAAATGATTCAGAAATCAACAAGATTCAGCACGCAACCCATAGTGTTCAACCCCAAATTGATGAGCAATGAAGAGCAAACCAACATGGGAAAGAGATGAGAAAATATTTGAATCAAAGTAAGCGAGAAACTCACCTCCTAACTCACCTATAGATGCCCTTTCCTCTGTTATCTCCCTTGCTCCAACTCCTTCAGCACCTCTGTAAGCGCCCCCTCCTCTCCAGGTCCATAGTCTACCTCTCTTGCTCCTCAAATCTCTTCCCGGAAAAAATATCTCCCTCCTCCTCTGTTCTGCTCCTCTAAGCTTCTCTCCTTTTCTTTCCTTCTAACAGCTCTGGGATCTCTCCCTTTTTCCCTTCAATCGAAAATCCCTCCACCCCTGAGTTTCTCTTGCCTGAGAGCTCTCTCTAAAAAAAATCTTTTTCCGCAGTCCTAAAAAAACGTCTCTCCCTCTCTCACCTAAAAAAATCTCTAACGGCCTCCTCAGAGCTCCTGCAGCTGCCAGACGACACCCTACCATGCAGCTTCACGGTTTTCAGCTTTTTTGCTGAATATATCTCCACGTGTCAAGCTTCCATTGGCCATCAAAACCACTAACTTGATTCTTTACTAGCCAATCTGGAAGAGACACGTGGCTCCTTGAGAGCCTTCCACCTGCAAAGAAAAACTTACAGCAAATGTGATAAAACATGAGCCCCTAAATGGGGGTCTACAGGGTGTTAATTTGAAAAGTGACATAAAAATGGAAAAGCTTTTTTTTTTTTTTTTTTTTTTTTTTTTTTTTTTTTTTTTTTTTCTGAATTTACCCTTAAATTAAGGGGGAAAACAAAGAAGATTATTTGAAAACAATTTGACTAATTTGAACTTGTTCTATATTTTTACTCACATTAACTTTTTAGCTTAATATTAGTAGAAAGGTTGTAAACTAATAAAACTATTGATTTAGTAGAAAAAAATTATAGAGATCTCTAATTAGAAGATAATGGAAAAGTATCTTTGTAACCATTCCATCGTGTCCTTGAAGGAACCATAACAAATCTTTCTGGTCCATTAAAAAAGAAACAAATTAATTGATCTTTCATTGGTTAGAAGACAAATCTAACGTTCATTACTTTTGGAAAAAAAAATCATATAATTAATTACTAGTTGACACATGGCAATCAAGAGGTGTATAAAAACTAAAAAGTAATAAAATTTCACAAGGAAAGAAACTTTTGAAGACATTATATTTTAATGAATTCATATAATTAAAAGCTGTGCCTTTGACGAAAAGTATCTAAAATTTTAGTAAATTTTATATAGATGTATTAAATTTGGATTTTAGATATTGAAGTTCTTATTTTGTTTTGTTTTTTTAAAAAAAAATTTAAATGTGAACACACACTCCCTTTCCATTTCTTTCTTAAAGAAAAAGACATGCTGAAAAAGTTCACTTGAAGGTCAAAAATCAAATAAATATACAATGATATATGTGCTTTACACCATAATGAAGGTGTATGCACAAATTTTATAAAATGTCCAGTAAAATTAGTAAAACAAATAAAAATATAATACGAATGAAATATATATTAAAATTTAAAATATTGTAGGTATAATATCAATATAAAAACTAATATTATTTTTAAAAGTGAAGTCTTAGTTGACAATTGAGATTTTAGTTAAAAAATGAAACCTCAATTAACAATCGAGACTTTAACTTAATTTTTTTTTTAAAATTTTGTGATATGACTCCCATGTGACAATAAAAGGACTAGTTGGAACCTAAGTTTTGAAGTGGGGTTAAAAGTTATATTTATTTATATGAAAGGACGATTTTACCCTAAAACTCGTGGGAAAAACTATTTTATCTACATGTCACATTCAAAATATAATACCCTATTAAAAAAATTGGTAGAAGTTGATATGAATTGTGAAAGTTTCATCCACCTAAACTAACCTAGCATACTTCAAAGCACGAGATCATTTTACAAAGATCCTAATAATTATTTTGATTATATACACCCATTTGAGATTGTCGGTGACTTTAGTTAAATCAAAATGGATATTTTGGTATATGAAAGAGAGTAAAATCATAATGAGTGGAGAAAAATGCATTTCCGTGGAATTATTAGTAATCAACGTTGGTTAGGGGTTTAAATGAGACTAGGACCAGTCAAGAAAATAAAAATTAAAAGGGTGAGTTGGAAGCGAGTCAGGTGGGTTGAACATCCAACACTAATTTGACTTTTCCAAATTTTTAGGATAACGTAATGGGACATGGACTGATGAATGGTATTTTATTTCAAAAAATTTCCATAAAACCTGGTTCGCAATGTGAATTTCAGAATTCTGAGTTGGTTACAACATGAACAATGAACATGAGAAGGTTGACAAAACTAGGTTAATTTATTAGGACATAGAATTAAGATGGGAGTGACTTTAGTTTTGGGATGGATGGGTTGATGACAAGTGAGACTTAAGTACCATTCCAAAAGAGGGATTAGTAATGCTGTAACCGCCATCCACCACCAAGTTGATCCCGCTAACGTACTTGGAGTCATCGCTCCCCAGATACAAGGCTGCCTCTGCGATGTCTTCCGCCTCTAACACCGCACCTTTTAGGTTGGCCGCAGAGGAAACTAACTCTTCAACCTTCCTCTTCTCCAATATTCCTACTCCTTTCTGTAACATAGGTGTTGCCACTCCGAAAGGAGATACACAATTCACTCTAATCCCATATTGTCCCAACTCCACACATAAGTTGTTGGCAAGTCCCACCACAGCATGCTTCGATGCCACATATGCATGTGAGATCTCCTCCGAAACAACTGAAGCCACACTTGACGTAAATATAATACATCCTGTCTTAGCTGGAATCATAACTCTAGCGGCATGCTTAGCGGCCAAGAAGGCCCCATACACATTCACATCGAAGACCCTTTTAAAGTTTGTGTTATCAGAGAGTATGATTCTTGACTCCATTTCGCCTGAGATGCCGGCGTTGCTGAACATGATGTCGAGTTTCCCATATTTGGATATGGCAGTGTCGACGGCGTTTTGGATGTCGGAGTCACATGTTACATCGCAGTGGACATCGAAAACGGTTTCTGCGGGACCAATTTCTTTGCAAACGGAGCGCCCAAGTTGGTCTTGGACATCTGCAACTATGACCTTGGCACCATGTTTCACAAATAACTTGACAGTGGAGGCGCCTATGCCACTGGCTCCACCAGTTATTAGTGCCACCTTACCTGCTAACCTGCAAAACAAAAGAAGCATTAATTAGTACATGAGAAACAACATCTCATAAAGACATTTAAGTAGTCTGGAGTACTGAATCTGTTAATAAAAGAAATGAAGATCACAAGCAAAAAGCCTAACTATCATCGGCTTACCTCTGGGTGAGGGGAATGGCAGCATTCATTTCTGCTGTGTGATGAAGAAGAGGAAAGATCAGGGGCTATTTCTTCTCAATGTTTTCTGTCTTTATAGGACAAAATTCTCAACAATGTACGTCACAACTCCCAAGACTGGGGCGGCTAAATTTCTTAACAATGGGCCGGTCGGGCCACGTTAGTCTTACAAATATATTCCAAGCATCTTATTCATTAAAAAAAGATGTAAAATGTTGTCACGTTAATTAAAAAAATAAAAATACTAGTGGCCATGTGGCCCTCGTTGACAAAAATGCATCTACCGTTTCAATAGTACAACTTATTTAGAATCTTATATTTACATAATTTGCTTAATATTATATATTTAATCCATATATGTAATTTTATGATTGAATTTGTATTATTAATTAATTAATTAGTCACTGTGCATTATATATTAAATTTATTAATAACATATGAAGTGAAGCCAAGTGACTTGTTGGAAAAGGAAAATTAGGTACAAAAGTATTTTATCAATATTTGGGGTGATAAAGTTTATTACAATTTGTCAATATAACTTGACTTTAATGTATTTTTGGTGGATTTGAGTTGAGTATGACAATGTTTAGATAAAATTTGTATTGATTTGCATAACTTATTTAAATAAATAGTTTTTATGTCAATTACATAATATGAATTTAACTTAAATTGATCTATTTAATAATGATGTTGATTAAACTAATTATAATTTTAAACTATTTAACTCATATTTAACCACTTTTAAATTTATTTTTAAATAAATAAGTCAATTGAATTATTCACATATTTGGTTACAACATTAGTCATATAGACCTATACCATACTTAACTTGATTATTAAATAAAACCTGATTACTAAATGAGTTAAATAAGTTACATGACATATTGGTCAGTTTCATAATTAGGTGATGTTTGGGTTAATGTTTTTATCACAATTATCATCTGTATCGAGTTTTAGATGACTTATGTAATAAAATATTTAAGCTTTGACATAATATGAACATGACTCATTTATGTGAATTGCCACCCCTAATCAATGTCTATATTTTTTTTTTAAGTTAACAAAAGATTTGGTATGGAGGATTTTTGTGTTTAATACAAGTTACTCATGCCCATTCATCTTTTAATTTATTTTTTTAGTTGGCTTGAACCATACTACAATATACTTTAATCAATGGTACAATATACTATTAAACATACTACAATATACATTTTTCTTTTAATATTGTGAAAAATATAATAAAGTTTAGAATTATTAGAAGTTTAAGAAATATTGAGATTTACCATTTGTTTTTCTATTAAAAATAATTTGATGATATCATGCCCTTGGTTCTTGTTTTGCATGGTTATCAGACCTGATCACAAAGCATTGATGCATTCAATACTCCTTTTTTGAAAGCCCTTTTTATCCCAAGTATATCGACATACAACAAGGTTACTTCTGGTGCTTCAGTCATTTAATCATACCTTCCTACCAAAAAGATGATCGATTACAAAGGAAAACTATCCCATGGTCTTGCATTCTAAAAAAAACATGAGTGTTTTATCTTTCTTTTTCTTACCAATCTCAATTTGTTTTTTATCTTATTTTTATTGTTAACGTGGGTGGTGTCGTATAGGGACTTTTCTCAATAGTACGGTAATTTAAAAAAATTATTCTTAAATTATTGTAGTAAAAAAAGTTATTACAAATATATGGTAGTTTTTGCCACCTAGGAGAGAGGGTGAACGAATAATTTTTTTTTTAAACCAAAATCGTCTTTTCAAAAGACGATTTTATTTCCATTTAAAAAATAATAATAATTCAAAAGGGAAATCGTCTCTTGAAGAGACGATTTCCATTAAAAAAAATTAATATTTTTTTTAACATTTATTACAAATTATAAAAAAAAAAAAAAAACCAAAGGAAATCGTTTTTTCAAGAGACGAGTTCC
>BKBX01000937.1:6699-17840 GCA_008326845.1 Vitis x labruscana x Vitis vinifera
AATCCGTGCGAGTATCGAAAAACAGTTCGGGCGTGTACCACAAAAGAGTCGAATAAGTAAGAGTACCGAAAAATGATATAATCCGAGCGAGTATAGGAAAAAGGCAGAATCCGTGCGAGAATCGAAAAACTGTTCGGGCGAGTACCACAAAAGAGTCGAATAAGTGTGAGTACCGAAAAATGATATAAACCGAGCGTGTATCGGAAAAAGGTAGAATCCGTGCGAGTAGGGAAAAACTTTCCGGTCGAGTCCCGGAAAAGCGTCGAATAAGTGTGAGTACTGAAAAATGATAGAATCTGGGCGATTACCGAAAAATGGCAGAATCCGTGTGAGTATCGAAAATCTGTCCGGGCCAGTACCCGAAAAGAGTCGAATAAGTGTGAGTACCGAAAAATGATATAATTCGAGCGAGTATCGGAAAAAGACAGAATCCGTGCGAGTATCGAAAAACAGTTCGGGCGAGTACCACAAAAGAGTCGAATAAGTGTGAGTACCGAAAAATGATATAAACCGAGCGTGTATCGGAAAAAGGTAGAATCCGTGCGAGAATCGAAAAACTGTTCGGGCGAGTACCACAAAAGAGTCGAATAAGTGTGAGTACCGAAAAATGATATAAACCGAGCGTGTATCGGAAAAAGGTAGAATCGGTGCGAGTATGGAAAAACTTTCCGGTCGAGTACCGGAAAAGCGTCGAATAAGTGTGAGTACTGAAAAATGATAGAATCCGGGCGATTACCGAAAAATGGCAAAATCTGTGTGAGTATCGAAAAACTGTCCGGGCCAGTACCCGAAAAGAGTCGAATAAGTGTGAGTACCGAAAAATGATATAATCCGAGCGAGTATCGGAAAAAGACAAAATCCGTGCGAGTATCGAAAAACAGTTCGGGCGAGTACCACAAAAGAGTCGAATAAGTGTGAGTACCGAAAAATGATATAAACCGAGCGTGTATCGGAAAAAGGTAGAATCCGTGCGAGTATGGAAAAACTTTCCGGGCGAGTACCGAAAAAGCGTCGAATAAGTGTGAGTACTGAAAAATGATAGAATCCGGGCGATTGCCGGAAAATGGCAGAATCCGTGTGAGTATCGAAAAACTGTCCCGGCCAGTACCCGAAAAGAGTCGAATAAGTGTGAGTACCGAAAAATGATATAATCCGAGCGAGTATCGGAAAAAGACAGAATCCGTGCGAGTATCGAAAACCAGTTCGGGCGTGTACCACAAAAGAGTCGAATAAGTAAGAGAACCGAAAAATGATATAATCCGAGCGAGTATAGGAAAAAGGCAGAATCCGTGCGAGAATCCAAAAACTGTTCGGGCGAGTACCACAAAAGAGTCGAATAAGTGTGAGTATCGAAAAATGATATAAACCGACCGTGTATCGGAAAAAGGTAGAATCCGTGCGAGTATGGAAAAACTTTCCGGGCGAGTACCGGAAAAGCGTCGAATAAGTGTGAGTACTGAAAAATGATAGAATCCGGGCGATTGCCGAAAAATGGCAGAATCCGTGTGAGTATCGAAAAACTGTCCGGGCCAGTACCCGAAAAGAGTCGAATAAGTCTGAGTACCGAAAAATGATATAATCCGAGCGAGTATCTGAAAAAGACAGAATCCGTGCGAGTATCGAAAACCAGTTTGGGCGTGTACCACAAAAGAGTCGAATAAGTAAGAGTACCGAAAAATGATATAATCCGAGCGAGTATCGAAAAAAGGCAGAATCCGTGCGAGAATCGAAAAACAGTTCGGGCGAGTTCCACAAAAGAGTCGAATAAGTGTGAGTATCGAAAAATGATATAAACCGACCGTGTATCGGAAAAAGGTAGAATCCGTGCGAGTATGGAAAAACATTTCGGGCGAGTACCGGAAAAGCGTCGAATAAGTGTGAGTACTGAAAAATGATAGAATCCGGGCGATTGCCGAAAAATGGCAGAATCCGTGTGAGTATCGAAAAACTGTCCGGGCCAGTACCCGAAAAGAGTCGAATAAGTCTGAGTACCGAAAAATGATATAATCCGAGCGAGTATCTGAAAAAGACAGTATCCGTGCGAGTATCGAAAACCAGTTCGGGCGTGTACCACAAAAGAGTCGAATAAGTAAGAGTACCGAAAAATGATATAATCCGAGCGAGTATCGGAAAAAGGCAGAATCCGTGCGAGTATCGAAAAACAGTTCGGGCGAGTACCACAAAAGAGTCGAATAAGTGTGAGTACCGAAAAATTATATAATCCGACCGAGTATCGGAAAAAGACAGAATCCGTGCGAGTATCGAAAAACAGTTCGAGCGTGTACCACAAAAGAGTCGAATAAGTAAGAGTACCGAAAAATGATATAATCCGAGCGAGTATCGGAAAAAGGCAGAATCCGTGCGAGTATGGAAAAACTTTCCGGGCGAGTACCGGAAAAGCGTCGAATAAGTGTGAGTACTGAAAAATGATAGAATTTGGGCGATTGCCGAAAAATGGCAGAATTCGTGTGAGTATCGAAAAACTGTCCGGGCCAGTACCCGAAAAGAGTCGAATAAGTGTGAGTACCGAAAAATGATATAATCCGAGCGAGTATCGGAAAAAGACAAAATCCGTGCGAGTATCGAAAACCAGTTCGGGCGTGTACCACAAAAGAGTCGAATAAGTAAGAGTACCGAAAAATGATATAATCCGAGCGAGTATCGGAAAAAGACAGAATCCGTGCGAGTATCGAAAAACAGTTCGGGCGAGTAGCACAAAAGAGTCGAATTAGTGTGAGTACCGAAAAATGATATAATCCGAGCGAGTATCGGAAAAAGACAGAATCCGTGCGAGTATCGAAAAACAGTTCGGGCGTGTACCACAAAAGAGTCGAATAAGTGTGAGTACCGAAAAACGATATAAACCGAGAGTGTATCGGAAAAAGGTAGAATCCGTGCGAGTATGGAAAAACTTTCCGGGCGAGTACCGGAAAAGCGTCGAATAAGTGTGAGTACTGAAAAATGATAGAATCCGGGCGATTGCCGAAAAATGGCAAAATCTGTGTGAGTATCGAAAAACTGTCCGGGCCAGTACCCGAAAAGAGTCGAATAAGTGTGAGTACCGAAAAATGATATAATCCGAGCGAGTATCTGAAAAAGACAGAATCCATGCGAGTATCGAAAACCAGTTCGGGCGAGTACCACAAAAGAGTCGAATAAGTGTGAGTACCGAAAAATGATATAATCCGAGCGAGTATAGGAAAAAGGCAGAATCCGTGCGAGAATCGAAAAACTGTTCGGGCGAGTACCACAAAAGAGTCGAATAAGTGTGGGTATCCAAAAAATGATATAAACCGACCGTGTATCGGAAAAAGGTAGAATCCGTGCGAGTATGGAAAAACTTTCCGGGCGAGTACCGAAAAAGCGTCGAATAAGTGTGAGTACTGAAAAATGATAGAATCCGGGCGATTGCCGAAAAATGGCAGAATCCGTGTGAGTATCAAAAAACTGTCCGGGCCAGTACCCGAAAAGAGTCGAATAAGTGTGAGTACCGAAAAACGATATAAACCGAGAGTGTATCGGAAAAAGGTAGAATCCGTGCGAGTATGGAAAAACTTTCCGGGCGAGTACCGGAAAAGCGTCGAATAAGTGTGAGTACTGAAAAATGATAGAATCCGGGCGATTCCCGAAAAATGGCAGAATCCGTGTGAGTATCGAAAAACTGTCTGGGCCAGTACCCGAAAAGAGTCGAATAAGTGTGAGTACCGAAAAATGATATAATCCGAGCAAGTATCGGAAAAAGACAGAATCCGTGCGAGTATCGAAAACCAGTTCGGGCGTGTACCACAAAAGAGTCGAATAAGTAAGAGTACCGAAAAATGATATAATCCGAGCGAGTATCGGAAAAAGACAGAAGCCGTGCGAGTATCGAAAAAATGTTCGGGCGAGTACCACAAAAGGGTCGAATAAGTGTGAGTACCGAAAAATGATATAATCCGAGCGAGTATCGGAAAAAGACAGAAGCCGTGCGAGTATCGAAAAAATGTTCGGGCGAGTACCACAAAAGGGTCGAATAAGTGTGAGTACCGAAAAATGATATAATCCGAGCGAGTATCGGAAAAAGACAGAATCCGTGCGAGTATCGAAAAACAGTTCGGGCGAGTACCACAAAAGAGTCGAATAAGTGTGAGTACCGAAAAATGATATAATCCGAGCGAGTATCGGAAAAAGACAGAATCCGTGCGAGTATCGAAAAACAGTTCGGCCGAGTACCACAAAAGAGTCGAATAAGTGTGAGTACCTAAAAATGATATAATCCGAGCGAGTATCGGAAAAAGACAGAATCCGTGCGAGTATCGAAAAACAGTTCGGGCGTGTACCACAAAAGAGTCGAATAAGTAAGAGTACCGAAAAATGATATAATCCGAGAGTGTATCGGAAAAAGGTAGAATCCGTGCGAGTATGGAAAAACTTTCCGGGCGAGAACCGGAAAAGCGTCGAATAAGTGTGAGTACTGAAAAATGATAGAATCCGGGCGATTCCCGAAAAATGGCAGAATCCGTGTGAGTATCGAAAAACTGTCCGGGCGAGTACCCGAAAAGAGTCGAATAAGTGTGAGTACCGAAAAATGATATAATCCGAGCGAGTATCGGAAAAAGACAGAATCCGTGCGAGTATCGAAAACCAGTTCGGGCGTGTACCACAAAAGAGTCGAATAAGTAAGAGTACCGAAAAATGATATAATCCGAGCGAGTATCGGAAAAAGACAGAATCCGTGCGAGTATCGAAAAACAGTTCGGGCGTGTACCACAAAAGAGTCGAATAAGTAAGAGTACCGAAAAATGATATAATCCGAGCGAGTATCGGAAAAAGGCAGAATCCGTGCGAGTATGGAAAAACTTTCCGGGCGAGTACCGGAAAAGCGTCGAATAAGTGTGAGTACTGAAAAATGATAGAATTTGGGCGATTGCCGAAAAATGGCAGAATTCGTGTGAGTATCGAAAAACTGTCCGGGCCAGTACCCGAAAAGAGTCGAATAAGTGTGAGTACCGAAAAATGATATAATCCGAGCGAGTATCGAAAAAAGACAGAATCCGTGCGAGTATCGAAAACCAGTTCGGGCGTGTACCACAAAAGAGTCGAATAAGTAAGAGTACCGAAAAATGATATAATCCGAGCGAGTATCGGAAAGAGACAGAATCCGTGCGAGAATCGAAAAACAGTTCGGGCTAGTACCACAAAAGAGTCGAATAAGTGTGAGTACCGAAAAATGATATAATCCGAGCGAGTATCGGAAAAAGACAGAATCCGTGCGAGTATCGAAAACCAGTTCGGGCGTGTACCACAAAAGAGTCGAATAAGTAAGAGTACCGAAAAATGATATAATCCGAGCGAGTATCGGAAAAAGGCGGAATCCGTGCGAGTATCGAAAAACAGTTCGGGCGAGTACCACAAAAGAGTCGAATAAGTGTGAATACCGAAAAATGATATAATTCGAGCGAGTATCGGAAAAAGGCAGAATCCGTGCGAGTATGGAAAAACTGTCCGGGCGAGTACCGAAAAAGCATCGAATAAGTGTGAGTACTGAAAAATGATAGAATCCGGGCGATTGCCGAAAAATGGCAGAATCCGTGTGAGTATCAAAAAACTGTCCGGGCCAGTACCCGAAAAGAGTCGAATAAGTGTGAGTACCGAAAAATGATATAATCCGAGCGAGTATCGGAAAAAGACAGAATCCGTGCGAGTATCGAAAAACAGTTCGGGCGTGTACCACAAAAGAGTCGAATAAGTAAGAGTACCGAAAAATGATATAATCCGAGCGAGTATCGGAAAAAGACAGAATCCGTGCGAGTATCGAAAAACAGTTCGGGCGTGTACCACAAAAGAGTCGAATAAGTAAGAGTACCGAAAAATGATATAATCCGAGCGAGTATCGGAAAAAGACAGAATCCGTGCGAGTATCGAAAAACAGTTCGGGCGTGTACCACGAAAGAGTCGAATAAGTAAGAGTACCGAAAAATGATATAATCCGAGCGAGTATCGGAAAAAGACAGAATCCGTGCGAGTATCGAAAACCAGTTCGGGCGTGTACCACAAAAGAGTCGAATAAGTAAGAGTACCGAAAAATGATATAATCCGAGCGAGTATCGGAAAAAGTCAGAATCCGTGCGAGTATCGAAAAACAGTTCGGGCGAGTACCACAAAAGTGTCGAATAAGTGTGAATACCGAAAAATGATATAAACCGAGCGTGTATCGGAAAAAGGTAGAATCCGTGCGAGTATGGAAAAACTTTCTGGGCGAGTACCGGAAAAGCGTCGAATAAGTGTGAGTACTGAAAAATGATAGAATCCGGGCGATTGCCGAAAAATGGCAGAATCCCTGTGATTATCGAAAAACTGTCCGGGCCAGTACCCGAAAAGAGTCGAATAAGTGTGAGTACCGAAAAATGATATAATCCGAGCGAGTATCGGAAAAAGACAGAATCCGTGCGAGTATCGAAAACCAGTTCGGGCGTGTACCACAAAAGCGTCGAATAAGTAAGAGTACCGAAAAATGATATAATCCTAGCGAGTATCGGAAAAAGACAGAATCCGTGCGAGTATCGAAAACCAGTTCGGGCGTGTACCACAAAAGAGTCGAATAAGTAAGAGTACCGAAAAATGATATAATCCGAGCGAGTATCGGAAAAAGACAGAATCCGTGCGAGTATCGAAAAACAGTTCGGGCGAGTACCACAAAAGAGTCGAATAAGTGTGAGTACCGAAAAATGATATAAACGGAGCGTGTATCGGAAAATGGTAGAATCCGTGCGAGTATGGAAAAACTTTCCGGGCGAGTACCGGAAAAGCGTCGAATAAGTGTGAGTACTGAAAAATGATAGAATCCGGGCGATTGCCGAAAAATGGCAGAATCCGTGTGAGTATCGAAAAACTGTCCGGGCCAGTACCCGAAAAGAGTCGAATAAGTGTGAGTACCGAAAAATGATATAATCCGAGCGAGTATCGGAAAAAGACAGAATCCGTGCGAGTATCGAAAAACAGTTCAGGCGTGTACCACAAAAGAGTCGAATAAGTAAGAGTACCGAAAAATGATATAATCCGAGCGAGTATCGGAAAAAGACAGAATCCGTGCGAGTATCGAAAAACAGTTCGGGCGTGTACGACAAAAGAGTCGAATAAGTAAGTGTACCGAAAAATGATATAATCCGAGCGAGTATAGGAAAAAGGCAGAATCCGTGCGAGAATCGAAAAATTGTTCGGGCGAGTACCACAAAAGAGTCGAATAAGTGTGAGTACCGAAAAATGATATAATCCGAGCGAGTATCGGAAAAAGACAGAATCCGTGCGAGTATCGAAAACCAGTTCGGGCGTGTACCACAAAAGAGTCGAATAAGTAAGAGTACCGAAAAATGATATAATCCGAGCGAGTATCGGAAAAAGACAGAATCCGTGCGAGTATCGAAAAACAGTTCGGGCGTGTACCACAAAAGAGTCGAATAAGTAAGAGTACCGAAAAATGATATAATCCGAGCGAGTATCGGAAAAAGGCAGAATCCGTGCGAGTATGGAAAAACTTTCCGGGCGAGTACCGGAAAAGCGTCGAATAAGTGTGAGTACTGAAAAATGATAGAATTTGGGCGATTGCCGAAAAATGGCAGAATTCGTGTGAGTATCGAAAAACTGTCCGGGCCAGTACCCGAAAAGAGTCGAATAAGTGTGAGTACCGAAAAATGATATAATCCGAGCGAGTATCGGAAAAAGACAGAATCCGTGCGAGTATCGAAAACCAGTCCGGGCGTGTACCACAAAAGAGTCGAATAAGTAAGAGTACCGAAAAATGATATAATCCGAGCGAGTATCGGAAAAAGACAGAATCCGTGCGAGTATCGAAAAACAGTTCGGGCGTGTACCACAAAAGAGTCGAATAAGTAAGAGTACCGAAAAATGATATAATCGGAGCGAGTATCGGAAAAAGACAGGATTCGTGCGAGAATCGAAAAACAGTTCGGGCGAGTACTACAAAAGAGTCGAATAAGTGTGAGTACCGAAAAATGATATAATCCGAGCGAGTATCGGAAAAAGACAGAATCCGTGCGAGTATCGAAAAACAGTTCGAGCGTGTACCACAAAAGAGTCGAATAAGTAAGAGTACCGAAAAATGATATAATCCGAGCGAGTATCGGAAAAAGACAGAATCCGTGCGAGTATGGAAAAACTTTCCGGGCGAGTACCGGAAAAGCGTCGAATAAGTGTGAGTACTGAAAAATGATAGAATTTGGGCGATTGCCGAAAAATGGCAGAATTCGTGTGAGTATCGAAAAACTGTCCGGGCCAGTACCCGAAAAGAGTCGAATAAGTGTGAGTACCGAAAAATGATATAATCCGAGCGAGTATCGGAAAAAGACAGAATCCGTGCGAGTATCGAAAACCAGTCCGGGCGTGTACCACAAAAGAGTCGAATAAGTAAGAGTACCGAAAAATGATATAATCCGAGCGAGTATCGGAAAAAGACAGAATCCGTGCGAGTATCGAAAACCAGTTCGGGCGTGTACCACAAAAGAGTCGAATAAGTAAGAGTACCGAAAAATGATATAATCCGAGCGAGTATCGGAAAAAGACAGAATCCGTGCGAGTATCGAAAAACAGTTCGGGCGCGTACCGAAAAAGCATCGAATAAGTGTGAGTACTGAAAAATGATAGAATCCGGGCGATTGCCGAAAAATGGCAGAATCGGTGTGAGTATCGAAAAACATTCCGGGCCAGTACCCGAAAAGAGTCGAATAAGTGTGAGTACCGAAAAATGATATAATCCGAGGGAGTATCGGAAAAAGACAGAATCCGTGCGAGTATCGAAAACCAGTTCGGGCGTGTACCACAAAAGAGTCGAATAAGTAAGAGTACCGAAAAATGATATAATCCGAGCGAGTATCGGAAAAAGACAGAATCCGTTCGAGTATCGAAAAACAGTTCGAGCGTGTACCACAAAAGAGTCGAATAAGTAAGAGTACCGAAAAATGATATAATCCGAGCGAGTATCGGAAAAAGGCAGAATCCGTGCGAGTATGGAAAAACTGTCCGGGCCAGTACCCGAAAAGAGTCGAATAAGTGTGAGTACCGAAAAATGATATAATCCGAGCGAGTATCGGAAAAAGACAGAATCCGTGCGAGTATCGAAAAACAGTTCGGGCGAGTACAACAAAAGAGTCGAATAAGTGTGAGTACCGAAAAATGATATAATCCGAGCGAGTATCGGAAAAAGACAGAATCCGTGCGAGTATCGAAAAACAGTTCGGGCGTGTACCACAAAAGAGTCGAATAAGTAAGAGTACCAAAAAATGATATAATCCGAGCGAGTATCGGAAAAAGACAGAATCCGTGCGAGTATCGAAAAACAGTTCGGGCGAGTACCACAAAAGAGTCGAATAAGTGTGAGTACCGAAAAATGATATAATCCGAGCGAGTATCGGAAAAAGACAGAATCCGTGCGAGTATCGAAAAACAGTTCGGCCGAGTACCACAAAAGAGTCGAATAAGTGTGAGTACCTAAAAATGATATAATCCGAGCGAGTATCGGAAAAAGACAGAATCCGTGCGAGTATCGAAAAACAGTTCGGGCGTGTACCACAAAAGAGTCGAATAAGT
Organism: Vitis x labruscana x Vitis vinifera; assembly: GCA_008326845.1. NCBI lineage: Eukaryota > Viridiplantae > Streptophyta > Magnoliopsida > Vitales > Vitaceae > Vitis > Vitis x labruscana x Vitis vinifera. Next base: position 16,282 of record BKBX01000937.1, read on the forward strand.
AAGAGTACCGAAAAATGATATAATCCGAGAGTGTATCGGAAAAAGGTAGAATCCGTGCGAGTATGGAAAAACTTTCCGGGCGAGAACCGGAAAAGCGTCGAATAAGTGTGAGTACTGAAAAATGATAGAATCCGGGCGATTCCCGAAAAATGGCAGAATCCGTGTGAGTATCGAAAAACTGTCCGGGCCAGTACCAGAAAAGAGTCGAATAAGTGTGAGTACCGAAAAATGATATAATCCGAGCGAGTATCGGAAAAAGACAGAATCCGTGCGAGTATCGAAAACCAGTTCGGGCGTGTACCACAAAAGAGTCGAATAAGTAAGAGTACCGAAAAATGATATAATCCGAGCGAGTATCGGAAAAAGGCAGAATCCGTGCGAGTATCGAAAAACTGTCCGAGCGAGTACCGAAAAAGCATCGAATAAGTGTGAGTACTGAAAAATGATAGAATCCGGGCGATTGCCGAAAAATGGCAGAATCGGTGTGAGTATCGAAAAACTGTCCGGGCCAGTACCCGAAAAGAGTCGAATAAGTGTGAGTACCGGAAAATGATATAATCCGAGCGAGTATCGGAAAAAGACAGAATCCGTGGAAGTATCGAAAACCAGTTCGGGCGTGTACGACAAAAGAGTCGAATAAGTAAGAGTACCGAAAAATGATATAATCCGAGCGAGTATAGGAAAAAGGCAGAATCCGTGCGAGAATCGAAAAACAGTTCGGGCGAGTACCACAAAAGAGTCGAATAAGTGTGAATACCGAAAAATGATATAAACCGAGCGTGTATCGGAAAAAGGTAGAATCCGTGCGAGTATGGAAAAACTTTCGGGGCGAGTGCCGGAAAAGCGTCGAATAAGTGTGAGTACTGAAAAATGATAGAAACCGGGCGATTGCCGAAAAATGGCAGAATCCGTGTGAGTATCGAAAAACTGTCCGGGCCAGTACCCGAAAAGAGTCGAATAAGTGTGAGCACCGAAAAATGATATAATCCGAGCGAGTATCGGAAAAAGACAGAATCCGTGCGAGTATCGAAAAACAGTTCGGGCGTGTACCACAAAAGAGTCGAATAAGTAAGAGTACCGAAAAATGATATAATCCGAGCGAGTATCGGAAAAAGACAGAATTCGTGTGAGTATCGAAAACCAGTTCGGGCGTGTACCACAAAAGAGTCGAATAAGTAAGAGTACCGAAAAATGATATAATCCGAGCGAGCATAGTAAAAAGGCAGAATCCGTGCGAGAATCGAAAAACTGTTCGGGCGAGTGCCACAAAAGAGTCGAATAAGTGCGAATACCGAAAAATGATATAAACCGAGCGTGTATCGGAAAAAGGTAGAATCCGTGCGAATATGGAAAAACTTTCCGGGCGAGTACCGGAAAAGCATCGAATAAGTGTGAGTACTGAAAAATGATAGAATCCGGGCGATTGCCGAAAAATGGCAGAATCGGTGTGAGTATCGAAAAACTGTCCGGGCCAGTACCCGAAAAGAGTCGAATAAGTGTGAGTACCGAAAAATGATATAATCCGAGCGAGTATCGGAAAAAGACAGAATCCGTGCGAG
>BKBX01000937.1:60707-71084 GCA_008326845.1 Vitis x labruscana x Vitis vinifera
CGAGCAAGTATCGGAAAAAGGCAGAATCCGTGCGAGTATGGAAAAACTGTCCGGGCAAGCACCGGAAAAACATCGAATAAGTGTGAGTACTGAAAAATGATGGAATCTGGGCGAGTACCGAAAAATGGTAGAATCCGTGTGAGTATCGAACAAACTGTCCGGGCGAGTAAGCGAAAACAGTCAAATAAGAGTGAGTACTGAGAAATGATCTAATCCGAGCGAGTATCGAAAAAAGGTAGAATCCGTGCGAGTATGGAAAAACTGTCCAGGCGAGTACTGGAAAAGCGTCAAATAAGTGTGAGTACTGAAAAATGATGTAATTCGGGCGAGTACCGAAAAATGGTAGAATCCGTGTGAGTAGTGAAAATTTGTCCGGGCGAGTACCAGAAAACAGTCGAATAAGTGTGAGTACCGAAAATATATATAATTCGAGCAAGTATCGGAAAAAGTCAGAATCCGTGCGAGTATCGAAAAACTGTCCGGGCGAGTACCCGAATACAGTCGAATAAGTGTGAGTACCGAAATATGATGGAATCCGGGCGACTATCAGAAAAAGTCAAAATTCGTGCGAGTATCGAAAAACTGTTCAGGCGAGTACCACAAAAGAGTCGAATAAGTGTGAGTACCGAAAAATGAAATAATCCGAGCGGGTATCGGAAAAAGGCAGAATCCGTGCGAGTATGGAAAAACAGTCCGGGCAAGCACCAGAAAAGCGTCGAATAAGTGTGAGTACTGAAAAATGATAGAATCTGGGCGAGTACCAAAAAAAGGCAGAATCCGGGTGAGTATCGAAAAACTGTCTAGGCGAGTACCCGAAAAGAGTCGAATAAGTGTGAGTACCGAAAAATGATCTAATCCGAGCGAGTATCGGAAAAAGGCAGAATCCGTGCGAGTATAGAAAAACTGTCTGGGCGAGTACCGGCAAAGCGTCGAATTAGTGTGAGTACTGAAAAATGATACAATCCGGGCGAGTACCGAAAAATGGCAGACTCCGTGTGAGTTTCGAAAAACTGTTCGGGCGAGTACCCGAAAAGAGTCGAATAAGTGTGAGTACCGAAAAATGATATAATCCGAGCGAGTATTGGAAAAAGGTAGAATCCGTGCGAGTATGGAAAAACTGTCCGGGCAAGCACCGGAAAAGCGTCGAATAAGTGTGAGTACTGAAAAATGATGGAATCCGGGCGAGTACCGAAAAATGATAGAATCCGTGTGAGTTTCGAAAAACTATCCGGGCGAGTACCCGAAAAGAGTCGAATAAGTGCGCATACCGAAAAATGATATAATCCAATCGAGTATCGGAAAAAGTCAGAATTTGTGCGAGTATCGAAAAACTGTTCGGGAAAGTACCACAAAAGCGTCGAATAAGTGGGATGACTGAAATATGATACAATCCGGGCGAATACCGAAAAATGGTAGAATCCGTGTGAGTATCGAAAAACTGTCCGGGCGAGTACGCGAAAACAGTCGAATAAGTGTGAGTACCGAAAAATGATCTAATCCGAGCGAGTATCGGAAAAAGGCAGAATCCGTGTGAGTATGGAAAAACTGTCCGGGCAAGCACCGGAAAAGCGTCGAATAAGTGTGAGTACTGAAAAATGATGGAATCCGGGCGAGTACCGAAAAATGATAGAATCCGTGTGAATTTCGAAAAACTATCCGGGCGAGTACCCGAAAAGAGTCGAATAAGTGCGCATACCGAAAAATGATATAATCCAATCGAGTATCGGAAAAAGTCAGAATCCGTGCGAGTATCGAAAAACTGTTCGGGAAAGTACCACAAAAGCGTCGAATAAGTGGGAGTACTGAAATATGATACAATCCGGGCGAATACCGAAAAATGGTAGAATCCGTGTGAGTATCGAAAAACTGTTCGGGCGATTACCACAAAAGTGTCGAATAAGTGTGAGTACCGTAAAATGATATAATCCGAGCGAGTATCATAAAAAGGTAGAATCCGTGTGAGTATGGAAAAACTGTCCGGGCAAGCACCGGAAAAGCGTCGAATAAGTGTGAGTACTGAAAAATGATAGAATCCGGGCGAGCACCAAAAAAAGGCAGAATCCGTGTGGGTATCGAAAAAAGTCAGAATCCGTGCGAGTATCGAAAAACTTCTCGGGCGAGTACCCGAAAAGAGTCGAATAAGTGTGAGTACCGAAAAATGATATAATCCGAGCGAGGATCTGAAAAAGGCAGAATCCGTGCGAGTATAGAAAAACTGTCTGGGCGAGTACCGGCAAAGCGTCGAATTAGTGTGAGTACTGAAAAATGATACAATCCGGGCGAGTACCGAAAAATGGCAGACTCCGTGTGAGTTTCGAAAAACTGTTCGGGCGAGTACCCGAAAAGAGTCGAATAAGTGTGAGTACCGAAAAATGATATAATCCGAGCGAGTATTGGAAAAAGGTAGAATCCGTGCGAGTATGGAAAAACTGTCCGGGCAAGCACCGGAAAAGCGTCGAATAAGTGTGAGTACTGAAAAATGATGGAATCCGGGCGAGTACCGAAAAATGATAGAATCCGTGTGAGTTTCGAAAAACTATCCGGGCGAGTACCCGAAAAGAGTCGAATAAGTGAGCATACCGAAAAATGATATAATCCAATCGAGTATCGGAAAAAGTCAGAATCCGTGCGAGTATCGAAAAACTGTTCGGGAAAGTACCACAAAAGCGTCGAATAGGTAGGAGTACTGAAATATGATACAATCCGGGCGAATACCGAAAAATGGTAGAATCCGTGTGAGTATCGAAAAACTGTCCGGGCGAGTACGCGAAAACAGTCGAATATGTGTGAGTACCGAAAAATGATATAATCCGAGCAAGTATCATAAAAAGGCAGAATCCGTGTGAGTATAGAAAAACTGTCCGGGCAAGCTCCGGAAAAGCGTCGAATAAGTGTGAGTACTGAAAAATGATAGAATCCGGGCGAGTACAAAAAAAAGGCAGAATCCGGGTGAGTATTGAAAGACAGTCCGGGCGAGTACCCGAAAAGAGTCGAATAAGTGTGAGTACCGAAAAATGATATAATCCGAGCGAGGATCGGAAAAAGGCAGAATCCGTGCGAGTATAGAAAAACTGTCTGGGCGAGTACCGGCAAAGCGTCGAATTAGTGTGAGTACAGAAAAATGATACAATCCGGGCGAGTACCGAAAAATGGCAGACTCCGTGTGAGTTTCGAAAAACTATTCGGGCGAGTACCCGAAAAGAGTCGAATAAGTGTGAGTACCGAAAAATGATATAATCCGAGCGAGTATTGGAAAAAGGTAGAATCCGTGCGAGTATGGAAAAACTGTCCGGGCAAGCACCGGAAAAGCGTCGAATAAGTGTGAGTACTGAAATATGATGGAATCCGGGCGAGTACCGAAAAATGATAGAATCCGTGTGAGTTTCGAAAAACTATCCGGGCGAGTACCCGAAAAGACTCGAATAAGTGCGCATACCGAAAAATGATATAATCCAATCGAGTATCGGAAAAAGTCAGAATCCGTGCGAGTATCGAAAAACTGTTCGGAAAAGTACCACAAAAGCGTCGAATAAGTGGGAGTACTGAAATATGATACAATCCGGGCGAATACCGAAAAATGGTAGAATCCGTGTGAGTATCGAAAAACTGTCCGAGCGAGTACGCGAAAACAGTCGAATAAGTGTGAGTACCGAAAAATGATATAATCCGAGCGAGTATTGGAAAAAGGTAGAATCCGTGCGAGTATGGAAAAACTGTCCGGGCAAGCACCGGAAAAGCGTCGAATAAGTGTGAGTACTGAAATATGATGGAATCCGGGCGAGTACCGAAAAAGGATAGAATCCGTGTGAGTTTCGAAAAACTATCCGGGCAAGTACCAGAAAAGAGTCGAATAAGTGCGCAAAAAGAAAAATGATATAATCCAATCGAGTATCGGAAAAAGTCAGAATCCGTGCGAGTATCGAAAAACTGTTCGTGAAAGTACCACAAAAGCGTCGAATAAGTGGGAGTACTGAAATATGATACAATCCGGGCGAATTCCGAAAAATGGTAGAATCCGTGTGAGTATCGAAAAACTGTCCGGGCGAGTACGCGAAAACAGTCGAATAAGTGTGAGTACCGAAAAATGATCTAATCCGAGCGAGTATCGGAAAAAGGCAGAATCCGTGTGAGTATGGAAAAACTGTCCGGGCAAGCACCGGAAAAGCGTCGAATAAGTGTGAGTACTGAAAAATGATGGAATCCGAGCGAGTACCGAAAAATGATAGAATCCGTGTGAGTTTCGAAAAACTATCCGGGCGAGTACCCGAAAAGAGTCGAATAAGTGCGCATACCGAAAAATGATATAATCCAATCGAGTATCGGAAAAAGTCAGAATTTGTGCGAGTATCGAAAAACTGTTCGGGAAAGTACCACAAAAGCGTCGAATAAGTGGGATGACTGAAATATGATACAATCCGGGCGAATACCGAAAAATGGTAGAATCCGTGTGAGTATCGAAAAACTGTCCGGGCGAGTACGCGAAAACAGTCGAATAAGTGTGAGTACCGAAAAATGATCTAATCCGAGCGAGTATCGGAAAAAGGCAGAATCCGTGTGAGTATGGAAAAACTGTCCGGGCAAGCACCGGAAAAGCGTCGAATAAGTGTGAGTACTGAAAAATGATGGAATCCGGGCGAGTACCGAAAAATGATAGAATCCGTGTGAGTTTCGAAAAACTATCCGGGCGAGTACCCGAAAAGAGTCGAATAAGTGCGCATACCGAAAAATGATATAATCCAATCGAGTATCGGAAAAAGTCAGAATCCGTGCGAGTATCGAAAAACTGTTCGAAAAAGTACCAGAAAAGCGTCGAATAAGTGGGAGTACTGAAATATGATACAATCCGGGCGAATACCGAAAAATGGTAGAATCCGTGTGAGTATCGAAAAACTGTCCGGGCGAGTACGCGAAAACAGTCGAATAAGTGTGAGTACCGAAAAATGATCTAATCCGAGCGAGTATCGGAAAAAGGCAGAATCCGTGTGAGTATCGAAAAACTGTTCGGGCGAGTACCCCGAAAGAGTCGAATAAGTGTGAGTACTGAAAAATGATATAATCCGAGCGAGGATCGGAAAAAGGCAGAATCCGTGCGAGTATGGAAAAACTGTTCGGGCGAGTACCACAAAAGTGTCGAATAAGTGTGAGTACCGAAAAATGATATAATCCGAGCGAGTATCATAAAAAGGTAGAATCCGTGTGAGTATGGAAAAACTGTCCGGGCAAGCACCGGAAAAGCGTCGAATAAGTGTGAGTACTGAAAAATGATAGAATCCGGGCGAGCACCAAAAAAAGGCAGAATCCGTGTGGGTATCGAAAAAAGTCAGAATCCGTGCGAGTATCGAAAAACTTCTCGGGCGAGTACCCGAAAAGAGTCGAATAAGTGTGAGTACCGAAAAATGATATAATCCGAGCGAGGATCTGAAAAAGGCAGAATCCGTGCGAGTATAGAAAAACTGTCTGGGCGAGTACCGGCAAAGCGTCGAATTAGTGTGAGTACTGAAAAATGATACAATCCGGGCGAGTACCGAAAAATGGCAGACTCCGTGTGAGTTTCGAAAAACTGTTCGGGCGAGTACCCGAAAAGAGTCGAATAAGTGTGAGTACCGAAAAATGATATAATCCGAGCGAGTATTGGAAAAAGGTAGAATCCGTGCGAGTATGGAAAAACTGTCCGGGCAAGCACCGGAAAAGCGTCGAATAAGTGTGAGTACTGAAAAATGATGGAATCCGGGCGAGTACCGAAAAATGATAGAATCCGTGTGAGTTTCGAAAAACTATCCGGGCGAGTACCCGAAAAGAGTCGAATAAGTGCGCATACCGAAAAATGATATAATCCAATCGAGTATCGGAAAAAGTCAGAATTTGTGCGAGTATCGAAAAACTGTTCGGGAAAGTACCACAAAAGCGTCGAATAAGTGGGATGACTGAAATATGATACAATCCGGGCGAATACCGAAAAATGGTAGAATCCGTGTGAGTATCGAAAAACTGTCCGGGCGAGTACGCGAAAACAGTCGAATAAGTGTGAGTACCGAAAAATGATCTAATCCGAGCGAGTATCGGAAAAAGGCAGAATCCGTGTGAGTATGGAAAAACTGTCCGGGCAAGCACCGGAAAAGCGTCGAATAAGTGTGAGTACTGAAAAATGATGGAATCCGGGCGAGTACCGAAAAATGATAGAATCCGTGTGAATTTCGAAAAACTATCCGGGCGAGTACCCGAAAAGAGTCGAATAAGTGCGCATACCGAAAAATGATATAATCCAATCGAGTATCGGAAAAAGTCAGAATCCGTGCGAGTATCGAAAAACTGTTCGGGAAAGTACCACAAAAGCGTCGAATAAGTGGGAGTACTGAAATATGATACAATCCGGGCGAATACCGAAAAATGGTAGAATCCGTGTGAGTATCGAAAAACTGTCCGGGCGAGTACCACAAAAGTGTCGAATAAGTGTGAGTACCGAAAAATGATATAATCCGAGCGAGTATCATAAAAAGGTAGAATCCGTGTGAGTATGGAAAAACTGTCCGGGCAAGCACCGGAAAAGCGTCGAATAAGTGTGAGTACTGAAAAATGATAGAATCCGGGCGAGTACCAAAAAAAGGCAGAATCCGTGTGAGTATCGAAAAAAGTCAGAATCCGTGCGAGTATCGAAAAACTTCTCGGGCGAGTACCCGAAAAGAGTCGAATAAGTGTGAGTACCGAAAAAGGATATAATACGAGCGAGGATCGGAAAAAGGCAGAATCCGTGCGAGTATCGAAAAACTGTTCGGGCGAGTACCACAAAAGTGTCGAATAAGTGTGAGTACCGAAAAATGATATAATCCGAGCGAGTATCGGAAAAAGGCAGAATCCGTGCGAGTATGGAAAAACTGTCCGGGCGAGTACCGGAAAAGCGTCGAATAAGTGTGAGTACTGAAAAATGATGTAATCCGGGCGAGTACCGAAAAATGGTAGACTCCGTGTGAGTATCGGAAAAAGTCAGAATCCGTGCAAGTATCGAAAAACTATCCGGGCGAGTACCCGAATACAGTCGAATAAGTGTGAGTACCGAAAATAGATATAATTCGAGCAAGTATCGAAAAAAGTCAGAATCCGTGCGAGTATCGAAAAACTAGTCGGGCGAGTACCACAAAAGAGTCGAATAAGTCTGAGTACCGAAAAATGATGGAATCCGGGCGAGTACTGAAAAATGGCAGAATCCGTGTGAGTATCGAAAAACTGTCCGGGCGAGTACCCGAAAAGAGTCGAATAACTGTGCGTACCGAAAAATGATATAATCCAAGCGAGTATCGGAAAAAGTCAGAATCCGTGCGAGTATCGAAAAACTGTTCGGGCGAGTACCCGAAAAGAGTCGAATAAGTGTGAGTATCGATAAATGATATAATCCGAGCGAGTATCGGAAAAAGCCAGAATCCGTGAGAGTATCGAAAAACTGTCCAGTCGAGTTCCGGAAACGGGTCGAATAAGTGTGAGTACTGAAAAATGATAGAATCCGGGCGAGTACCGAATTATGGCAGAACACGTGTGAGTATCGAAAAACTGTCCTGGCGAGTACCCGAAAAGAGTCGAATAAGTGTGAGTACCGAAAAATGATATAATCCGAGCCAGGATCGGAAAAAGGCAGAATCCGTGCGAGTATAGAAAAACTATCCGGGCGAGTAACGGAAAAGCGTCGAATAAGTGTGAGTACTGAAAAATGATACAATCCGGGCGAGTACCGAAAAATGGCGGACTCCGTGTGAGTATCGAAAAACTGTTCGGGCGAGTACCCGAAAAGAGTCGAATAAGTGTGAGTACCGAAAAATGATATAATCTGAGCGAGTATTGGAAAAAGGCAAAATCCGTGCGAGTATGGAAAAACTGTCCGGGCAAGCACCGGAAAAGCGTCGAATAAGTGTGAGTACTGAAAAATGATGGAATCCGGGCTAGTACCGAAATATGGCAAAATACGTGTGAGTATCGAAAAACTGTCCGGGCGAGTACCCGAAAAGAGTCCAATAAGTGTGAGTACCGAAAAATGATATAATTCGAGCGAGTATCGGAAAAAGTCAGAATCCATGCGAGTATCGAAAAACATTTCGGGCGAGTACCACAAAAAAGTCGAATAAGTGTGAGTACCGAAAAATGATATAAACCGAGCGTGTATTGGAAAAAGGTAGAATCCGTGTGAGTATGGAAAAACTTTCCGGTCGAGTACCGGAAAAGCGTCGAATAAGTGTGAGTACTGAAAAATGATAGAATCCGGGTGAGTACCGAAAAATGGCAGAATCCGCGTGAGTATCGAAAAACTGTCCGGGCCAGTACCCGAAAAGAGTCGAATCAGTGTGAGTACTGAAAAATGATATAATCCGAGCGAGTATCGGAAAAAGACAGAATCCGTGCGAGTATCGAAAAATAGTTCGGGAGTGTACCACAAAAGAGTCGAATAAGTAAGAGTACCGAAAAATGATATAATCCGAGCGAGTATCCGAAAAAGGAAGAATCCGTGCGAGAATCGAAAAACTGTTCGGGCAAGCACCGGAGAAGCGTCGAATAAGTGTGAGTACTGAAAAATGATGGAATCCGGGCAAGTACCAAAAAATGGGAAAATCCGTGTGACTATCGAAAAACTGTCCGGGCGAGTATCCGAAAAGAGTCGAATAAGTGTGAGTACCGAAAAATGATATAATTCGAGCGAGTATCGGAAAAAGTTAGAATTCTTGCGAGTATCGAAAAACTATTCAGGCGAGTACCACAAAAGAGTCGAATAAGTGTGAGTACCGAAAAATGAAATAATTCGAGCGAGTATCGGAAAAAGGCAGAATCCGTGCGAGTATTGAAAAACTGTCCGGGCAAGCATCGGAAAAGCGTCGAATAAGTGTGAGTACTGAAAAATGATGGAATTCGGGCTAGTACCGAAATATGGCAAAATACGTGTGAGTATAGAAAAACTGTCCGGGCGAGTACCCGAAAAGAGTCGAATAAGTGTGAGTACCGAAAAATGATATAATTCGAGCGAGTATCGGAAAAAGGCACAATTCGTGCGACTATGGAAAAACTGTCCGGGAGAGTACCCGAAAAGAGTCGAATAAGTGTGAGTACCGAAAAATGATATCATCCGAGCGAGTATCGGAAAAAGGCACAATTCGTGCGACTATGGAAAAACTGTCCGGGAGAGTACCCGAAAAGAGTCGAATAAGTGTGAGTACCGAAAAATGATATAATTCGAGCGAGTATCAGAAAAAATCAGAATCCTTGCGAGTATCGAAAAACTGTTCGGGAGAGTACCACAAAAGAGTCGAATAAGTGTGAGTACCGAAAAATGATATAATCCGAGCGAGTATCGGAAAAAGGCAGAATCCGTGAGAGCATCCAGAAATTGTCCGGGTGAGTACCGGAAAAGGTTCAAATAAGTTTAAGTACTGACAAATGATAGAATCCGGGCGAGTACCGAAATATGGCAAGATACGTGTGAGTATCTAAAAACTGTCCGGGCGAGTACCTGAAAAGAGTCGAATATGTATGAGTACCGAAAAATTATATAATCCGAGCGAGTATAGGAAAAAGGCACAATTCTTGCGACTATGGAAAAACTGTCCGGGAGAGTACCCGAAAAGAGTCGAATAAGTGTGAGTACCAAAAAATGATATAATTCGAGCGAGTATTAGAAAAAGTCAGAATCCTTGCAAGTATCGAAAAACTGTTCGGGAGAGTACCACAAAAGAGTCGAATAAGTGTGAGTACCGAAAAATGATATAATCCGAGCGAGTATCGGAAAAAGGCAGAACCCGTGCGAGCATGGAAAAACTGTCCGTGCAAGCACCGGAAAAACGTCGAATAAGTGTGTGTACTGAAAATGATGGAATCCGGGCGAGTACCGAAATATGGCAAAATACGTGTGAGTATCGAAAAACTGTCCGGGCGAGTACTCGAAAAGAGTCGAATAACTGTGAGTACCGAAAAATGAGATAATCCGAGCGAGGATCGGAAAAACGCAGAATCCGTTAGAGTATGGAAAAACTGTCCGGACGAGTACGGGAAAAGCGTCGAATAAGTGTGAGTACTGAAAAATGATAGAATCCAGGCGAGTACCGAAAAATGACAGAATCCGTGTGAGTATCGAAAATTTGTCCGGGCGAGTACCCGAAAAGAGTCGAATATGTGTGAGTACCGAAAAATAATATAATCCGAGAGAGGATCGGTAAAAGGCAGAATCCGTGCGAGTATGGATAAACTGTCCGTGCAAGCACCGGAAAAGTGTCGAATAAGTGTGTGTACTGAAAAATGATGGAATCCGGGTGAGTACCGGAAAATGGTAGAATCCGTGTAAATATCGAAAAACTGTCCGGGCGAGTACCCGAAAAGAGTCGAATAACTGTGAGTACCGAAAAATGA
>BKBX01000937.1:71227-126227 GCA_008326845.1 Vitis x labruscana x Vitis vinifera
AAAAGAGTCGAATAAGTGTGAGTACCGAAAAATGATATAATCCGAGCGAGTATCGGAAAAAGGCAGAACCCGTGAGACAATCGAAAAACTGTCCGGACGAGTACCGGAAAAGGGTCAAATAAGTGTATGTACTGAAAAATGATAGAATCCGGGTGAGTACCGAAATATGGCAAAATACGTGTGTGTATCGAAATACTGTCTGGGCGAGTACCCGAAAAAAGTCGAATAAGTGTGAGTACGGAAAAATGATATAATCCGAGCGAGGATCGGAAATAGGCAGAATCCGTGCGAGTATGGAAAAACTGTCCGGGCAAGCACCGGAAAAGCATCGAATAAGTGTGAGTACTGAAAAATGATGGAATCCGGGCGAGTACCGGAAAATGGTAGAATCCGTGTGAGTATGGAAAAACTGTCCGGGCGAGTACCCGAAAAGAGTCGAATAACTGTGAGTACCGAAAAATGATATAATCCAAGCGAGTATCGGAAAAAGTCAGAATCCGTGCGAGTATCGAAAAACTGTTCGGGCGAGTACCCCGAAAGAGTCGAATAAGTGTGAGTACTGAAAAATGATATAATCCGAGCGAGGATCGGAAAAAGGCAGAATCCGTGAGAGTATAGAAAAATTGTCCGGGCCAGTACGGGAAAAGCGTCGAATAAGTGTGAGTACAGAAAAATGATAGAATCCAGGCGAGTATCGAAAAATGGCAGAATCCGTGTGAGTATCGAAAAACTGTCCGGGCGAGCACCTTAAAAGAGTCGAATAAGTGTGAGTACCGAAAAATGATATAATCCGAGCGAGTATCGGAAAAAGGCAGAATCCGTGAGACAATCGAAAAACTGTCCGGACGAGTACCCCGAAAGAGTCGAATAAGTGTGAGTACTGAAAAATGATATAATCCGAGCGAGGATCGGAAAAAGGCAGAATCCGTGAGAGTATAGAAAAATTGTCCGGGCCAGTACGGGAAAAGCGTCGAATAAGTGTGAGTACAGAAAAATGATAGAATCCAGGCGAGTATCGAAAAATGGCAATATCCGTGTGAGTATTGAAAAACTGTCCGGGCGAGCACCCTAAAAGAGTCGAATAAGTGTGAGTACTGAAAAATGATATAATCCGAGCGAGTATCGGAAAAAGGCAGAATCCGTGAGACAATCGAAAAACTGTCCGGACGAGTACCCCGAAAGAGTCGAATAAGTGTGAGTACTGAAAAATGATATAATCCGAGCGAGGATCGGAAAAAGGCAGAATCCGTGAGAGTATAGAAAAATTGTCCGGGCCAGTACGGGAAAAGCGTCGAATAAGTGTGAGTACAGAAAAATGATAGAATCCAGGCGAGTATCGAAAAATGGCAGAATCCGTGTGACTATCGAAAAACTGTCCGGGCGAGCACCCTAAAAGAGTCGAATAAGTGTGAGTACCGAAAAATGATATAATCCGAGCGAGTATCGGAAAAAGGCAGAATCCGTGAGACAATCGAAAAACTGTCCGGACGAGTACCGGAAAAGGGTCAAATAAGTGTATGTACTGAAAAATGATAGAATCCGGGTGAGTACCGAAATATGGCAAAATACGTGTGTGTATCGAAATACTGTCTGGGCGAGTACCCGAAAAAAGTCGAATAAGTGTGAGTACGGAAAAATGATATAATCCGAGCGAGGATCGGAAATAGGCAGAATCCGTGAGAGTATAGAAAAATTGTCCGGGCCAGTACGGGAAAAGCGTCGAATAAGTGTGAGTACAGAAAAATGATAGAATCCAGGCGAGTATCGAAAAATGGCAGAATCCGTGTGAGTATCGAAAAACTGTCCGGGCGAGCACCCTAAAAGAGTCGAATAAGTGTGAGTAACGAAAAATGATATAATCCGAGCGAGTATCGGAAAAAGGCAGAATCCGTGAGACAATCGAAAAACTGTCCGGACGAGTACCGGTTAAGGGTCAAATAAGTGTAAGTACTGAAAAATGATAGAATCCGGGCGAGTACCGAAATATGGCAAAATACGTGTGTGTATCGAAAAACTGTCTGGGCGAGTACCCGAAAAAAGTCGAATAAGTGTGAGTACGGAAAAATGATATAATCCGAGCGAGGATCGGAAATAGGCAGAATCCGTGAGAGTATAGAAAAATTGTCCGGGCCAGTACGGGAAAAGCGTCGAATAAGTGTGAGTACAGAAAAATGATAGAATCCAGGCGAGTATCGAAAAATGGCAGAATCCGTGTGAGTATCGAAAAACTGTCCAGGCGAGCACCCTAAAAGAGTCGAATAAGTGTGAGTACCGAAAAATGATATAATCCGAGCGAGTATCGGAAAAAAGGCAGAATCCGTGAGACAATCGAAAAACTGTCCGGACGAGTACCGGAAAAGGGTCAAATAAGTGTATGTACTGAAAAATGATAGAATCCGGGCGAGTACCGAAATATGGCAAAATACGTGTGTGTATCGAAAAACTGTCTAGGCAAGTACCCGAAAAAAGTCGAATAAGTGTGAGTACGGAAAAATGATATAATCCGAGCGAGGATCGGAAATAGGCAAAATCCGTGCGAGTATAGAAAAACTGTCCGGGCAAGTACCGGAAAAGCATCGAATAAGTGTGAGTACTGAAAAATGATGGAATCCGGGCGAGTACCGGAAAATGGTAGAATCCGTGTGAGTATGGAAAAATTGTCCGGGCGAGTACCCGAAAAGAGTCGAATAACTGTGAGTACCGAAAAATGATATAATCCAAGCGAGTATCGGAAAAAGTCAGAATCCGTGCGAGTATCGAAAAACTGTTCGGGCGAGTACCCTGAAAGAGTCGAATAAGTGTGAGTACTGAAAAATGATATAATCCAGGCGAGTATCGAAAAATGGCAGAATCCGTGTGAGTATCGAAAAACTGTCCGGGCGAGTACCCTAAAAGAGTCGAATAAGTGTGAGTACCGAAAAATGATATAATCCGAGCGAGTATCGGAAAAAGGCAGAACCCGTGAGACAATCGAAAAACTGTCCGGACGAGTACCGGAAAAGGGTCAAATAAGTGTATGTACTGAAAAATGATAGAATCCGGGGGAGTACCGAAATATGGCAAAATACGTGTGTGTATCGAAATACTGTCTGGGCGAGTACCCAAAAAAGTCGAATAAGTGTGAGTACGGAAAAATGATATAATCCGAGCGAGGATCGGAAATAGGCAGAATCCGTGCGAGTATGGAAAAACTGTCCGGGCAAGCACCGGAAAAGCATCGAATAAGTGTGAGTACTGAAAAATGATGGAATCCGGGCGAGTACCGGAAAATGGTAGAATCCGTGTGAGTATGGAAAAACTGTCCGGGCGAGTACCCGAAAAGAGTCGAATAACTGTGAGTACCGAAAAATGATATAATCCAAGCGAGTATCGGAAAAAGTCAGAATCCGTGCGAGTATCGAAAAACTGTTCGGGCGAGTACCCCGAAAGAGTCGAATAAGTGTGAGTACTGAAAAATGATATAATCCGAGCGAGGATCGGAAAAAGGCAGAATCCGTGAGAGTATAGAAAAATTGTCCGGGCCAGTACGGGAAAAGCGTCGAATAAGTGTGAGTACAGAAAAATGATAGAATCCAGGCGAGTATCGAAAAATGGCAGAATCCGTGTGAGTATCGAACAACTGTCCGGGCGAGCACCCTAAAAGAGTCGAATAAGTGTGAGTACCGAAAAATGATATAATCCGAGCGAGTATCGGAGAAAGGCAGAATCCGTGAGACAATCGAAAAACTGTCCGGACGAGTACCGGAAAAGGGTCAAATAAGTGTAAGTACTGAAAAATGATAGAATCCGGGCGAGTACCGAAATATGGCAAAATACGTGTGTGTATCGAAAAACTGTCTGGGCGAGTACCCGAAAAAAGTCGAATAAGTGTGAGTACGGAAAAATGATATAATCCGAGCGAGGATCGGAAATAGGCAGAATCCGTGCGAGTATGGAAAAACTGTCCGGGCAAGCACCGAAAAAGCATCGAATAAGTGTGAGTACTGAAAAATGATGGAATCCGGGCGAGTACCGGAAAATGGTAGAATCCGTGTGAGTATTGAAAAACTGTCCGGGTGAGTACCCGAAAAGAGTCGAATAACTGTGAGTACCGAAAAATGATATAATCCAAGCGAGTATCGAAAAAAGTCAGAATCCGTGCGAGTATCGAAAAACTGTTCGGGCGAGTACCCCAAAAGAGTCGAATAAGTGTGAGTACCGAAAAATGATATAATCCGAGCGAGTATGGGAAAAAGGTAGAATTCGTGAGAGCATCGAGAAATTGTCCGGGTGAGTACCGGAAAAGGTTCAAATAAGTGTAAGTACTGACAAATGATAGAATCCGGGCGAGTACCGAAATATGGCAAAATACGTGTGAGTATCGAAAAACTGTCCGGGCGAGTACCCGAAAAGAGTCGAATATGTGTGAGTACCGAAAAATTATATAATCCGAGCGAGTATCGGAAAAAGGCACAATTCGTGCGACTATGGAAAAACTATCCGGGAGAGTACCCGAAAAGAGTCGAATAAGTGTGAGTACCGAAAAATGATATAATTCGAGCGAGTATCAGAAAAAGTCAGAATCCTTGCGAGTATCGAAAAACTGTTTGGGAGAGTACCACAAAAGAGTCGAATAAGTGTGAGTACCGAAAAATGATATAATCCGAGCTAGTATCGGAAAAAGGCAGAATCCGTGAGAGCATCGAGAAATTGTCCGGGTGAGTACCGGAAAAGGTTCAAATAAGTGTAAGTACTGACAAAGGATAGAATCCGGGCGAGTACCGAAATATGGCAAAATACGTGTGAGTATCGAAAAACTGTCCGGGCGAGTACCCGAAAAGAGTCGAATATGTGTGAGTACCGAAAAATTATATAATCCGAGCGAGTATAGGAAAAAGGCACAATTCGTGCTACTATGGAAACACTGTCCGGGAGAGTACCCGAAAAGAGTCGAATAAGTGTGAGTACCAAAAAATGATATAATTCGAGCGAGTATCAGAAAAAGTAAGAATCCTTGTGAGTATCGAAAAACTGTTCGGGAGAGTACCACAAAAGAGTCGAATAAGTGTGAGTACCGAAAAATGATATAATCCGAGCGAGTATCGGAAAAAGGCAGAATCCGTGCGAGTATGGAAAAACTGTCCGAGCAAGCACCGGAAAAGCGTCGAATAAGTGTGAGTACTGAAAAATGATGGAATACGGGCGAGTACCGAAAAATGGCAGAATACGTGTGAGTATCGAAAAACTTTCCGGGCGAGTACCCGAAAAAAGTCGAATAAGTGTGAGTACCGAAAAATGATATAATCCAAGCGAGTTTCGAAAAGAGTCAGAATCCGTGCGAGTATCGAACAACTGTTCGGGCGAGTACCCCAAAAGAGTCGAATAAGTGTGAGTACTGAAAAATGATATAATCCGAGCGAGTATCGTAAAAATGGAGAATCCGTTAGAGTATGGAAAAACTGTCCGGGCGAGTACGGGAAAAGCGTCGAATAAGTGTGAGTACTGAAAAATGATAGAATCCAGGCGCGTACCGAAAAATGGCAGAATACTTGTGAGTATCGAAAAACTGTCCGGGCGAGTACCCTAAAAGAGTCGAATAAGTGCGAGTACCGAAAAATGATATAATCCGAGCGAGTATCGGACAAAGGCAGAATCCATGAGAGCATCGAAAAATTGTCCGGGCAAGCACCGGAAAAGCTTCGAATAAGTGTGAGTACTGAAAAATGATGGAATCCGGGCGAGTACCGACATATGGCAGAACACGTGTGAGTATCGAAAAATTGTCCGGGCGAGTACCCGAAAAGAGTCGAATAAGTATGAGTACCGAAAAATGATATAATCCGAGCGAGGATTGGAAAAAGGCAGAATCTGTGCGAGTATGAAAAACTGTCCGGGAAAGTACCCCAAAAGAGTCGAATAAGTGTGAGTACCGAAAAATGATATAATCCGAGCGAGTTTCGGAAAAAGGCAGAATCCATGAGAGCATCGAAAAACTGTCCGGGCGAGTACCGGAAAAGGGTCGAATAAGTGTGAGTACTGAAAAATGATAGAATCCGGGCGAGTATCGAAAGATGGTAGAATACGTGTGAATATCGAAAAACTGTCCGGGCGAAAACCCGAAAAGAGTCGAATAAGTGTGAGTACCGAAAAATGATATAGTCCGAGCAAGGATCGGAAAAAGGCAGAATCCGTGCGACTATGGAAAAATTGTACGGGCAAGCACCGGAAAAGCGTCGAATAAGTGTGAGTACGGAAAAATGATGGAATACGGGCGAGTACCGAAAAATGGCAGAATACGTGTGAGTATCGAAAAACTTTCCGGGCGAGTACCCGAAAAAAGTCGAATAAGTGTGAGTACCGAAAAATGATATAATCCAAGCGAGTTTCGGAAAGAATCAGAATCCATGTGAGTATCGAACAACTGTTCCGGCGAGTACCCTAAAAGAGTCGAATAAGTGTGAGTACCGAAAAATGATATAATCCAAGCGAGGATCGGAAAAAGGCAGAATCCGTGCGAGTATGGAAAAACTGTCCGGGCAAGCACCGGAAAAGCGTCGAATAAGTGTGAGTACTGAAAAATGATATAATCCGACCGAGTATCGTAAAAAGGCAGAATCCGTTAGAGTATGGAAAAACTATCCGGGCGAGTACGGGAAAAGCGTCGAATAAGTGTGAGTACTGAAAAATGATAGAATCCAGGCGAGTACCGAAAAATGGCAGAATCCGTGTGAGTATCGAAAAACTGTCCGGGCGAGTACCTGAAAAGAGTCGAATAACTGTGAGTACCGAAAAATGATATAATCCAAGCGAGTATCGGAAAAAGTCAGAATCCATGCGAGTATCGAAAAACTGTTCGGGGGAGTACCCCAAAAGAGTCGAATAAGTTCGAATACCGAAAAATGATATAATCCGAGCGAGGATCGGAAAAAGGCAGAATCCGTGCGAGTATGGAAAAACTGTCCGAGCAAGCACCGGAAAAGCGTCGAATAATTGTGAGTACTGAAAAATGATGGAATACGGGCGAGTACCGAAAAATGGCAGAATACGTGTGAGTATCGAAAAACTTTCCGGGCGAGTACCCGAAAAAAATCGAATAGGTGTGAGTACCGAAAAATGATATAATCCAAGCGAGTTTCGAAAAGAGTCAGAATCCGTGCGAGTATCGAACAACTGTTCGGGCGAGTACCCCAAAAGAGTCGAATAAGTGTGAGTACTGAAAAATGATATAATCCGAGCGAGTATCGTAAAAAGGGAGAATCCGTTAGAGTATGGAAAAACTGTCCGGGCGAGTACGGGAAAAGCGTCGAATAAGTGTGAGTACTGAAAAATGATAGAATCCAGGCGCGTACCGAAAAATGGCAGAATCCTTGTGAGTATCGAAAAACTGTCCGGGCGAGTACCCTAAAAGAGTCGAATAAGTGCGAGTACCGAAAAATGATATAATCCGAGCGAGTATCGGACAAAGGCAGAATCCATGAGAGCATCGAAAAACTGTCCGGGCAAGCACCGGAAAAGCTTCGAATAAGTGTGAGTACTGAAAAATGATGGAATCCGGGTGAGTACCGACATATGGCAGAACACGTGTGAGTATCGAAAAACTGTTCGGGCGAGTACCCGAAAAGAGTCGAATAAGTATGAGTACCGAAAAATGATATAATCCGAGCGAGGATTGGAAAAAGGCAGAATCTGTGCGAGTATGAAAAACTGTCCGGGAAAGTACCCCAAAAGAGTCGAAGAAGTGTGAGTACCGAAAAATGATATAATCCGAGCGAGTTTCGGAAAAAGGCAGAATCCATGAGAGCATCGAAAAACTGTCCGGGCGAGTACCCCAAAAGATTCGAATAAGTGTGAGTACCGAAAAATGATAGAATCCGAGCGATTATCGGAAAAAGGCAGAATCCGTGCGAGCATCGAAAAACTGTCCGGGCGAGTACTCGAAAAGAGTGGAATAAGTGTGAGTACCGAAAAATGATATAATCCGAACGAGTATCATAAAAAGTTAGAATCCGTGCGAGCATCAAAAAACTGTCCGGGCGAGTATCGGAAAAGCATCGAATAAGTGTGAGTACTGAAAAATGATATAATCCGAGCGAGTATCGGAAAAAGGCAGAATCTGTGCGAGTATGAAAAACTATCCGGGCGAGTACCGGAAAAGTGTCGAATAAGTTTGACTATGGAAAAAAGATAGAATTCGGGCGAGTACCGAAAATGGCGGAATATGTGTGAGTATCGAAAAACTGTCCAGGCGAGTACCGGAAAAATGGCAGATATGTGTGATTATCAAAAAACTTTCCGAGGGACTACCGGAAAAGGGTCGAATAAGTGTGAGTATTGAAAAATGATAGAATCTGGGCGAGTACCGAAAAATGGCAGAATCCGTGTGATTATCGAAAAACTGTCCTGGCAAGTACCAGAAAAGAGTCGAATCTGTGTGAGTACCGAAAAATGATATAATCTGAGCGACTATCGAAAAAAGGGAGAATCCGTGCGAGTATCGAAAAACTGTCCGGGCGAGTACTGGAAAAGCGTCGAATAAGTGTGAGTACTGAAAAATGACAGAATCATGGCAAGTACCGAAAAAAGGCAGAATCCGTGCGAATGCCGAAAAACTGTTCGGGCGAGTGCCTGAAAAAAGTCGAATAAGTTTGAGTACCGTAAAATGATATAATCCGAGCGATTATTCGAAAAAGGCAGAATCCATGAGAGCATTGAAAAACTGTCCGGGCGAGTACCCGAAAAGAGTCGCATAAGTGTGAGTACTGAAAAATGATATAATCCAAACGAGTACAGGAAAAAGGCAGAATCCGTGCGAGTATCGAAAAACTGTCGGAGCGACTATCGGAAAAGGGTCGAATAAGTGTGAGTACTAAAAAATGATAGAATCTCGGTGAGTACCGAAAATTGGCATAATCCGTGTGATTATCGAAAAACTGTCCGGGCGAGTACCAGAAAAGAGTCGAATCAGTGTGACTACCGCAAAAAGATATAATCCGAGGGAGTATCGAAAAAAGGCAGAATCTGTGCGAGTATCGAAAAACTGTCCGGGCGAGTACCGGAAAAGCATTGAATAAGTGTGAGTACTGAAAAATGATAGAATCCGGGCGAGTACCGAAAAAAGACAGAATCCGTGTGAATGTCGAAAAACTGTCCGAGCGAGTGCCCGAAAAGAGTCGAATAAGTGTGAGTACCGAAAATTGATATAATTCGAGAGAGTATTGGAAAAAGTCAGAATCCGTGCGAGTATCGAAAAACTGTATGGGCGAGTACATGAAAAGAGTCGAATAAGTGTGAGTATTGAAAAATGATATAATCCGAGCGAGTATCGGAAAAAGCCAGAATCCGTGTGAGCATCGAAAAACTGTCCAGGCGAGTACCGGAAAAGGGTCGAATAAGTGTGAGTACTGAAAAAGGATAGAATCCGGGTGAGCACCAAAAAATGGCAGAATACGTGTGAGTATCGAAAAACTGTCCGGGCGAGTACCCGAATACAGTCGAATAAGTGTGAGTACCGAAAAATGATGGAATCCGGGCGAGTACCGAAAAATGGCAGAATCCGTGTGAGTATCGAAAAATTGTCCGGGCGAGTACCCGAAAAGAGTCGAATAAGTGTGAGTACCGAAAAATGATAAAATCTGAGCGAGTATCGGAAAAAGGCAGAATCCGTGCGAGTATCGAAAAGCTGTCTGGGCCAGTACCGGAAAAGGGCGAATAAGTTTGAGTACTGAAAAATGATAGAATCATGGCGAGTACCGAAAAATGGCAGAATCCGTGTGAGTATCAAAAAACAGTCCGAGCGAGTCCCCGAAAAAAGTCAAATAAGTGTGAGTACCGGAAAATGATATAATCCTAGCGATTATTGGAAAAATACAGAATTCGTGCGAGGATCGAAAAACTATCCAGGCGAGTACCGGAATAGGGTCGAATAAGTGTGAGTACTGAAAAATGATAAAATCCGGGCGAGTACCGAAAAAAGGCAGAATCCTTGCGAATATCGAAAAACTGTCCGGGCGAGTACCCGAAAAGAGTCGAATAAGTTTGAATACCGAAAAATGATATAATCCGAGACAGTATCGGAAAAAGGCAGAATCCGTTCGAGCATCGAAAAACTGTCCGAGCGAGTACCCGAAAAGAGTTGAATAAGTGTGAGTACCGAAAAATAATATAATCTGAGCGAGTATTGGAAAAAGGCAGAATCTGTGTGAGCATCGAAAAATTGTCCGGGCGAGTACTGGAAAATGGTCGAATAAGTGTGAGTACGGAAAAATGATAGAATCCGAGCGAGTATAAAAAAAAGGTTGAATCTGTGCGAATATCGAAACACTGTCCAGGTGAGTACCCGAGAAGAGTCGAATAAGTGTGAGTACCGAAAAAAGATATAATCCGAGCGAGTATCGGAAAAAGGCAGAATCAGTGCGAGCATCGAAAAACTGTCCGAGCGAGTACAGGAAAAGGGTCGAATAAGTGTGAGTACTGAAAAATGATAGAATCCTGACGAGTACCGAAAAATGGCAGAATCCGTGTGATTATCAAAAAACAGTTCGAGCGAGTACCCGAAAAGAGTCGAATAAGTGTGAGTACCGAAAAATGATATAATCCGAGCGAGTATCGAAAAAAGGCAGAATCCGTGTGAGTATCAAAAAGCTGTCTGGGCCAGTACAGGAAAAGGGCGAATTTGTGTGACTACTTAAAAATGATAGAATCATGGCGAGTACCGAAAAATGGCGAAATCCGTGTGAGTATCAAAAAACAGTCAGAGTGAGTACCCGAAAAAAGTCGAATAAGTGTGAGTACCGAAAAATGATATAATCCTAGCGAGTATCGGAAAAATACAGAATCCGTGCGAGGATCGAAAAACTGTCCCGGTGAGTACCGGAATAGGGTTGAATAAGTGTGAGTACTGAAAAATGATAGAATCCGGGCGAGTATCGAAAAAAGGCAGAATCCTTGCGAATATCGAAAAACTGTCCGGGCGAGTACCCGAAAAGAGTCGAATAAGTTTGAATAACGAAAAATGATATAATCTGAGCCAGTATCGGAAAAAGGTAGAATCCGTTCGAGCATCGAAAAACTGTCCAGGCGAGTACCCGAAAAGAGTTGAATAAGTGTGAGTACCGAAAAATAATATAATCTGAGCGAGTATTGGAAAAAGGCAGAATCTGTGTGAGCATCGAAAAATTGTCCGGGCGAGTACTGGAAAATGGTCGAATAAGTGTGAGTACAGAAAAATGATAGAATCCGAGCGAGTATCAAAAAAAGGTTGAATCTGTGCGAATATCGAAAAATTGTCCAGGTGAGTACCCGAGAAGAGTCTATGATGAAATATAGACAAGACAACGACGAGACCAAGGTCTAGTCTACACCGAAACCAAAATTGAACTATTGGAACCTATCTGACCGGGTGTTGTCTGTGATGAAAACAAACAAGACAATAATATGGCTGATCACACAAGTAAGATCTACACCGAAAATGAAACATAGGTTTGGTCAATGATGAAAATCAGATAGAACAACGACGTGACAGATCGTATAGGCTTGGTATATTATGAAAACATATACTAAACTATTGTGACCTATCTAATCGGGTATGGTTTGTGATGAAAACCAGATAGGACAACGATGTGGTTGATCATTTAGGTACAATTTACTCCAAAAATGATATTGAACTTTCGTGTTCGATTGGATCAGGCATTGATTCGTGCCCAATTGGTGTCTCAGCTGATTCGTGTCCAGCTGGTGCTCCTTGATTGAGGGAGTAATCAACAAAATTTATAACCTATAACACCATATACTAGGGTAGCAAAGAAAAAGCTACTATAGTATAGTGGCTCTAGGATCGTTCACTGGGAAGGATTAACAAGCTATCAATGATACCAATTCAAAGTGAATTGGTCTTGTTTCATTTCAAGGTTAGCTTAAGAAATAAAACACAAACTTTGATTGGTAAAGATTTAGACTTAAACTAACTAACACAATAAGTAATCGAAATAACTTAGGAAGAAAAACATTCCTTGGAGAGTTAGGTTCACTGGGGTGGTTCCTCATGCAAAAGACATAGCTCCGGTCAGATGGTTCATTTCCTCGCGTTAGAGATTCAACATATAGTCAATTCTCTAACCGGTTTTGTACAGATACATCCTTTAATTAGATTTCAACTTTAATTCTCTCACTGATGCAACTTGCAATGGTTCAAGCCTCTCACTAAGCCTTAACCATTCAAGGTGATCTTTAACCTTGGACTTCCCTTCTCAAGCTCGCAAGAGATAACTAATGGATGTCTCCTTGGAGTCCAAAAGCTTACCAAGTGTTGGCAATTCCAGAAAATCCTACCTTAAAGTCACCTCCCAGAGGCTCGCAAGGGGTAAACTAGTGCATTTCCATGGTTGGAAATCACTTGCCTTACCAAGTGTTGGCCCAGGTGACTCTAAGGTGTTTTAAGTTAACTAAAAACATAGAAATCACTAAAGGATTTCACTTCCTCTTCATTACTGGATGAAACCACAAAGCTTTGCATTCTTGCACTTGGAACCTTCCCCGGCAACCTTAGCTCCAAGGAATTAGAGGTTTAGTTACTCATTCTCTAGGAAAAACTCCTCAAAGATTTCATAACTTAGTAAGAAAATAAAAATACAAAGTAAAAAGGTAAGGCAATACAAAGAACTGAACTTTACTTGCTTACCCAAAACTTTACAAAAGGATCTCCTCTCTGAGAACAGGCTCCCGAGAGGTATTTATATGAATATAATATAAAACTAATTATTACATAGATATTTTCTCTTTTTACTAACTTAAAAGCTAAGGAATCTTGTAATTGGTGGCTTACAAGGAGTATTTTGGGATTTAGACAACAAAAATCTAATAGAAAATATCTCCAAATGTCGGTAGCAAATATCGGGATGCTCCAGGAACCATTTCGCAAGAGAAAATGGTGTCTGCGAGATTTCGCAGACACTCAAGAAGGGCTGCGAAATCACTTCGCAACAAAAAGCTATTCTCGCAGGGCTGCGAAGTTGGCTTCCATCTTGAGGTTCTCAGCTCCCAACTTGCGGCATATATCGGGCAACTTCAGAAGGAAATACACCCTACTGTACAAAAAGGCTGCGAAATCACTTCGCAACAAAAGGTTGATTTCGCAACACTTTGCAAAATGCTTCCTTCAGCTTGGAGTGATTGGCTTGCAATGGCTGAAACTTCTTCATTTCAACTCCGAATTGTGCACTGTTTAAAGCATTGGATTGTTGACTTCTTGAGCTTTGAAATGGTATATAGCATGCATCAATTGGACTCCATAAAGTGCTCCAAAAGTGGCTGCTACGACTGTCATCAAGAATATGCTTCATGGCAGATTCTCTTTACTTTTTCTCCTTGCATTCCGGATTTACTCTTGCCAAATGACTTCCAAGCTTTGCCCAAGATTCCTCAAAATTCTCCTCAAACTTGAATTGCTTTGGTGATCAAATTACTAACAAAAACACCAAAACTTACACAAAGTGATTAAAATTGCTTTCAAGGGTCCTTAACATGCCAATTGAGTTAAAAGGCCAAAACTACTACTCAAAAGTGTTTAAAAGGATTAATTATAAACTATCAAGTAGCACTTTTTGAGTAGTAATCACTCCCCCCAACCGACATATTACTAGTCCCTTAGCAATATAGGAGAGAAAAATTGAAAATAAAAAGCAAACTAACCTATAATTTACAACATCATGCTGAAAAACAATTTTCAAATAGCATGATGATCTAATTCTCTCATGAAACATTAAAGAAATATAAAAACAAATTTCAACAAGAGTTATAACAAACTATGCTAAACACTGTCAATCAAGGGAATGCATTATGCAAACTAAAGTTTTAAAATCATTTCCACTTTCAAAGAACTAAACTTTATTCTTCCTCAAAAATCTATGTGTATAGGTTCCTTAGCTTCCGAAAATAATATGCTAAACTAATCTCTCCCCCCAACCTATCTCTTTTCAACACTTAGCAAACTGACCAAAATCAATAAAGAAAGAACACACTTTCTTTTTTTTTTTTTTTTAGAAGGTTTATGGGGTACTCTTTCTGTATTGTCCATGTAATGGGGGTCCATCGATGACTCCCAACCAATTAAGGTTTAGGGCATCAAGTTTTAAGGATCTTTCAACCACTAACTCCTCAGATTTTTCCCCGGACTTTTGAGAATGAATTTCTAATACCCAAGCACCTATCACATGCTAACTCCACCTATCCACCCTTGTAACGAGCATTGAGGTTGGTGACTCCCAACCAATTAAGGCTTAGGGCACCAGGCTTCAAAGATTTTCACCATATACCCCTCAGACCTTGCTCGGGTTTTAAGGCAAGCAAACAACTTTCTTTATTTCAAAGGCTCATTGGCCTTTTGCAGGGTGTTTCAACTTTATCAAATGAGGTCAAATGTACCAAGTCCCAAAATTATCCTAAGTCAAGAAGGAAATAGCTTTTCATCTTATAAACGGAATCTAATGTGCACAGTGTGTGAATAGCTTAAAGTGGGAGAACTAAATTCAATTTCAATAGAAGCTTCAACAATTGAACCACTTTAGTGAGCATAATCCATACTCTAAGTCAAGTGAAAAACAACAGTTCAATTTCTCCTGTTTTAATTTGAAATTTTTCCTCAAGATTCATGGAGAATAGAGTAAAAAAGAGTAAAAAACAAAAACTACAACTAATTTACCAAAATAATTGCATTACTAAAAAGGCTTAGCACACTTCCTTTAACTTAGCATACTTCCTTCCTCATCCCCCCCAACTGAACTGAGCATTGTCCTCAATGTGATATGAGTGATTGTAATTAAAGGGAGAAAGTGGTACCTCCTGAGTGATATCAAATTCGAATACTGATTGGAGAAACCACATGTTTCAAAAAGAATAGAATATGTGAGAAAATGAAATAAGGATAACTTAATGCTAAAGGTTAACAAGAAATATTAAACTTGTATTACTTTGAATCCATTTGAGTACAATGTAAAAGAAAAGCAATACAAGCAATCCCAAATATAGTACCAAAATAATGGGATTTCTTTCCAACTAAAAAAAACGAAATACATAAAAGAAAAGCAATATATATATATATATATATTCTGATGAGTGGGTGGTGCTGGGGCTAGGCAGATGGGTCTGCCTCTTCAGCTGGTGCTTTAGATGGGGCCTGAGGCTCTGCTGATGAGAGTGTGGCACTGTTGTGGTAGAAGTGGAGGGCTTAACAGCTGGTGGTAGGTCGAAATGAAGCTGGAGCTGCCTTAAGATGGCAGTGTGTTGAGCCTGAGTGGCCAACATCTGCTCTTGGCATGCTCTAATGGTTGCCATCTCTTGAGCAAGACTGCTCTGAGATGCTATGAGGGTCTCCAATGAACGGCACAACTCTCTGTATTCAGAAATGGGAATGGCCATCCTCGGTTCAGCTGAAGTGGATGGCTGAGATGAAGCTGGAGCAGCTGGTGGAGCTCTGGGAATGGCAGGAGCAGCAACTGTTATACCCTCAAGTATGTGTCGTGGGGATGCTCTCCTAGCAGCTGGCTGTGGGCGCTCAGGCTGGTCAACTCTATAAGCTGTCATGTTGTTCCATTTTTTGAGAGTAAATAGCTCACGGCAAATGCGTTTGCGCTCCAGCTGAGGCTCAGAAGGATACCCCAAGTGCTCTAAAATGTGGCAAAGCAGCCTTGGAAAGAGGAGGGGAATGGTATCAGCCCTCTGAAGCTTCTTTTTGTGTACCTTCTCTTCGAAATAGAGAAGGGCTGCCAGAATTAGATGATGAGGCCCAAAGAAAAATCCCTCAGACATCTTGTACAGGGCTTCTAGGAGGACTCCTCTTCTTTGA
The DNA here is from genome assembly GCA_008326845.1 of Vitis x labruscana x Vitis vinifera. Taxonomy (NCBI): domain Eukaryota; kingdom Viridiplantae; phylum Streptophyta; class Magnoliopsida; order Vitales; family Vitaceae; genus Vitis; species Vitis x labruscana x Vitis vinifera. The sequence continues at coordinate 87,045 of BKBX01000937.1, forward strand.
GTCCAATGATGCAATGGGTAGAGGTTATGACGCAAAAATGCATCAATCAGAAACATGATTGGAGGAAGCTCCCCCCTCAATAGATGTGATCGCGTGGCAGCTCCTCTGGACAAGGTGTGCACCATCTCCAGCTCAGTATGACTGGTCCAAGCTTTAAAATTATCGAATTGGCTTGGCTCGTAGGGAATTTGCAAGGCTTCAGCTATATGGCGTGCTCCCAATATGCCATGCCTCCCATCAATAGTGAAATGAATTAAAGTTGGATCCCTGACTTGTTTGGTTGTCATGGATTGATAGAAATCCATGGCTATCCTGGGGTAGAAAAAGTCTCTCGGAGTCAATAGGTGCTCCATGTGGTATCTCCTCAGCAGGTTGAATGACTGTGCAAGCTCTGGCTGCAATCGGAATGTGGCTATGTCAAAGCATAGCTCGGAGTGGAATGGCCGAGCTCTACAATCCAAATTTCCCTCAATTGGGGGTTGAGTTAGCATTGGCCGCCTGATTACTTCTTCCGAAGCTATTTCAGCTGGAATTTGGGGCTCGGGAAGTGGCGGCTGAGGCTCCTGTGGTTTTGCTTGCGGCGCCGGAGATGGCACCGAAGATGGAACTGGCGAGAGAACTGGCGAGCGAACTGGAGTTGGAACCGACGATGGCTCTAGAGATTGCTCCGTCAAGTCAATGGGTTCTGAGCTTTCAACCCTTGGTCTCTTCTGCAGCGGCCGACCCCCTGACCTGGTAAGGTAACGCCTCGCCGGAGGCTTTGGCGGCGCGGGCTTCACTGGAGGAGAAATTGCTCTTGGCCGCGGAGGCTCAGAAACGGGATCTGGAACTGACTCCTTTAGCAGGCTTTTCTTGCGGCTTGAAGGAGAGGAAGACTTGGCCCCTCTGGTTCGCGCCATTTCGGGTTGCCGAAATTTGGCCGGAACGGATGGTCGGAGAAGATGACCGGAGGCTTGCGCGGTGAGGCTTGAGGAAGGAGATGAACAGCTTGCGAGAATGGCGTGTTCTGATTTTGAAACCCTTTTCACAGCTCAAATGACCGGTATATATAGTAATAACGGAAGACTAAGGGTCAATTTGAGTTTCGCAGAAAAATGCCAATTTCTCAGCAAAACGCCATTTTCGCAGCCACTTCGCAATGCGTTTCGCAGCTGCGAAATGAATGTAACTGTGCTGCGAAGTGGCACACGTGTGCCAAAATCGCTTTCGCAATTGCGAAATACCCTGCGGAATGGGACTTTTGTTGAGAAATCTGGGCTTTACCGCTTCGCAGCCGTTTCGCAGCTGCGAAATGAGGGCTCCTGTGCTGCGAAGTGGCACTCGTGTGCCAAACTCGCCTTCGCAGCTGCGAAAATTCTCGCAGAGAAACCCAAAGTGTTGCGGACTGGTTTGGCAACAAAATGCTCATTTCGCAGAAGTTTTCTTTAGGCTGTGAAATCTCGCAGAGCTCTGTTTTTACTCTGTTCTCGCTCTGATTTCGATCCGATTTTTTTTTCTTTCAATTTCTTTGTAATTTCTTCCACCTGGGATCATTCAAAAAGATTAAAACACATATAAAAACATGATTTAAGATCAAAAACTAAGATCAAAAGTATGGAAAAAACTTGAAAATTTACAAAATTTACAAAAATTTTGGACTGTGGTAAAACCACGTCCATCAAACCCTTCTTTGCTTAGGCTTTTTGAGGCTCAAGGAGGTTGATTTCCTCCTTTTCTGGTTTGAATGGCTCCATGAATGGCTTGAGACGATATCCATTGACTCTAAAGCTATCCTTGCCATTTGAATTCAATAATTCCACCACTCCATTGGAATATATTCGGTGAATAATGAACGGGCCTATCCACCTTGACTTGAGCTTCCCAGGAAAGATATGGAGTCTTCTGTCATACAGTAAAACTCTTTGCCCTTCCTGAAATTCCTTGTTGGAGATGAGTTGATCATGCCACTTCTTCATCCTCTGTTTTGCAACTTTGGAATTGATATAAGCATTATTTCTTAATTCCTCCATCTCATTAAGGTCTAGATATCTCTTTTCTTCGGCTCTGATCAAGTCCATGTTCAGCTTCTTTATTGCCTACCAAGCTTTGTATTCAACTTCCACAGGGAGATGACATGCTTTACCATAGACTAGACGATAGGGAGACATGCCAAGAATAGTCTTATAAGCTGTTCTATATGCCTACAATGAATCATGAAGCTTAATAGACCAATCCTTTCTGCTGGAGTTCACTACTTTCATCAATATATTCTTTATTTCCCTGTTAGCTAGCTCAACTTGCCCGGAAGTTTAAGGATGATAAGGTGTAGCCACCTTATGCTTCACTCCATACTTAGATAACAGAGCTTCAAAAGGTTTGTTGCAAAAGTGAGCACCTCCATCACTGATTATGGCTTTGGGCACCCCAAATCTTGAGAAAATGTTCTCTTTAAGAAACTTGAGAACCACCCTGTGATCATTTTGTTTACAGGGGATTGCCTCAACCCATTTAGAAACATAATCCACCCTCACCAAGATGTAAGAATTACCAAAAGACATTGGGAAAGGTCCCATGAAGTCAATGCCCCATACATCAAATAGCTCAACTATTAGAATGGGGTTCATAGGCATTTGATTTCTTTTTGTTAACTTTCCAAGCCGTTGGCATCTATCACAACTCCTACACATGATGTGGGCATCTTTGAAAAGAGATGGCCAGGTAAACCCTGATTGCAACACCTTCATAGCTGTTTTCTGAGAGGCAAAGTGGCCTCCACATGCATTCTCATGACAATGAGATAGAATCCCTTGCTGCTCATCTTCAGGGACACATTTCCTTATGATCTGATCTGTACAATACTTAAAAAGAAAGGGCTCTTCCCAATAATAAGCATGAATTTTAGCAAAGAAGTGTTTCCTGTCTTGTGCATTCCACTCACTTGGAATTTCACCAGTTACTAAATAATTAGCAATATGAGCATACCAAGGAGTTTTCACTAGGAACATGAGTGATTCTTCAGGAAAATCATCATTAATAGGCAAGGGATGGGAATTATGTGCTATAACTAACCTTGAAATGTGGTCAGCTACCACATTCTCCACTCCTTTCTTATCTTTGATTTGGAGATCGAATTCTTGTAACAAAAGAATCCATCTAATCAACCTTGCTTTTGCATCTTGCTTTGTCAATAAATACTTCAAGGCTGAATGGTCAGTGAAGACAATGATGAAAGACCCCGCTAAATAAGCACGAAATTTGTCCAAAGCAAATACCACAGCTAACAATTCTTTCTCTGTAGTTGTGTAGTTCCTTTGAGCTTCATTCAGTGTTTTACTTGCATAGTAAATCACATAGGGCTTCCCATCTTCCCTTTGGCCAAGCACAGCTCCTATAGCAAAGTCACTAGCATCACACATCAGTTCAAAAGGTAATTGCCAGTTAAGGGCTCTCACTATTGGAGTTGTTGTTAAAAATTTCTTCAGTTGATCAAAGCTATTTTGACACCTTTCATCCCATATAAATTTATCATCCTTAGCTAACAGCTCACAAAGAGGTTTTGAAAGACTTGAAAAACCTTTTATAAATCTCCTATAGAACCCTGCATGGCCAAGGAACTACCTTACTCCTTTTATAGTTGTTGGGAATGGCAATTTGACAATAAGCTCCACCTTTGCTTTATCAACTTCAATGCCTTTTTTAGAGATGATATGGCCAAGGACAATTCCTTGACGTATCATAAAATGACATTTCTCCCAGTTGAGCACCAGGTCTTTTTCAATGCATCTGTGAAGAACTGCTTCCAAATTAACTAAGCATTCCTCAAATGTACCTCCATATACGGTGATATCATCCATGAAAACCTCCATAATTCGCTCCACCATATCACTGAAAATACTCAACATACATCTTTGAAATGTAGCCGGTGCATTACATAAACCAAAAGGCATTCTCCTATAAGCATATGTTCCAAATGGACATGTAAAAGTGGTCTTTTCCTGATCTGCCACATCAATTTCAATCTGAAAATACCCTGAATACCCATCCAAGAAGCAATAGAACGGATGTCCAGAGACTTTCTCCAGCACTTGGTCAATAAATGGCAATGGAAAATGATCTTTCCTGGTTACAGCATTCAACTTTCTATAATCAATACACACCCTCCAACCTGAAATGAGGCGTGTAGTAATTTCTTCTCCTTTTTCATTCTGAACCACTGTGATCCCTGACTTCTTTGGTACCATTTGAGTAGGACTCACCCAAGGGCTATCAGATATAGGGTAAATGATTCCTGCTTGAAGTAGCTTCAGCACCTTAGCTCGCACCACCTCTTGTAGATGAGGATTCAATCTTCTTTGAAGTTGATGAATTGGCTTTGCTTCCTCCTCCATATATATATGATGAGTACAAACTAAAGGACTAATGCCTTTCAAGTCGGATATTTGCCATCCTATTGCCTTCTTACACCTCTTGAGAACTTCCATTAAACAATTCTCTTGATGACTGGTCAGAGATGAAGATATCACAACAGGACATTGATTATTTTCTTCAAGATATGTATATTTCAGCTCCATAGGTAGAGGTTTCAGATTGAGTTTTGGAATTTCTTTTTCAGCAGCTACCTCTTCTTCTTTATTGAACAAAGGTAGAATTTCTTCTATCTTTCTCCAACTTTGTAGAGTAGCAAGCACAGTAGGAGATTTAGACAAACCTTCCTCAAAATCCACAAGACTTTCATTCAACCTGTCTTGCATATTTTGATTACAGTGCTCCTCCACCAAAGTATCAATAATGCACAGCTCTTCTGGACCTTCTTCTTCTTTCGAAGTGATTTGCTTTTTAGACATATAGAAAATATTGAGATCTAGTGTCATTTTGCCAAAAGTGAGTTGCATCAGCCCATTCCTGCAATTGATGATTGCATTTGAGGTAGCAAGAAATGGCCTTCCAAGGATGATAGGAACTAAATTAGCTTCCTTTACAGTAGGATCTGTATCAAGAACAATAAAATCTACTGGATAGTAGAAATTATCCACTTGAACCAAGACATCCTCAACTACCCCCCTTGGAATTTTTACTGATCTATCTGCTAGAGATAGAGTGATTGTTGTTGGCTTCAATTCCCCAAGTCCCAATTGCTTGTAGACGGAATATGGAAGCAAATTCACACTTGCTCCCAAGTCTAACAAGGCTTTCTCCACTACCTTTCCTCCAATCATGATTGAAATGGTAGGATTTTCCGGGTCTTTGTACTTCAAAGGAGACTTACATTGTAAGATTGCACTTACTTGCTCAGTCAAGAAGGCTTTCTTGTTTACAGTCAACCCTCTTTTGATAGTACATAAGTCCTTTAGGAATTTTGCATACATTGGAACTTGTTTAATCATATCCAGCAGTGGAATATTGACTTTCACTTGTCTCAATACTTCAAGGATTTCAGCTGCATTTCTAATCCCCTTTTTCCCATGTAATGCTTGAGGAAAAGGTGGAGAAGTTGATTTCTTCAGCATTTCTTCCTTCATAAGTTCCTTATCTGGAATTGCATTCATTGTTGAATCAGAGTCCTTCATTTCTTCACTGATCTCACTCTCTTTATCTTCCATTTCCTTCCCTTCCTTTATCTCTTCTTCTTTCTCAACATGTGGCTCGGGTGTTGGCTTCTCAATTTTTTTACCACTCCTTAGAGTGATCAAGGCTTTGACATCTTTCGTCTGTGATGATTCTCCCTCTTGGCTTTCCACTTCATGGACACCTTTGGGGTTCTGGTGGGGTTGAGAAGGAAATCTTCCCTTTTCTTGCAATGTATTCAAATTTGTAAGCCTTGAAATTGAATATTGGATGTTATCAAACTTTTGGTTCATATCATTTTGCATTCCATCCATCCTTTTATTCAAAGTACTCTCCACTCTGTCAATTCTTTGATTGATTTGAGCATTGGTGGCTTCTTGGTTTCCAACAAAATCTCCCACTACCTTGCTGAGATTAGTCATTGCTTGTTCAAGACTTGAAGATTGTTGAGATGGTGGATCCGGCTGTTGGTATTGAGTTGCTCTGGCCTTCCATGAGAAATTTGGATGATTCCTCCAACTTGAGTTGTAGGTATTTCCATAAGGCGCATTGTTATTGGGCTTAAATTGTCCAACAACATTTGCTTGATCTATAAACATTTCCCTTTCAACTGAAATTGCAGGGCATTCCTCCACCAAATGTTCATATGATTGACAATTAGGACACAGCTTCACTTGCACTGGTGCTTCAGCAACAGCTTGCACTTCATGAATTCTTTTCAGCTCCAGCTCCTCCAATCTTCTTGTCATAGCTGCCAACTTTGCTTTCATATCATCATCTTCTTTCAAGGTATACATCCTAGCCTTTGCATTGAAAGCATTCAGTTGAGACTTCATCTTACCCACTTCTCCTTTGGTTGGTTCATCCCATCCCCTTGAAACTTCAGCCACATAGCTCAAGAAATCCATAGCTTCCTCTGGATTTTTGCTCATGAAATCTCCTCCACACATTGTCTCGAGGAGTTGCTTCATTGAGGAGGACATACCATCATAAAAATAGCTCACCAATAGCCAAGTATCAAAGCCATGGTGAGGGCAAGCATTTATAGCTTCCATATATCTTTCCCAACACTCATAGAATTTTTCATTCTCTTTAGCTGAGAAGTTTGAAATTTGCCTTTTCAAGCCATTTGTTCTGAGTGGGAAAAAATTTCTTGAGGAATTCAGCTTGTAAGTCAGTCCAAGAACGGATACTCCTTGGCCTTAAAGAATTAAGCCAAATTTTGGCCTTATCCTTTAAAGTAAAAGGAAATAACTTAAGCCTCATCAAATCAATTGAAGTTCTTCCCTCTTAGAATGTATTACAAACATCTTCAAATTCCTTCATGTGTGCATACGGATTCTCACTTTCGATCCCATGGAAAGTTGGTAGAAGTGGAACAAGATACGGTCTAATCACTAGCTGCTCTGTAGGGGGCACTATACATGATGGTGCACTCATATGAGGTGGATGCATGCGGTCCCTCATTGATCTGAATTCATTAAGGTTGTCTTGACGACCTTGGTGACTATACTGATCTTCAGGTGTAGCTTCCATGATATTCAAGCTTAATTCGAATTCTTTGTTATGAGGTGTATCACACTTAACAAGCCTTCCTCCACTGTCTCGTATCCACCTTAGCATACACAACTAGTATCTATCTGCAACTTAAATGAAAATAAAGGACAACAACAGAAACAGGGCTACAACAACAAAATTAAACTAGGCTAAATTTTAAAAGATAAACTTGGATTATGAATAAATAAATAAAGAATGAGAATTAGTAAAGTGAAAGAAACGTTACCAACTTGTGATGAAAACCACAAGTGCTCAAAAATGGTATCACTATAAACTTGACACCTTTCCTGGCAACTGCGCCATTTGATTCGTGCCCAATTGGTGTCTCAGCTGATTCGTGTCCAACTGGTACTCCTTGATTGAGGGAGTAATCAACAAAATTTATAACCTATAACACCATATACTAGGGTAGCAAAGAAAAAGCTACTATAGTATAGTGGCTCTAGGATCGTTCACTGGGAAGGATTAACAAGCTATCAATGATACCAATTCAAAGTGAATTGGTCTTGTTTCATTTCAAGGTTAGCTTAAGAAATAAAACACAAACTTTGATTGGTAAAGATTTAGACTTAAACTAACTAACACAACAAGTAATCGGAATAACTTAGGAAGAAAAACATTCCTTGGAGAGTTAGGTTCACTGGGGTGGTTCCTCATGCAAAAGACATAGCTCCGGTCAGATGGTTCATTTCCTCGCGTTAGAGATTCAACATATAGTCAATTCTCTAACCGGTTTTGTACAGATACATCCTTTAATTAGATTTCAACTTTAATTCTCTCACTAATGCAACTTGCAATGGTTCAAGCCTCTCACTAAGCCTTAACCATTCAAGGTGATCTTTAACCTTGGACTTCCCTTCTCAAGCTCGCAAGAGATAACTAATGGATGTCTCCTTGGAGTCCAAAAGCTTACCAAGTGTTGGCAATTCCAGAAAATCCTACCTTAAAGTCACCTCCCAGAGGCTCGCAAGGGGTAAACTAGTGCATTTCCATGGTTGGAAATCACTTGCCTTACCAAGTGTTGGCCCAGGTGACTCTAAGGTGTTTTAAGTTAACTAAAAACATAGAAATCACTAAAGGATTTCACTTCCTCTTCATTACTGGCTAAAACCACAAAGCTTTGCATTCTTGCACTTGGAACCTTCCCCGGCAACCTTAGCTCCAAGGAATTAGAGGTTTAGTTACTCATTCTCTAGGAAAAACTCCTCAGAGAGTTCATAACTTAGTAAGAAAATAAAAATACAAAGTGAGAAGGTAAGGCAATACAAAGAACTGAACTTTACTTGCTTACCCAAAACTTTACAAAAGGATCTCCTCTCTGAGAACAGGCTCCCGAGAGGTATTTATATGAACATAATATAAAACTAATTATTACATAGATATTTTCTCTTTTTACTAACTTAAAAGCTAAGGAATCTTGTAATTGGTGGCTTACAAGGAGTATTTTGGGATTTAGACAACAAAAATCTAATAGAAAATATCTCCAAATGTCGGTAGCAAATATCGGGATGCTCCAAGAACCATTTCGCAAGAGAAAATGGTGTCTGCGAGATTTCGCAGACACTCAAGAAGGGCTGTGAAATCACTTCGCAACAAAAAGCTATTCTCGCAAGGCTGCGAAGTTGACTTCCATCTTAAGGTTCTCAGCTCCCAGCTTGCGGCATATATCGGGCAACTTCAGAAGGAAATACACCCTACTGTACAAAAAGGCTACGAAATCACTTCGCAACAAAAGGGTGATTTCGCAACACTTTGCAAAATGCTTCCTTCAGCTTGGAGTGATTGGCTTGCAATGGCTGCAACTTCTTTGTTTCAACTCCGAATTGTGCACCGTTTAAAGCATTGGATTGTTGACTTCTTGAGATTTGAAATGGTATATAGCATGCATCAATTAGACTCCAGAAAGTGCTCCAAAAGTGGCTGCTACGACTGTCATCAAGAATATGCTTCATGGCAGATTCTCTTTACTTTTTCTCCTTGCATTCCGGATTTACTCTTGGCAAATGACTTCCAAGCTTTGCCCAAGATTCCTCAAAATTCTCCTCAAACTTGAATTGCTTTGGTGATCAAATTACTAAAAAAAACACCAAAACTTACACAAAGTGATTAAAATTGCTTTCAAGGGTCCTTAACATGCCAATTGAGTTAAAAGGCCAAAACTACTACTCAAAAGTGTTTAAAAGGATTAATTATAAGCTATCAAATAGCACTTTTTGAGCAGTAATCAGGCATTGACTATGATGAAAACTAGACAGGACAATGACATGACCAAACATACAAGTGCGATCTATGCCGAAAATGTAACTGAGTTGCTGTGTCCAATCAAACTGAGTGCAATTTGTGACAAAAATAAGACAGGACAACAATATGATCGATCATATAGGTCTGGTCTATGTCGAGACCAAAACTAAACTCTTGGGACCTGTTGAACTGAGTGCGGTTTATGATAAAAGCCAAACAGGACAAAGATGTGACTGATCGTACAGGTACAATCTATGTCATAAACGATAATGAACTATCGTGACTGATTGGATCGAGTGTAGTCTATAAGGAAAACCACACAAGACAATGATGTAACAAATTATATAGGTGTGGTCTACGCTAAAAACAATATTAAACTGTCATGACCCATCAGACTAGGTGCGATCTTTGATTAAAATAAGACAAGACAATAATGTGACTAATCATACTAGTCTGATCTACGTCGAAATTGAAACTGAGCTGTCGAGACCTATCAAATTGGGTGTAGTCTGTTATGAAAACCAGATAGGACAATGACATGATCAATCGTATAGGTGTAGTTTATGGTGAAAACCAGATTGGACAACAACGTGACTGATCATATAAGTTTGGTCTATATCGAAACCGAAACTAAACTGTCATGTCCTATTTGATCGAGTGCGATTTGTGATGAAACTAGGACTACAACGTGCCTGATCATACACGTGCGATCTGCAGTGAAAACGATAATGAACCATCATGACCGATCAAACTAGGTGTAGTTTGTGATGAAAATTAGAAAGGACAATGACGTGACCGATCATATAAGTGTCGTCTACGTAAAAAATGATATTGAATTGTTGTGACCGATCGGATCAAGTGCGGTCTGTGATGAAAACCAAACATAACAATGATGTGACTGATTGTATATATGCGATTTATGCTGAAAACGAAATTGAGCTTTCATGACTGGTCGGACCGGGTGCGGTCTATGATAGAAACTAGTTAGAAAAACGATGTGATTGATCATATAGGTTTGGTCAATGCTGAAATCAAAATAGAACTATCAAGACCTATCGAACAGGGTGTGGTCTATTACGAAGACTAGATAGCGCAATGAAATGACCGATCGTATAGGTGTAGTGTACACCCAAAAATGAAACTGAGTTGTTGTGTTCGATCTAACAGGGAAAGGCCTGTGACAAAAACTAGATAGGACAATGACATGATCGATCGTATAAGTCTAGTCTATGCCGAAACCAAAACTGAACTGTTGGGACCTATCTGACTAGGTGTAGTCTGTGATGAAAACCAGACAAGACAACAATGTGGGCCATCATACAGGTGCAATCTACATCGAAAATGATAATGAACTATCATGACTGATCGAATCAGGTGTAGTCTATAACCAAAACCAGATAGGATAATAATGTGATTGATGGTATAGATGTGATCTACAATGAAAATGAAACTCAATTTCCATGATTGATCATATTATGTACGGTCTATGATGAAAATTAGACAGGACAACGATGAGACCAATGTATAGGCCTAGTTTACGCTGAAACCAAAACTGAACTATCAAGACCTATCTGACTGGGTACGGTCTGTGATGAAAACCAGATAGGACAATGACATGACTGATCGTACATGTGCGATCTACGCCAAAAACAATAATGAACAGTCATGACCGATGGGATCGAGTGTAGTTTGTGATGAAAATAAGAGAAGACAACAATGTGATCAATCATATAGATGTGGTCTATGTCGAAAACAATACTGAACTACCGTGACCGATCGAATCAAGTGTCAACAGTTACAAAAATAAGATGTGCCAACAATGTGACTAATGGTACAAATGCAATCTACGATGAAAATGAAACTTAGCTATTGTGACCAATCAAATAGGGTATGGTCTATGACAAAAATCGGTCTAGACAATGACATGACCAATCATACAGGGTCTATGTCAAAATCAAAACTAAACTATCAAAACCTATCAAATAGGGTGCAGTCTATTGCGAAGACCAGATAGGACAACGACATGGTCGATTGTACAAGTGCGATCTACGCTGAAAAGGAAACTGAGTTATAGTATTTGATCGGATCATGTGTGATTTGTGATGAAAACCATATAAGACAACGATGAAACTAATCTATAGGTTTGGTCTACGTAAAAAACGAAACTAAACTATAGAAACCTATATGACCGAATGTGGTATGTGATGAAAATAGGACAGGATAACAACGTGACCAATCGTATAAGTGCAATCTACGTTGAAAACAATTATGAATTGTTTGACCGATGGGACCAAGTGCAATTTGTGACGAAAACATGACTGAACAACAATGTGACCAATTGTATAAGTGCGGTCTACATTGAAAATGATACTGAACTATCATGATCGATAGGATTGGGTGTTTAAAGTTACGAAAAAAAAAAGATAGGCTAACTACGTGATTAATGTTATAGATGCGGTCTAAGCTGAAAATGAAACTGAGTTGTTGTTACCGATCAGACCAGGTATGGTCTATGACAAAAACCAGACAAGAGAATGGCGTATCTGATCGTATAACTTTGGTCTATGCCAAAATCGAAACTGAACTGTCGGAACTATTTGATTAGGTGTTGTCTATGATGAAAAATAGATAGGACAATGACATGACTGATCGTATAGGTGCAATTTATGCTGAAAACAATAATGAACTATTGTGACCAATTGGACTAGGTGTAGTGTATAATGAAAACAAGAGTAGACATCGATGTGATCGATCATATAGGTGCATTCTATGTCGAAAACAAAATTGAGCTATCATGACCAATCATACCCAGTATAGTTTGTGATGAAAAACAGACATGAGAATGATATGACTTATTGTATAGGTTTGGTCTATGCCAAAACTGAAACTAAACTATCAGGACCTAGTTGATCAGATGTTGTTTATGATGAAAATTGGACATGACAACGATGTTATAGATCATAAAGGTACAATCTATCATGACTAATCAGATCGAATGTCAATTGTGATGAAAACCAGATAGGACAACTACGTGATTGATTGTATAGATGCGGTCTATGACGAAAATGCAGTTGTCATGATCGATTGGACCAGGTACGGTCTGTGACAAAAACACGACAAGACAACAATGTGATCGATCATATACGTCTAATCTACACAAAAACCAAAACTAAACTATTGAGACCTATCTAACCGGGTGTGATTTGTGAGGAAAACTAGACAGGACAATAGCATGATCGATCATAAATGTGTTGTCTATGCCAAAAAAAAAAAAGAGCTATCGTGACTTATCGAACCGGATGCAGTTGTGATTAAAATCAAACAGGACAATGATGTGACAATTCGTATAGTAGTGTTTATGCTGAAATTGAAATTGAGTTGTCGGGACCTAACAAACCAGGTATGGTCTATTACGAAAACTAGACAAGAAAACGACATGATCGATTGTACAGGTGTGACCTATGTTGAAAACAAAACTAGGTTGTTGCAACCAATTAGATTGGGTGCGACCTACGCTAAAAATGAAACTAGGTTGTCGTGATCGATTGAATTGGGTGCTGTCTGTGACAAAAACTAGATAGGATAATGATGTGACTGGATGTACAAGTGCAGTCTACATTGAAAATGATATTGAACTATCAAGACCGATCGAACCAGGTGTAGTTTATGACCAAAACCTGATAATATAATGATGTGACTGATCGTACAGGTATGGTCAATGCTAAAAATGAAATTAAGTTGTCTGATCGATCGGACTGAGTACAGTCTATGACAAAAACAAAATAGAACAACGATTGTATAGGTCTAGTTTATGTTGAAACCAAAATTGAATTGTCGGGACCTATCTGATTAGGGTGTAGTCTGTGATGAAAACTAACAAGACAATGACGTGACTGGTCGTATAGGTGCGATTTACGTCGAAAATGAAACTAAGTTATCATAGGCAATCGGACCAGGTGCGGTCTACGATTAAAACTAGACAAGACAATGACGTGATAGTTTGTATAGGTTTGGTCTACACCAAAGCCAAAATTGAGTTGTATGTTTTATTAAAAATAATGTCTCATCACCAGTTAGTCTACTCCAAAAATGACTCTTTCTGTGGTTGAGGAATGCAAGGGCACAGTGTAACAAGAATCATAGTTGAATGCAAGAATCACATAAACCTAAAGTCATTTTCTTAAACCTTGATATCATAAACTATGGGTTGTAGATGACATGAATGACTCAATGTCATGAGCTTAGGGCTCTAGATGCTTAAGGGGGTTCAAGCATAGATAAGCAAAAAAAATATAGGTAAATTATTCTGATTAAAATGAACAAAACTTGATATTAACTATACGAATATAATCAACTTACCTTTTTTAATATGAGTACGTGCATTTTATATCAAAAGTTTTCCCATCAGCCACCTTTCCTGCGACTATAAATGAGTTGTAGTCATTTCCACCTCTTATATACACATTTGTAAGTGTGACATAAATTATAGATCGACAAAGGACACAATGAGGCAACACTTACAGTCCTTGAGGAGACCCGGTATGGCATGAACAATGAGACTTTAAGATCCATAATTTTCATGTGAGGCCATTTGGTACGATATTGAACAAGTTGACAAGCCCTTTCTTGATCAACTTGGCACACAAGTTGACAAGCCCTTTCTCGATCGTAGGAATAATGACTAATTTTACTACAATATTATACTCAATCGTTTATGCAATATTACGGATTCAATCATGCTATGGTTATAGATGGCATAAACTATACTATAAAAAAGCTCAAGGCTATGGATGACCTAAACGATTCCAAGTCATGAGTTTAAGACTCTAAATGCTATGAACAGTTCAAGGATGTGGATGACATAAACGATGTCGTGTTGTGAGCTCAGGCCTCTAGATGCTATGAATAAGTCAAAGTTGTGGATGATATGAACAATTCGGGATCCCATAAGCTCAGGCCTCTAGACGCTATGAACAACTTAGGGCTTTGGATGATATGAACGATTCTTGGTTTTGAACACAAGTCACTAAATGGTATGAACAACTCAGGGTTGTAGAGGACATGAACTACTCAAAGTTGTGATCTTAGGGCTCTAGATGATATAAACAGATCAAGTATATGGTTGACATGAAAAACTCCGGGTTGTGAGCTTAGGGCTCTAGATGCTATGAATAGCATAGACCTATGGATGAAATGAGTTGCTCCACATTGTGAGCTCATGGATTTGAATGCTATGAACTGCTTGACGTTATGAATGATATGAACGACTCAGGATCCTATGAGTTCAAGGATGTGGATGATATGAACGATTCTTGGTCATGAGTAACTCAGGGCTTTGGATGACATGAATGACTAAAGATCATGAGCTTAGGGCTCAAGATGCTATGAATAGCTCAGGGCTCTAGATTTTGTGAACAACTCGGAGTTCTGGATGATATAAATGACTTAGGATCCTGTGAGCTTAGGCCTTTAAATGCTATGAATAGCTAAGGGTTGTGGATGACATGAACGAGTCTAGGTTGTGAGGTTAGGGCTTTAGATGTTATGAATCGCTCTAGACTGTGGATAACATGAATGACTGAAGGTTGTAATCTCAGAGCTCTAGATGTGAGGAACAGTTCAGGGCTATGGATGACATGAACAACTCCGAGTCATGAGCTCAAGGCTTTAGATGCTATGAACAACTCAAGGTTATGGTTTAAATAAACTATTTTGGGTCTTGAGCAATTCTTGTTAATTTCAGTTTTTGTGCCCTTGCATTCAACTAATAATCCTGGCATTCATTATAAATCCTAAACTTACTCAGGGTTTTAATACATCCCAAATCGTAGTTGTAAGATATTATGTTTCAAACACCGAAGCCATCATGCCAACATACATGAATTACTTATCCTTCCACCCCAACACCCCGTTGCCCCACCTGGGCACAATGTCTTAAGCCCTAGAAAAGATCTTCAGAATTGGTCACCATATGCCTTTCCCATTAACCTTAATTACCAAACTATTAACTTGACCAATATTTCATAATTCCCATAAATTAATTCAGGAGGATAAACACAATCATAGTCTCTATTTATTCAAACACTAATAAAAATTAAACCCCACTTGCCAATGATCATCGGTCTTCTTTCCTAGTAGATGACTCCTTCTCTTTGCCTTCTTCCTTGACCTTCAACATTGCTTCTTCCTTAGCCATCTCCAATGCCTGACCCAGGCTCTTCAAGTTTGTTTTAGTATTAGCAACACTTATATTCTTACGCATCAAATGCTCAACAACATCAACTGGGGTCACTCTACTTTCCCTTAACAGCCTCTCGATCGTGTTGAACAAGTGGTGGGAATCAAGCTCCAGATAGTTCTTAGCCTGTACCTTGAATGATTCAAAGTTGCAATATGATAATTCGATGTGCTTGTCCATCCTTCCTCGCCAAATCAGAGTTGGGTCGAGCTTCTCCATGTAGTTCGTCGTGAACACTATCAACCTTTCCCCCTCGGAGGCAGACCAAAGGCCACCAATGAAGTTCAACAACCCGGAGAAAGTCACCTTGCTAGTTTTCCCTTCATCAGAGTCTCCTACCTTCGCTTTATCTTTAATGGGGTCTTTCTCTTCCTCCTCGGCCGCCTTGTTCTTCTTCATCTTCTTTCTCTGACCCATCAAGTCGATGAAGAAGTTGATGTCCTCAATCATAGTGATGGACTTGCTCGAAATCTGCATCAGCAACTTCCTTAACTCGGTGTTGTCACCGACCACCATTAGTTCAAGATCATAGATGTCGTACAACAACATATTCTCCATGGCAGCAATCATGGTAGATTTTCCCATCCCAGGAAGGCCATAAAGGAGGTAACCCTGCTTCCAAGATTTCCCAACTCTTGCATAGAAATCCTTAGCCTAGATGAAAGAAACCAAGTCCTCGATCACCTCCCTCTTCTTATCAACCTCCATGGCAAGCGTTCAAAAAGTTGCAGGGTGATAAAAAAACCACATGGCTCCATGTCAGCCAAAGTCTGTTATTGGTATAAAGCTTCCGTTGCCGGGTTCTGCCCTTAATCGCCTCCCTTACTGTCAAAACATGACTGAGGTACTCCGTGGTGATCAAATCCCGGTGTTTCTTATGGAAAGTCAGCAGGTAGTACTGTTCCTCATTCATCTGCTCATAAGAGGGGGAGGTCTAAGTTTCGGCTTTGATCGTGCTTAAAGCCCACTACAGCTTCACTCCCTCTAACTCATCTTCAACCTCTTCATGGTCAACAATGGTGAGTACCAGTGAGTTGTTGTTTTTGGTGGTGGTGAGTATTATGGAAGATATGATGAGATTGGACGGAATCCTGGACCATTTGCTAAGTTTTCATTGGAATGTGACATTGATGCTAGATATACAATGTCAGGCACTTCTCAATAGAATGGGGTTACAGAAAGGAGGAATCACACATTGTTAGATATGGGAAGGTGCATGTTGTCTAATTCCTCCTTACTAGAATTTCTATGGGGTGAAGCCTATAAGCTCATACCATGTAACAATATATCAAGGATATCATTCAACTACGATCATTCACATCAAAGTTTTCCTTTGTTTGTATCTACTATTTCTCACAATAGTAAAAAGTTTCAAAACTATTTTACAATACAAAATTTTGCTTTATTAGAAAAAAAATTTAAGGTGGTAGACAAGGATAAATATGTTTGTGGTTTATACTTCATTAACTTTCCAGCTTTGGTTTTTTTTTCCTTTTCATTTGTCCTTTACACGATGTCTTGAAATTAAGAAAGTGGTTAATAGATTAGTGTTATCATGACATCATCGTGAAAGAATGAAATATGAGAATTGATAAAATAGCCAAATGGAAGAAACTAATTAAATGTAAACGATAAAGGAAGTCATTTCAGGAAATAAAGGAGAAAAATATAAAATTTGATTTGTAGCAATAGGATTATAGTTTGGATTAAAAATAATTCAGTGACATATCATGTCAGTTTTCTTATCACCCAATGTTAATTAATTTTCAAATCTTCTCATGATCAGGACATGATTATAGAAATATTAGGTTTGGTGTGGGTGTAAAAAAGGCTACACATGCTTGTTGTTTAATCGTATACTTGATTAATAATTATTAATGTATTTTGATTGAGCTTTCCTATACCGATTGATTAGTTTAATATTTTTCTATATCTGATAGTTGTTCTAATTTGTTTAATTTATTTTATTAATTACTTCATATAATTTATGCATCAGGACTTCATATTTCCCCTATTTTCTAGTAATTGAGCTTCATTCTAACTAAATGACTTGTTCACACAAAATTTTTGAATCTCATTGGTATTAGCTTGTGTTTGACCGGTGTTTTTAATGATTATCCAATAATTTTTAGATTAGTTGTTTGCTTGATTTGATGATTTAACCATTAATTTTAATAAAATTCTATCAACATGTTTAGCTTTAGGTGCATTTATTTTTATAGCTTATGTGCATCATGGCCAAACATTGCAACACAGTGCTCCAATCATTAAATCCTTCTTATAACAAAATTCATTGGAATTCATCTTTGAGGTAGGATACCAGATAGCTTTTGTTTGTGTGGTTGTTATTCAACTATGATAAAAAAAAAGGTACTTACATCAAATTTTTATTTTTGTTGCCAAAAGAAGACTTGAAAAGAATAACAATCTCAACTACAATCTTTATTGTCATAATCTCAAAGTGGGCCTAGTCATCTACCTAGTGAGTACTCAATTACCCCTACAATGCTGGACCCTGGACCTTACCATACTTACTTCTGAATTTACAATTTTTTTTATTAACTTTTCTAACACTTTGAGAGTCTCAATGTGTAGTGCATAGATTATGAAAAAAAATACTATATTTTTTACGAATGATTGATATTAATGATAGGTTTAACGTCCGTAGCACTATCGGTTACTATAATGTCAGACATATTAAAGACAATATATATGAAGCAGAATCATAAGGAAACTATTTTAGGTTGGTGACTTTGAAAACAGGGCGTCCAAATGATAGAGAATTTTGTTCCTATGATATTGCAGAAACTTTAGATAAGCAGTATATGTTGGTCGGCTATCATAAATATGTAGAATCTGGACAGTGTATAATTGTTTTTTAACACCACATTAACCGACAAGATTGGATCCAACAACACTAACTTGTGATCGGACATGGACTTAACCAAGAATTGATATCAATTCTATGGTATTTTTTGTAATAAACATTTTATTTACTTTTTAATATTTTTTTATTTTATATATTTTTATTTAGTTAATATTTCCTATCTAGCGACATGTTTGAAGCTATTCAATACTTGGTATAATCAAAGAAGCTAGAAGATGGATTTGGTATGGGTAATGTAGTAGTAGTGAATAGTAAAGGGAAAATCACAAGATTATGTGATGACAGTATAGAACTAGATCTTCGGTTTATTCGAAATGATATTGCACGTGTGTGTTATAAGACATTTTGAATTATGGTCTCGAAATGAATCAAACTAATGATTTCAGATTCCTTGTTGATGTTGTAAGGCATCCACGAGCATTTCATGAGTAAGATTATTCATATATTAATTTTTATTTATTGTTTTAATTTATATTAATTATTAATTGTTGGTTTCATTTGTTATACAGTGATGTTTTCAGGACCATACATAAGCATCCCATACTTATGACCTTTTCTTGTCATACTGCTTTTCGTTTGCTTGCTCACGTATCGCTGCTTCAATATAACAAATCATCAAGTGTGTTGGCCTTTAGGAGGACTTTGGCACATATTTTTGTAAGATATCCATGTATTAGCTCTTCATGGACCCAATGGGTGAAAAATAATAATAGACCAAATTATAGCCAAGAATTGAAGAGGGTTTTGGCATGGCCTAGTTCTCATTATTCGTATTACCCTTGGTCATTTTGTGTCTTCATGGGAAATCTTGTAGTTCATGATGTCGTGGTAAGTTTAATTTATTTCTATTTTTATTTATAGATTATTTTATTTTATAAATCTAAAAGATATATGTGTTTATGTAATATGGGGAAATGCTCAAGTTTTAGAAGAAGAGTTAAACCTCCTTTGGCCTAGTTTTCTTGGGATGGTATTCCATATGCTACTAGCATTTTACATAAATTTGATTGATAGTAAGTGTTGCATACAATATACTTATGCCAATTTTTTTGTTTTGATTGTGTTATGCATATGTAAGTAAAAATCAACTATTTGAATTAGTTCTACATAAAAAATCATTAAAATATTGTGATGCATATTCCAATTGTCTTCTTATTTAGTGGTGTTACTTGTGTATTATTTTGTTGTAAATCACAAAACTTTACACTTACTAGATTTCTATTCTAGATTATCATAGAACATTGTATTATGTCAAGTCATTAACTAGAAGCTTATGGTAGCAATTTTATTCCTAAATCCACACATTTCTTAAATTCAACTTCTAATCGTAGGTGTCTGAAGCTGGTGGTATCTTAGAGTTTCTTCTCGACGAGTTATCTAATCATATTTTGGAGATAAGGATGGTTTTGGAACTTCATTTGTTCCATGTGTTCAGTTAGTTATATGTGGTCATTTTGCCTTTGTTTCTTGAACATTTTGCATTCTATGTACTTCATGATTTTCAATAATTCCATGTTGGATTGAACTTTCATCTTCATGAGGATGAAAGCCACACATTAGGAGAATTTTACCCGAATTCATTTTGTTTAGCTTTTTGTTTCTACTAATATCTTGTACTAGCAGTTTTAAATGGAGGGTTTCAAGGGAGTTAGATTATACTATAGAAGTTATTTGAAGTAATTCCTTGTTATTTTAGACCTTGCCATTACATATAACACGATAGGTATCTTTATCATCTTCTCTTCATTCATTTCAAATGAACAAGGATAGTTGTTCTCTTAAAGGTTCTATTTTTGCTTATTCTCATCTGCCGAGAAAAGGATGTGGCTTGTTGGTATGCAGCCTCCTAGGTCCCAATCTACTATTGTGAGAGTCCTATGAACTTTGCAATTTGGTTTATTTTCTACTTGCTTCTATTGATTTTGTTGTCGAGCAATCAAGGTTAAACTTCTCCCTTAGGAATACAAATGGTTATATTTTTTATTCATTATTTTCTTGAATGATTCTAATTATCATTCATGATTATAATAAAAAAAACTTGTCATTTTCTGGTTGCTAGGACATGGAACCTAATGGGCATAGGAAAATGAGGAGAAAGAATCTTATTACTCAAGAGAGTAGTAGTTTGAACTTGTCATAAGCTATTGATGAACTTGATCCATGGACAACATGGGCTTATAGACCTCACACCATTAAATTTTTGTTTATAGGCACATGTTTTCTTATGCAACTCCTGTATAACTGTGAGGTTGTTGTCCTTAAGAGTCGAGATGCATTTTTTTCCTTCGTAATTCAAAGGTTTTTTGTTCGGCGTGACCAAATATGAAGCCCTTTTACTTCCAATTCAAAGATCCTAACTATTTCCTTTTGTGGAATATTTGGCTACTCTTACATGATTTTAGCTTGATGGTAAAAGTCATTTTCTTTTTATTTACAAAAGAGAGCTTTTTTCTTGCTTTGTAAGGTTCTAACTATTATTCACTCTTTATTTATCTCTTTATCCCAACTAATGGTACATGCCTTTTTTGTGGGTGCTGCCAAATTCAATGCCCATGCTTTTTCTCCCACAAAATCTGCTTCTTGGACTTTCCAACTCATTAGCAAGTTTGCTATTTTAAATCATTTGATTGGAAACTGCTCTTTTGGCTTTATTTGATGACATAGATTGATTTGTCATTACAGTCCCAATACTATTAAAGATGAAGTTTGTCGATATGTCAAAATTACTACTGTAATTCTTCATATTGTTACCATCTATCATCCATACCTTTGTATCTAAAAGTTGATTGAGTTTAACTTAGAGTTCTTTCTAAACATGTACCTCTTACGTAAGTGTGAAACATATCATTACATCAAAGTTTCTCTCATTAACATTTAAGGAAAATTTATGTTTTCCTTAATAGTCCGAAAATTCCATGTCTTTTCATATGACTGCACTATATGCTAGATCTAGTCTTTGCCAAGGGTCTCTTGCTTGGAAGTTTCCTTCTATTCTTGTATGTATATCTTGTTGTGTAGGAGCTGCAAGATCTCCCTCAGTAAATTTTCTAGACTGACATGGATGGTATTATGAAGAGCCTAGTTCATGTTTGGAAGTGTTATCTTATTGCTCTTTGGCTTGTGACCACTTAATTAAACTCATCATTGCTCTAGCCTTTTGAAGGAATAATGATTTCGTGAAATGAGTGGGATGTTATTCTGGTGCTTATCAGTGTTTTAGCTTTTTTTTTTGTGATTAATGACTTAATGGAGTGATGGGTTATCGTATGCTTATTGGTACTTGTTAGTTGGGCAAGTGGAGCCTTTGATCCAGATAATAGTTCAATTCATATGGTGATCTTGTGACCTCTGTGAAAAGGTGTGCATTTCCGAGTGTGATTTCTTTGAATTTGAGTTATGTGATTGATATTTTTTCCAAAGTAATTATTTTAGTACATATGTTTTAGATTGCTTTTGGTTGGGGATATGATTGATGATTGCAATTTTTCTTGCTTTATAGCTTACTTGAAGCACCTACAACATAAGTTAAAGTTAGAAGTTTATTTTGAAACAACCTGCATCCTAAAATATTTGGTATAATATATGTAGTGCCAAAATGGCAGCCATGTCTTTGCCAAGTGGAAACCAATATGAAATGGTTAGTCAAGTACATATGTATAGATATGAGAGTTGTACCCTATTTGGTATATCTTGTAACCAATTTCCTGATTTTAGGAAGTAGATTAGTTGATTTTATGGACTAAGTTGTATTTTGTAAAAATGTTAGCCAAATATGTGGGAAAATTTTGAATTCAATGCTTCTTGTAATAATTTATAAATTTTAATGAGAATAAATGAAAAAATAATATATGTTTGAAAAAAAACAGGAATTTCTTTTGTAAGTTTTTATCTTTGATCTTAGAGTAGAGTGATTTATCAATTCCAATCAAGCATTTGGCTTAATCTTGTTGATTAATTCTACAATTAGCAATGTTGAGTGAGTTTGTTATGTTGGTTGAGTGGCTTCAGATGCACATCATTCCCTATACCTTGTTGTTTCGCCTATTTCAAGTTTGCTCTCATGAAAGAAGGGGAGATCCATGGATCAATACATGGGTTGAAATGAAGGCAAAGTTGGAAGACAAGTTTTTGCATGTTGACTATGACTAGGTGTTGTTTTGTAAATTCCATCACCCACTCAAATGCAAAACCAAAGTGTGTGTGTTTATAACACAGTGCATGAGCAATCCTAAGATCTTGTGAGAGTACATAAGTCAATCTCCACTCAAACCTTTGGAAGGCCCATAATTTGTTTGGAAAGTTCCCCTTCATTTCCCAGTTAATTAATGACTTACCTCAATTGGGGTACTTTCTAATTACTTCCTACAACCTGGTTTCTTTGGGGAAGATATAACAAAAAAAAAAAAAATTGATGTCTACAAGACAGTGTAGCATATAATATAGAAATAGAAGTAATGATGTTGGATACATAGAAAAATGTATCCCTAGAAAAAACCATAGGACATGGTGCAGTTTAAGAGATGCATTATGCAAAAAAATTGAGTTTACAGAGAATATAACTAAGTGTTAATGGTCTAAAGCCCAATTTATGCCCGTGAAGGTCAACTCCTGTCCAGGAATTTCATGAAATGAGTCCATGCAACACACAAACTGTACCATGATCCATAATAGTGCAGCCTTCACTAATTTGGCATCCATCTAATTCAACACTTGAATCTAAGAGCCAAATTTGTTAAATCAACAAAGGAATCTTGAATTCTTTGAATCCATGGATGAATTCTTGGTTCCCAAGCATGATATGTGTATCCGACAAGGATCCATACCCATGTTGTATTGTGTTGACCTAGGTATGTGATCAAGTTGGAGAGTCGAATTCTCCTAGTTTATTGGGAGAAATAACGAGCATATGATGGTCACACTCTTATGATTTTGTAACTCAGAACATTAACTCAAGTGGTCTCATTTAAGTATTCCCAACTAGAAATACTAAAATTTTGCAATTTGATATTTTCTAAGTAAACTTTTAATACATAGCCTAAATAATTATATTTTATGTTATAAACAAAAGTTAGTATCTAGGTGATCATGATATATAAAAAAAAAAGGTATAATGTCCCATGAAATTCTAAATTATTTTAGTCAATCTTGGACAAACTAAAATGATAGCATGTCTATAGGACAATGCATAGAATCTTTAAGACATGTAAGAGAGATTATCTATTGGCAACGCAATTGAGGGGCAATTGACAAATGCAACTGAAGACGAGCAAATTTTTATTGCATGCTCTACACATTCTAGATTTATTTGAAGATGTCTACTTTGATGGGATTTAGTCATAGTGGAGCTCTATTAGTAAAACTATGTCATGCAGTTAAGGAATTAATATTTACCAATATTATAGTGGAATGAAAATCTCTTATGTTGATCCACATTATGCAATCTTTGCATGTTTGATTACTACTCAAAAATTACTCTTTTATGGCTTGAAACTAACTGTTTTAAATACTTTTGAGTAGTAGTTAATATCTTTTAACTCAATTGGCACATTAAGGAACCTAGCAAGGGTTACTAATCAGTTTTTGGCAAGGTTTGGTGTTTTTGGTAGCTATTTGACCATTGAAACAAGCCAAGAATGAGGGAGAATTTGGTGAAATCCATGGCAATGCAAGCTAAAGCTCAAATACATGAAGAAACCAAGCTTTAGAGCACTTCATAGCCCTTTTGCCAAGCCAATCAGGGATGCAAGGAGGAAAACCAGAGGAAAAAGTTCAACAACTAGCATTTTCGCATGGTTGTGCGAAATTTCGCATACCATGTGAAACTACTTGAGGTAGCCAAAGGATTTCACACACCATGCCAAATTTCGCATGGTATGCGAAATCTTCCTGTGCACCGACTCTGTTAGATTTTTATCTTCAGATATTTTATGTAATTTCCTAGTTTCTCCTTGTAACCAACCTAGATATTTTCTTTTATATCTTTTTATATATCTTTTAGGTAGCATATATATAAGGAAAGAGACAAAGGGATGGAGGATTATGTATATTTTTCATTAAACACTTGTAAAATCCCGTAGTAAGAAATATACAGAGCTTTTGCTCTGCCTTTCCTTCTCATTTTGTTTTCACTTTTTTTTTCTAGCCAAAGAACCTCTAAGGATGATTTCTCAGGGGATGAGTGGCTAGGTTTTACATTTCTTGGAGTGAGGGAAGCTAGGTGAAGGACCTGAATGCAAAGATGGGAGTTGTCCTTGCTTTAGATGACAGTAATTGTTAACCATCAATGGTTTTTATTTCAAGGTTTAGCTTTAAATCCCTTAAAAGCACCTTGAATGACCAATACTTGGTAAGCTGTTCGGATTCCATGGATACTTATTGCTAGATCCATGGATGTCTATTAGTTATCATTTAAGAGCCATTGGAAGGTGGTTCAAAGTGAGGGTCTTTAGTGTTTGAAGCCATTAATGGGAAGCAACTATCATTTTCCATGAAGCCTTTGGATTAAATCTTAATTGCTAAATATAAAACTGGTTCGGGAGATAACCATCCTTTATGTTATTATCCCAAACGCAAGGAAAAGATCCAGAATCTCCTTCTTTGCCTAAGGAACTTGATCCTAGTGACCTAAAGCTCCAAGAGACCTTTTCTTTATAGTTAATTTCACTTATTGTTTTTGCTTAACTTAAAATCAATCTTTGCAACCATAATTTCATTTTCTTTAAAAGCTAACTTTCATAAGAAAAAGCACCATTTTATTTCCTTCACTAAGTCAATTGTATGATGAAAACCCATCCCTATAGACGATCCTAGAGACACTATATTATGTTAGCTATGCTACCCTAGTGTGAGGTGATTTAGATCTTATAAATTTTGTTGATAACACCCTTCTGAGCCAGAATCAAATGGCATGACTGCAATGGGGATGAATCAATGTTATATTGCTTCTGCATAATTTACTTTTTTATTTGTAGCTCACCTTCCGCCACATGTTGCCAAACTTCAATGAGTGTTGGTGGGATGATATTATTTAATTTGGACATTCTTGTATGCAATTGGTTATGTTAGCTTCTTGCTACTTTGTGCTCTCTTTGTGATCTGATATGTTTATAGAATTTGAACATTAAGTTTCTCCTTTAAAATTAAATCTTGTTATTGATAACTGCATACCTGACCCTTCTTCCATAAGATTTATGATTACCAATTCAACTATGTACCTTTCACCTTCCTTTTTAGATGTGAGGGTCATCAACACCTTTAGGGATTTTCTTAGTGAACTCCTTTTTCAAAAAAAAAAAAAAAAAAAGCTTAGTTTCTATTTACACCTTCTACCCTAGCCAAATTAATCTAGAACTTAAAAGTTTCACCTAAGATTAAGGCTTTTGCATGGACCGTGGATAATAAGAAGGTTGACACCAATGATATGCTTCAGATGAGGAGACTTTATAGAGTTCTTAGTCTAAACCAGTGTTCTATGTGATTAGGGAATAGTGTATCGATTGATTATTTCTTTCTTTGTTGCTTAACACATCGAGACTTTGGTAAAGATTGTTTGGACTTGCCAAGAGTTATTGGGTACCTTCTAAGTAGATATATTGGTAATTTTTACCAAGGTTTTGGTAGTAAACCTAAAGGAAGAGTTCTTTGGTAAGTGGTTAGCTTATCTTTGATAAGACTTTTATGGTTGGAGAGAAATGTTAGGATCTTTGAAGACAAATGAAAATTTGTGGAGGTTTATTTGGGATTTAGTTTACTTCATCTCATCTTTATGGCCATTGGTAATTGATCCCTCTCTAGGTGTTTATTTTGTACCCTCTATTGCTATATTAGAATAATGTTCACTCCAAGAGATTAAACACTAAATCTATGTGTGAATGGTTCCCTCTTGTAATAAGTTTGGTAAAATTAAACTTCGATGGATGTTTTCTATGTAACCTAGAACAATTAGGTATGGGAGGTGTGATAAAAATTCATTCGAGTACAGTAGTGAGAGCTTTACTCTAAACCTGTTGGAGTGGGTTCAACTATTGAGTAAAGATACCAGCTTTATTAAAGGATTTGCTGCAAGCTAAATTTTTTGCATTTGTTCAACCTAAATGTAGAAGAATATTCTTCTATTATTATCGCTAATAGGGAGGGAGTCTCATGGAAGTTTGATAGTTAGCTTTGCAAAATTCTAGGCTTCTCTTGGGATCTTACTCAACTAATTAAGTTGCAAATTGGTCATCTAAGTGCTTGAGTCTCAACATTATATTCTTGTTGTCAACAAGTCCTCAAGTACAACAACTTTAAATTTATAGTACCCAAAAAGTATCATAATAATTGATCCTAAAGGAAGTGATTGAGAAATTAGTTTAAGAATGAGATGGAAGGGAAGTTCTTTATATTTTTTATATTGAATTTTGAAGCTAAAATTTTCCCTTGTAATCCTATCTTAGATAGACACCGCAACATAGAGCTTTCTAGATCTCTATCCATTTCCCTTCAAGACATTAAAAACTAATTTGCATTTCATTTGTATGGCTAGCTACTTGAGTGGTCACTATGATAGCTCTTGGTGTTCAATCCATTCCCACAAACAACACTAATTGTTGGTGTGTGGCCTTTTAGGGGCCTGATCCGCTATTGTGTGAGTCGAACAATATCAAGTTGTGACTATTCGAGGCTCTTAGTGCCCTTGGATTTTGGAGTGAGGTGTAAAAGATGGAATAGAGGAGGGAATGCTAATCTTTAGAGGGAAAAGGATGGAGAAAGTACTCTTATTCTCTCCTCTTTTTCCTTTTCGAACAAACTTACCTTCTTTGAATCTAAGACTTGTTTATATAGTAGTTTTTGTATCCAAACCTTGATTGGTTGGAGGATTTGTTAACCTTCCTCTTGAGAAGGAAAATTGGCACGTTGAACCTTAAGGGTCACATTAGACTCGTTATTAGCTAGTCAAGCTTGTGTTAGGTGGCACTCAGTAAGCTATTTAGGATGTTTCATGTTGATAGCACTACTACAAAGAATGAAAATGATGGCACTCACTTCCTTGGCACTTTAAAAAAAAAGTGACATGATTTAGTTTGAGGTATACAATCATTGGCGCTTGTTTATTATGGCACTTTTAGAAGCGCCATTGAACAACATGGATTTAGAAACATTGGCACTTAATTTTAAGCGTCGTCATTAAATCTATTTTTTGAATCCTCGACACTTTTGAAAAGCATCATTTTCTTTCATGATATATATATGCCTAAATTTTCATTCCCCCCAAATGATTTTCACATCCGCCAAAAGTATATACTTCCACACCCACACCAGTTATGAATGTGAGAAACCCTAAGCCTTCAGTACTCTTTATCCATTTTCAACCGATGTTTAGGTCTTGTACGAGCTCACATCATCATCAACAACAACATCAAGACCCACAAGCAATGAAATTTCACAAATTTAAGTGGTTCCTAAAATCAAGAGAGGCATGAGATGATTGAGGAGTAGTTTGGCCTCCTCCTTCATGAAATAGCCAGGAGAGAATCGAGATCTATGTTTTGTTGGGAAGATTTGGTGTGGTGTTCATTTGTATCATTGATTGAATAATTGTTGCAGTATGGGGGAATGTAGTCGAGAGCAGAGGATCACCAGGGGGACGAGAAGATTCCAATGGGTTTCTTCTTATTCCAATTTAAACCCTAATTTGTTTTTCCTTTCATCTAACCTTGGTCTAGCCCTATGTCCTCTCAAAAAGTAAGGAAAGTTCTTAGTCGATCCTGGTTTTTTGACATCAAAGTTAGGTCAGTTAATTTTTTTTCTTCGTATTCCGTTCAACCCTACTTAAGAATCACAGATCTATAAAAATTATCTATTAATGTTTTTGTTGTTGGAGATTGAAGTGTGTAGAATACTCTATTTGATTTTAAGTATTGTCTTAGGAAATCCTTCATTATTTGAACAAGTTGTTGTGGAGCTTGTGCTCTAACTTTTCTTTCTTAATGCCTCTTACTCCCACCTACCATCTCCTTGCTCGGGGTCTCAAACTGACTTGGAACCTCTAATCCTCTTTTCTGGAGTTTTCTGATCTCTGAATCTCATTCCAAGTTTGCAAAGACTGCAAACACTTCTCAAAATTTAATTCTTTTTATTTTTTTCTCCTTCGTCTAATTTGTTGATTATATATTTGTGTTTGGTGAATTTGAAGTGGAGTTAAGGTAAGAATTGTGGAGTTCAACTTGTTAAAGCTAATTTATTTATTTATTTCGAAGTGTTGAGGATGATTTTTATTTTGGCATTAAGGTTTAAATCCAAGTCGTGACATATTTTTTGCCTGCTCACTAACTGTTTAGCAGATGGTCTTGGTAGTTTCTACTTTATTTTCTTCTTCAGTATTATTGGGGTATTTTATTTTCTTCTTATTCCATATTTAGTTAATGGTTTGGCCTGAAAGTCTCAATTTTATATTTTTTTTCCCTTAATATATTTTAGGTTTTGAGTTGTATAAGTTAGTTAACTTGTGTGAATGTATGATGAAATGTTGAAGAACTCTATGTGCCATCATCGTTCCAGATTCTAGTTGTTTTTATTTAATGCAAAACCATTTTTGGACTTATAAAGATTCACTTGGGTTGTGAGCCCTCTCTTTGTAGCATTGTTTATTATGTGTCTTTTCCTTTGCCTATCAAAAAAATTGAGTGAATCATATCTTATTCAAAATCCTTTTTGTGATCAGAAATTTTTTTATTATATAAGGAAGATTTCTGTCGATTTTCTTTTTTAGCATCATTACAAATGTTCTATTGCATTTAAGATTACTGTCATAACCTTTTCAGCACTCCAGTATTGTGTTGTAAATAATTAGCAATTCTTGAATTCCTTTAGCTAGTTTGCCTTCAAAACTACAATAGATGTTATTTACTGAGTTGTTATAATGAATTTTTCTAAGCCAATAAACATGTAAAGAGGTTACAATCATTCAATACTCTACTCACAAAGCCTTTCTAACTATTGTGTTAACCATATGAATTTTTTTCTTTTTTAATATGGGTTTGGTTGGTGTTGCTACCTCAACCATTATATATGCATGACCTAGTGGGGACCCATCCATTTGGTCAAACAGATATGATGATTTAAGTTGAAGATCTTCAAGTAATTATAGTTTGGGATTGACATATGATCATAGTGTTGAGCATTAATTATCAGTCCTCGAGATACATGTCTGGCTCAAATTTTCATTCACTTTTTTTCTTCTTAAAAGTTTTATTTGTGTTGTTGCTACCTTCTATATTAGTTCATCCAATTATTTCTATTTTTATTCGCTTCAATTTTAACATAATATATGATATATGAAATCCATTTAGTTTCTTTACACACCAAATGTAAACAATTACATATCATAAAAATTTTCAATTACCACTTCAATTAATAATTCTATTTTTTTCATTAGAGACATATAGGAAAATAAACTAGAAGAAATTACATACGGGAAAATAAGTCTATTTTGCAAACATAATTCATTAAACTAAGTGAGTAAGATCACCTTGATGTATTGCTAATCAATAAAAAACAATTTCACCCTACAAGTACTAGTATCTAGAAAACTATTAAATCTTCATGTTTCTACTTTATACTTATTGAGTTTGAACATAACTTTAATGGGGAACAAGAATTTTTTAGAGGGAAAATAGGGATTACAAAGAGGAAAAAGAAATGGGAAGCAAAAATTTTATGGTAACAAGTGAGGACGATCAGATTTCTTTAGTATGAAAGAAGAACCAAGATTTTCCTACTTGCAAGGAGGATAATCAGAATTTTTTAGCAAGAAAAAATAACCAAAATTTTCCTAGTAGCAAGTAGGATAATAGTTTTTTTTTTTTTTTCTTAAGAAAAATGGATGAACCAAGATTTCGAACAACAAGAGAGACAAATTAGAATTTCCAATAACAAAAGATGAACCAACATTTTTCCTCCAATGAGAAGGATGACCAAAAAAATTCTCCTAGCAACAAGAAGGAAAATCAAAATTTTTAGTCGCAATAAAATTGTTGAGGAAATGATAAAAAAAAACTGTAATGCAAGGTTTTTCTACTAGTGTTTGGCAAAACCTTAGGCTTTCAAGATTTTTTGTTTAAAATTAAAGTACTCTAAAAGTAGAAGTATTTTAGGGTTTAAAAGTTCTTTTGTATGAAAAAAGCTTTAGGGGAAAGGTTTTAGAATTAAAAGCTTTTAAATTGCCATGAATGTGTAAACAGTGGGAGAAGAGCTTTTCCATTGATTTGCTATTCAAGTTGGGTACAGAGAAGTGTTTTTTAATTTTTTCTGCATGAAATGTTGAAGTTGTTTCTATGTGTAGATTATAATATATTATCTCCCAAAGTCATGTGTCTCCTAAAAAGCATTCTCCTGTAGGTGATTTTTTTTCTTTTTTTTGAGAATTAATGGAGTTATTATGTTTGGAGTCGGAATTCCTTTAATTTTTTACTTTATTTGTTCTATATACACTAAAAAATGAGGGCATGGGAAATTTTTCCTGTTGCTTAATTCATTCATCAACCAAAAAGGTTTTTCCAATCTCTTAAATCTAAAAAGGAGTGCTCTACCATTCTTGGTTGAGTTAGAAAACAATGTTCTACTCTAATAATATTCTGTTAGGCAACCATTTGGTCTCTTTCCCTTTTAGGTTTCTTTCTTTTTTGTGTTCTTGAATAGTATCTCTACTTTAATGCAACTAGTAATGAGAAATTGTAATATTTGTTGTAGGGAACATTGGCTGATATATTTCTAAGGGGCACCAATTTCATGACAAATACTTGAGGGATGACTTCTTTGGTAAGAGTTCCTTCCTTGGTATCATGATTGCTAAATTTGTATCTTACTATGAATTCTTTGAATTATAGATTCAAGTATTGCCTCCATTTGTGTCATTTTCCCAAGTGTTATCATAATAGTCTTGCTTGTTAGAGCTCCTATTACATATTCCTAGCCATAACTGGCATTAGTTTTTCACTCTAAAAATAATAAAATTTAGTAGCATAATCATTAGGAAAGAAAACTACACTTACATTAAATAGACTAGTTGCAGAATGTGAATCAACTGAACTGAATGGATCATCCAAGAGATATCCATTTGCATCTTGATATAATGCACGTGCTAGTTGAACCCGCTGCTTCTGTCCACCACTCATATTAACATCTCTTTCTCTTATTCCAGTGAGGTCATCGAATGGAAGCATCTTGATGCCCATCACTAGGGAATAGTTTTAAATCACCTCCTTGTATCTGTATGGATCCATGGTAGACCCCAAAAGAATATTTTCTTGTGTAGTCTCTATAATGATCCATGCAGCCTGAGAGACACAAGCCATCTTTCCATATACTTAAACCTAGCAAATATGAGTCTAGAAACCATATTACTTTTCTATACTATCAATCAACCATTCTGCTTAATCAATGTATCTACAAATTTCCTATCCGACCTGGACCTTGGGAAAACTTCAAATTATCTTCTTTTAATTTTTAGATAAAAAATAAAAAATAAAAAAAAAAGCACCCTAATAATTTGTCACTCTTGTCAGCTACTATATATGGTTGTGTCCTTCCTCATTCTTTGCTTTCATTTTCTTTCCTACCTAGATTTTAAAAAGTTTTATTAAAAAGACCCTTTTCTTTAGTTTATTCAAAATATTTTATATTTAATAATGAAAAGATTTATTAACACTAAAAAATAATTAATTAGATTTATATTAGCAAAAGAAACCTCTAAATTAAGTTTACGTTTGGAAGTACTTTTTGTTTTTAAAATTATAAATTTTATATAAAAATAGAATATTGTGTATAAAACATAGATATTTATCTTTTCTTTTTTAAAAAAAAAATTTTTAGAAATTTTAGAATTTGAGATAGTAAATTTTTATATCTTAAATTTTAAAATTTATTATTTTTTTCAAGGTAATTCATTTTATTTTTTTAAGAAAAAAAAAGTTTTAGAAATTTTAGAGTTTGAGATAGTAAATTTTTTTCATATCTTACTTTTTAAATTTATTATTTTTTTCAAGGTAATTCTTTAAGAGCTTTTTTTATCTTATATAAATATTATTACTATTTTCTAGTTTTAAAAATAAAAATAAAAAGTGTATAGAAACAAACATTAATTTGTTATAAAAAAAATATAAATTAAATATATCCATTTTTCTCACATCTTTAAACACACTCCATTTTGCTAAACACCTAAAGAAAGTTTCCAATTTTTAGCATAAATAATTGTGAGCTACCTATATTGAAATTGACTTCTTATAGGGGTTTTGTTTTCTGTACATCCACCGTACTTGGACTCCCTCAAACATATCTACCACCTCCTCATGACCATCAATGCCCCACCATGGATCCCATTTCCTCAAACATATCTCTACTTTCCATACCATTCTCTCTTCCAATTCTCTTCTACTCTTCTTATATCTAAGAATGGTTGGTGTAGACGTAGAGAAGGATTGGTAATCCTTATTATAATTTGTTTTCCATTACTATTTTGAGTTGGAATCATCCTCTTTTAGACCATGTTTTAGATTTTTATTTGGTTCTAGATTTATTACCATTTTTTTATGTTATGATTTGTGTGAAAAAATATTTGTAAAAATGCTTCCTTGAAAATAAATTTGGAGCTATTTAGAATATTTATAATTATAATAAATTTGTGAAAATAAATTATTATAATAACCACAAATAGTGTCCCTTTTGTGAACTTCTGCTTTGCTTAATGGATACGTGGAGATGGTAATGGAAAAAAAATATTATAGCCAATCCAGAACCCCCTAAATATAATTCCAATTTCCAATATATATATATATATTGGAATAGAAAATGAGGAAGAAAACCAAATCTCATTCTCTTTATAACTTATACTACTCTCTTGTAAGGATGATAATGCCCATCATGTCTTACTATTAATTATATATTGATTATGTTATTAATTATGTTTGTTGTACTATTAAGATAAATTGGAATTCAAAAAACCTTCCTTTGTCAATGTTGCGCATTCGATGAGGTTTATTACTATTAGACGATGCCTAATTGAATATTTTAATGGACTATTGATGTTGATATTCTCTTGTCCCAAACTTGGTTTGTTTTTCTATTTTCTTTTGGGCTATACTAAAGATTTAATGGATTATTGATGTTGATGTTCTCTTGTCCCGTATTTGATTAATCTCTTGCTTTGTGTTTTAACTATTGATAATAATTTTTTTGTAATTATTCTTAGGGTCACATATGTCAATTGGTGTACACATTTGTTTTCCTATTATATTTTTATTGTCATTTCTTTCTATCTATTTCTAGAAGTATTCACTTATATATCTTTTTCTTAAATTGTAATTGATTTTAGTTTTTTGTGCATGTAGGTCATCTTTTTGGGAAATTAACATTGTAGTTGGATAAGCTAGCATGAAGGAGTATGTTGAAGACCAAAGCACAATTGGGTTGCATGTAAAGAAAAAATGGACTATGTTAAGGGACTAAACATTAAAGTTGTGACTTTTTTTTTTTTGTTATTTTAATATATTTTAGTTTTTTTGTGTTTCTTATTTATGAAATAGAAGTTCCCTATTTGTCATTAAATATTGCAATTTGAAAATGTATTACTAGGTGAAAAATTAGGTGCAACAACTAATTTCATTAGTACATAATTTTTTTTCTTATGTGTATGCATTATTTCAATAGCAGGTGAAAAATTAGGTGCAACAATTATTAAATTAAAACTAAATTTAAAATTAAAAAATTATCTTCCTTGATGCTTTTACTAAGTGTCAAGGAATGAGAGTAACCATATGTAGTGTGAACAACTAACAATGACATTTTTTTAAGTGTTAAGGATCTCTTCAATGGCGCTTTCTAGAAGTGTCCTTATAATTCGATATTTGAAACTACTAAACAATGACACTTATAAAAAGTGTCAAGGTTTCTTCTACTCAACAATGGCGCTTATAAAAGTGTCAATGTAGTTTGATATAACTAATGATGACACTTTTTCAAGCATTAAGGTTCTCTTCAATGGCGCTTTCTAGAAGCGTCATTATAGGCAAATACTTATTATGACAGACTATTAGATGACGCTTTGGGGAAGCGCCATTGAATGTATTTCTTGACACTTAAAAAGCATCATGGTTAACGTTTTTTCTTATAGTGTAGGAAGAATCCCTACCTTAGGATCGACCATCCGCCTCATTCATAGGTGGTAAGATCCTTAGTCTTTATAGCTAGTAGGTCTCTCTCTTAGGAGAAGGTTTTGACATGCTCGGCTAGTGTTAATCAAAAGATTTTCTGAATCTTGTAAATGCCCTTCCTCAAGTTAGTCATATCATGACTTGGCTAATTATACATAGTTGGATAGATCCAATTAGGTGAGATTTATCGATCCATCCAAGTACTTCATCATTCGAGATGTGATACTATCATTAACCGAGAGCAATCATCATGGTGTTGATTGAACAATCATCCTAGCATTGATACCTCCGTGTCCTAAAAAAAAGAGGGAAGGGAGTGGGATTTTATATATTCTAATTCTATTCTCGTGTCAAAATTTTAATAGAAAATGTAATACTTTTAATAATAAAATAATTTCTAAAAATATGATATGACAAGTTAATCCTATATTACTAAAAAATTAAAAGTATTTAGTGAATATTTGGAAGCAAAAACATGTATGGGTTGACTAATTTATTATTATATGGGATTATAATTGGTAGATTAATGTATCTTGCACATTCTACACGACTAGATATAAAATTTTCTAAAAACTTGCTTGGAAGATGTAATTTTACACCAATTCAAAGACATGGGAATGAGTTTAAACACTTTCCATCTTATGTTCATATAACAACATGCTTTGCTTTATTGGAAAAGATCAAAATCTCAATCTCTAAATAAAATATGACCTAGTTGTGGGATACAAAATAATGTGAAACAAAATTTTATTAAAATTTATAAACTGTGGGATACAATCTTTGTGGTAATATTCTTTTACGAAAGAATATATCTCTCGGATTCTTTCACCTTGATCATAATTTGGAAGACGATGATGAAATTATTTATTTGATTTTAGAGATTTATCGAGGGTCATAAGTGGCTTGTTCCTGAATGAACTTGTTGAAAGGCAAAGATTGCATGTAGTACTTCTATCATTTCTTGAACTTATTTTGTAAAACATTTTCTTCTTTGTGAAGCTTCTTTTCCCATGTAGAGTCATTTTTGCCAATTCGAAAAAGTCCCCTTATTAAAGAAAGTTACCCCGATTTATAGTTAAAATTAAGGAATTAAATTTTGGTATTCCCCAAGATTTAGTTGCTTAATTCCAAGACTTTTATTCTTTGATTTTAACAACTTGTCTCTTCATTAAGGAAATTTGTTAACAAGAGAACATTTATTTATTTATTCTCTTTTTATTTTTTTATTCTCACTTCACTTCAGGAATATTTGTTCCCTTTAAAAAAAATTTTTTTTTAAAATTCTCTTTTTTTTTTTTGCAGAGATTTTGATTTTATTATTTTTAAAACTAAATTTTATAGTAGTATTCCAAATTTTATCATGTTCACATTTTTTATGCATGTCACATGTCAAATGTGTGTATAACCTATCACTTGTCGATCCCAAATTTTATGGAATTGGGAGTCACATTTTTTTGAAGACTAACTTAATGATGATTTATTTCATTAAAAATTTTGATGTGCACATATATCAATCAATTGTTGAAACCCTAAAAAATTAGACATCTTTTGGCAAACAAAAGTAACTAAAATTTTTATAAGTGAAAAATCAAATGATTTTTTTTCCCTAATATATAAGCAAAACAAAAATGTCACTATTCCCAAAGTCCTGTGAAACCGAGTCATTAACAATTTCTTACTGGACCTTTTGCTTGGCTAGTTTTTTTCATCAGAACCTTTAGCTTTCTTTTGCAAATTGCTTAACCTCCCCACTTTATGTTGCGAAAAGAGGATACCCAGACGACGATGTTCTAGTTGAATTCAATCTCTAAATAAAATGTCATATTTGAGTTTAACTTCTATATGGTTCATCATTACTAAGCATTTGCATGCAAATTACATCATGATGCTATATCTATACCTCATTCATCTTTCCTAAAATATCAAATAATTGGAATCCAATGTACTATGGAATTACTGAAAATCTTGAAGTAAATAGAATGCAAAATTTTTCTAAAACAACTGGATTTCCACTGAAAAACGATGCTCAATCTGGAAATAAACCGTGTTTATGCTAGTAAGAAATGAGCAAAATTTATCAACACTGGCTTAAACCAGTCTAGTTTGAACTATCTAGCTTTTAGCATAGCCTGATATCCCACATGTTAGTGAAGCTACGTTCAAAGCGTTCGTGGAAGGGAGGAGTCCAGAGCCTCGTAATTGATTCAGAAGAATGACTAGGGTCATACACCTCAAAACTTGGGGACGCACATATTGAAAACATTGCATAATAAGTACGATTGGTGGACAAGGTATATATCTGCTCCTTGATCTTCATCACCATGGGCAAAGGCTTTGACACTTCAAACTCATGAACGTGGGAAAACTTCATGGTGGAATCAGAGAGATCGGCCACATACATGCTCGATGAAATCCCTGTGTCTCTCTTTGATCTGTCTAGTTTCCACTCATCATAAGCTAGATCTTTCTCCACCCATTACCCTCCCACCATATACAATTTTGATCCATCTACATAGAAACCCATCCCACAAGGAAAATTTTCCTCTCCAAAATCATTTACTTTATCCATCAGTAATCGAGTCATATCGGGATGAGCTATTTGGGATCCACCACTCAACAACTTCTTGCTGTTAATCAATAGGATGCGATAGTAAGAATACAAGTACAAACGAGGACTACCTAATGCTTCACCTTCCATCTCATCTGCAATCACCTAGGTCTTCTGCTTCCAAACCAGACGACGTTTTTAGGGTTTATTATTATTATTTAATAAAATTTGATAAAAGATATTTTGCACAATAGAGTGTAGGAGAAATCATATAAAGTGTACTATTTAAAAATATGAATGAATTGAGAACCTCTGGGAAGAAATCATGGAAAGTATATTTTGGAAAAAATAATCCTTAAATCATGCATTAGAATAGTAACTTTAAGCATTCTTCCAAAACTACCCTTCAACAATAAAGGTGGGTTGTCACCTAACAAAGCAAAAATATTTATCATGCTATGTGTCTTCCTATGTTTTTTTTCTTTTAGAAGTCAACCCACCCCATTCCACTTCTCTTTACTAAAACTATTTTTAAATTTTGATTTTCCTTTTTTAAAATAATTCTCATTTTTTTTCCAATTTTATAAAATCTACTAAATTAAAAAGTAAAATTTATTTTTTTAAAGTACAATTCATTTATTCTTTAGGATTTTTTCATATTCTTTATTAAAATTTTATTTTAGTATCATGTGTAATTATTACTGCATTAAAATAATTAGTTTTAATATAAAAATATATTCAACCTTAATAATCAATAATCTAATAAATAAATGAATACTAATATTTTAAATGATATTGATTTGAAATATATATAGATAATATTTTATTTTGTTTCCTATTCATAATATTTTTATATTTATAATATTTATAATTTTCATATTATAGATCTCAATTTTATATTTTTATTTTAAAATTTTTTATAGAATTTAAAAAAAATAAAAAAGAAAGACTATCCACATGTGTTAGAACTTTTTTTTAAAAATGAAAATTTAAAAAGTAATAATAAAAATATTAACTTACCTTTAATTTCATTTAGAGATAAAATTGATGTTATTTGGACATTTCATTTTCCAACTACAAGAGAAAAAGATCCATTAGCCACTTTCATTTTTTGTTTTTTTGAACAAGTAGAATGTGTGGAGAAAATTTTTAAGGAGTGACTGAGTACGTGAATAAAATTAAGGGTTATATGCTTATAGTGTAATTATGGCCACCATATCTAAACACTAACTGGAGTAGTGTACCGATAAAATTCTTTATATACAGGATTGCACCACCTCCGATAAAACCATAATATGCTATGAATATACTCAAATACTACTAATATTATTATGGAATTAATATCTGATTTGGATAGTGTGTATTGAACGATTAGTGATATTACAAGCATCTGATTTGCAATAAAATCATTATTCATGGGTATTATTGGCACAACTCAGCACCTTGGCGTGAATTGTGGGACTCAAAGGAGTGATAAGATTGAAAACTCCCACAATTCATGCTACAATAGTGGAGAGACATTGAAAGATGAAGGAGTATCAATGGCAACAACTTCAACCCAAAATGGTAGTCTAACTAGTTAAGGAAATCTCAACAAATTGACTGAGCAAATCCCAGATTCAAAACAGAGCTTATCTTGGAGAATTTGTTATTTTTTGTTGTTCTGGAAGTTTTGTTATTTTTGTTATCCCAGTTTTTTTTTGTGTTTAAATAGAGGACGTGGTCCTCTATATGTTGTATTCCGGAAGTAAATAAAGGTGTTACATCTCCAACCGTGTTCACGTATAAACTTATTCTTTTCTTCTTCTTTTGTTTTTCAAATTCTTTTTTTGGTATCAAAGCCACTGTGACAACGGCACAACCCAGCATCTTGCCTTCAAATAACCATGACTTTCCTCTCACTCAATGTTGGAAATTTTATTACTCTCAAACTCAGCCCCACAAATTATCCATTGTGGCGTGAACAAGCCTTGGCCCTTGC
>BKBX01000937.1:130377-142402 GCA_008326845.1 Vitis x labruscana x Vitis vinifera
CACATAATGACATTGACCCAAATCAACTCGGCTTGCAATCCCAAAATCATCAAAAGCAACCACCACAAACACAACCCTCACATTCTATGATCACTTGATCATAAAGAGGAATCATTAAACCCAATCCAAAATATTCCTTCTCTTCCACCATGCACTCAACCAGTATCCCTCGTGAAACTCACAACATATGAGCTACTCTAGCTCATTCGGGATGGAAAGCAGCAATGGATGAAGAACTCGAAGCCTTGCATAAAATAAAACTTGGGTACTTGTTCCACGCACCTCAGACATGCATGTTATTGGTTCAAAATGAGTATTCAAACCAAAACTCAAACCCGATGGTTCATTAGATCACCTTAAAGCTCGTGTTGTGGCCAAAGGGTATCATCAAGTGGATGGTCTAGACTACATCGAAACCTTCTCTCCAATCATCAAACCTGGAACTATTCGAATGGTCATCACTATAGCTCTTGTTAAAAAATGGCCCATACGTCAACTTGACGTAAAAAAATGCATTCCTTCATGGTTTAATTTCAGAAGACATACACAAGGAACAACCTCGAGGAATGGCTGATCTCAAACATCAACACATGTGTGCAAGCTTAAAAAAGCCCTCTATGGCCTCAAACAAGCACCTCGTGCTTGGTTTGATCGGTTTAGTGCTTTTCTTCTTAAATATGGATTTTTTTTGTAGCCTAGCCAACCCCTCTTTGTTTATTTTTCACTCTAACCTTGGAACACTAATTCTCTTACTTTATGTAGATGATATACTCCTCACAAGTTCTTCCACAGCTCTAATTTCAACCTTCATTCAACTCTTGAGCTCTGAATTCACGATGAAGGACTTGGGGCCAAATTCATTACTTCCTTGTCATCGAGATCTCTCAAACATCTGATGGTCTTCACTTGTCCCAATCTCACTATGCTCTTACCATCCTTGAGAGAGCCAACATGGTCGATTGCAAGCCTATGAGCACACCTCTTGAAGCCAAAACCAGAACATCATCAAATGATGTCTTGCTAGAAGATCCGAGTTATTTTAGAAGACTTGTTGGTGCTTTACAGTACCTAACCCTCACCAGACTAGATCTTTCATACAGTGTGAATTCTGCATCACAATTCATGCATGCTCCCACTGTCATGCATTTAAAAATGGTTCAGAGGATCTTAAGATATGTCAAAGGAATAATTGACATCAGTTTACATTTTACTTCTAATACAACACTTGATCTTTGTGCTTTCTCTGATGCAGATTGGGCGGGGTGTCCAACCACATGGCGATCCATCACTAGATACTATACGTTTCTTGGAGGAAATCTCATCTCCTGGTGTGCAAAAAAACAACATACAATTTCTCGATCGAGCACCAAAGCGGAATATCAAGCCATGGTAAATACAACAACTGAACTCACATGGATGTCATTTATTCTTAAAGATCTTCACATTTTGTTAGCCTCTACACCAACTCTTTACTGTGATAACACAAGTGCTCTTCACATGACAATAAATTCGATGTTTCATGCTCGTAGAAAACACATCGAGTTGGATTACTATTTTGTGCGCGAACGAGTTGCACTTGGACTTCTCGTCACTCAACATATCTCCACTAAAAAGAAAGTAGCAGACCTCTTCACCAAACCAATGTCAAAGGCTGCACTCAGCAACTTTCGAACCAAACTCTACCTCCAATCCCGACACAGTTTGAGGGAGGGTATTGGCACAACTCAGCACCTTGGCGTGAATTGTGGGACTCAAAGGAGTGATAAGGTTGGAAGTGATAAGGTTGAAAACTCCCACAATTCATGCTACAATAGTGGAGAGACGTTGAAAGATGAAGGAGTATCAATGGCAACAACTTCAACCTGAAATGGTAGTCTGACTAGTTAAGGAAATCTCAACAAATTGACTGAGCAAATCCCGGATTCAAAACAGAGCTTATCTTGGAGAATTTTGTTATTTTTTGTTATCCCAGGAGTTTTGTTATCCCAGTTTTTTCTGTGTTTAAATAGAGGATGTGGTCCTCTATATGTTGTATTTTGGAAATTAATAAAGGTGTTACATCTCCAGCCGTGTTCACATATAAACTTATTCTTTTCTGTTTTTCAAATTCTCTTTTGGTATATCGTTGAAAATTAATATAAGAAAATATAATGATAAAATTATTATATCAAAATTAGACTATATTATTTTATGTTTAGAATATGCAATCATTACCCTAAAATAAATATGATTAGGTAAATAACACTAATCAATTGTTGATGCTCCTATCCTATTTATACTAGTCAATATGCTAATCCCTAATATATTGAACGTAGACCGGACTATTGGAATTATTAAATTAAATATTTGTACCCACATTTGGGAAGATTTATGCGATCAATAATACTAGTTTTAGGGATATGGGAATAAACCAATTCATTTATTGCACTTTGTTATAGATGGCATGTGCTCCGATCGGTCGCGACATCTCAATTTCATTTTTGGCGTATACCACACCTTTATGATTAGTGACGTAGTTGCCCTATATGATTTTTATCACAGTTGGCACCCGATGTGATCGGTCACAACAATACTAAGATCATGGGCTAAAATATATTTTATGTGTAGTTATAAATGTTGAATGACCATGTTAAAGATCACGATATATCAACTATAATATAGGATAATTATTCGAGCATATGATAACATGTTCAATTATATTAATATGATTTACGATTGTTATAGGAATATTAGCAAGGTAATTTTAAAATATTAACTTTATCCGAATCATTAATATAACCAATTATCATAACATATAATATTTTATTCTATGTATACCATAGGTGCTATTATACAACCAACACTAACATGGATATTCATTTGTCAATTAATTAGTGCGAATCAATTGGAGTTATTGCCCATTAATGTTAAACATCATTCTTAAGATTTCTCATTAATGTTTAATAACCTTTCCTTATTAAATTGACTAATTGATATAGGGTATATTCTATATGATTGATAGAGTAGTTGTGGATTGTTATAAATGATGGGACTATGTCTATTAACATGTTATGATATGTTATGTATCATCCTAAAATAATACATATTATACTCTTAGGTTTTACATGTTATCTGAGTTCATATCCTTATTTTAAACACTGACAAATCACTCGGTTATTTAAGTTGTAAACTTTGTTTTCTCCTCAGTATGAAAATACCCATTTTATCAATTTTAATAATCATTTCAAGTGAACGCATATTGTCTTAAAGTAATAAATATTGAAAAACCAAACAACCTCTTAAATTTTAAATTTACCTATACTAAATTATTAAAAAAAAAAATACATTTGGCATATCTATCTAACAACCAAAAGTTATATAACTTTTAAATTTTATATTTGAAGTTATTGGAAAAAATGGTATGCTTTGACACTCTTAGAAAGAAAAAGTGAAAATAGACACATGTTTAGTATAAAATATATTTTCTTAACTTAAATATTTTGGATTCTATGCATTGTTATCTTCCTATTCAGTAAAATATATGTGGACCCCGCATTTCGGCTCATGCGTTCCCACTCGATGGCGAGCTCGATTTTGATTTTTGAAAATGAATTCATTGTTTGAAAAATGACTTGGAGTCGCCACTCATTTTTGTTTTATTTTTTAAAAGGGTGAACAAAATAAGAAAGAAAACCCTAAGTGTGACTCCTCATTTTTGGAAAAGGTGATCTACGAAAAACCGATTCGGGCTCGGGGGTTAGGTTACTTGTCAGGAAGGTACGGCAAAAATCGTAGCACTCCTCTAAGTCCCTAAGTCGGGTCTCTACTAATAAAATTGAAGCAATCATGGCAATGGATGAGTAAATCAATGAATGCCTAGGATAAATCATGCACATGCAAGAATCGGGACATTCATAAACAACGATTAAAGGGAAAATGGGTACATACTTGGGCAACGAGCCACCATGCACTATCAATAGAGAGGGTTAGTGCACAATTTAGAAATAGTCTCATGCATGTCAGAGAGTAGGATAAATCAATCATGTATGATAATCAAATCAAATAATCAATCAATCAATCATAAAGTCACCCATGTTAGGCCCCCACCAAAGCCCGTTTATTTTGCATGACTTAATGTCACAGATTTCATTATTCTGGAATTATGAAAAATTTATTCATGCTTATTGAAATTAAGAGGAGCAGAAGATCGTTTGAAAACCAGAGCGGAATTAAAACTATCTGAGAGAAAATTGGATTTTTGAAATTTAATTGAAAAATTGGAATCTCGAAGATTATTGGAAAATTGGAGTTTTAGAGTTTATTTGAAGATCAAACTTTTAAAGGTTGAATGTGAGAATGAGAATTTTAGAAATTGAATTTGAACGAGATTGGAATCTTGAAAACGATTTGAGAGTTCGGGATTTTAAATGAGTGGAGAAGTGGATGAGTAAATAAGCAAATGAATGGAATAATAACGATGGTGAAATAATAAAGATTAGGTAAATAATTGCAAAAGATGAAATTTTAGAGATTGGAGATGTGAATTTAGAGATTGAAAACTTAAGAATTTATTATGAGATCTTTGGTATATGAATAATTGAATAAGTAAATGGATGGGATAACATTAATAACGAGAATAATCATTAAATCACGGTATACGAACGACGGAGCTTTTGAGATTGGAAATTAGATTTGGAAGTCGGGTTCTAAAGAATTAAACTTTAACGATTAGAATAAATAAATAAATATGGAATAATAATGTTATTTAACGGAAACAATATTTTAAACAAATAGAAAATGAGTAGTGGAATTTTTAAGATTGAAAATTAAATTAGGACGTTGGATTTTTGAAGAATTGGACCTTAAATAAACAAATAAATATAGGATAAGAATTCTAATTAACGAAATTAAC
This sequence comes from Vitis x labruscana x Vitis vinifera, assembly GCA_008326845.1. Taxonomy (NCBI): domain Eukaryota; kingdom Viridiplantae; phylum Streptophyta; class Magnoliopsida; order Vitales; family Vitaceae; genus Vitis; species Vitis x labruscana x Vitis vinifera. Next base: position 135,269 of record BKBX01000937.1, read on the forward strand.
ATTTAGACGAATAATGGAATTTCTAGGATTGAAAATTAAATTAAGACATGGGATTTTGAAGGATTGGACTTTAAATAGATAGATAAGTATGGGATAATAATTCCAATTGATGAAAATAACATTTATACGAATAGTGGAATTTTTAGGATTGAACATTAAATTAGGATGTTGGATTGTTGAAGGTTTGGACTTTAAATGAATAAATAAATATGGGATGATAGTTCTAATTGACGAAAATAACATTTGGATGAATAATGGAACTTTTATGATTGAAAATTAAATTATGATATGAGATTTTTGAAGGAATGGACTTTAAATAAATAGATAAGTATGTGATAATAATTCTAATTGATGAAAATAATATTTGGACGAATAATGGAACTTTTAGGATTGAAAATTAAATTAGGATATGGGATTTTTGAAGAAATTGGACTTTAATGAATGCGATTCTTAGAAGAGGATAAATAAATATATACAAAATAATAATAATAATTAACAAACATAATATTTAAATGAGTGAAATTGAATAGTGGAAATTTTGATATTGAAAATTAATTTAAAAAGTCAGATTTTTTAAGAATTGAATTTTAATGATTGGAATTTTTAGAAGAATTATATACATAAATACAGTAGTTCATGCTTTTAGTGACTTCTGAATTTGTAATGGCAAAGTTGACAATCTCTTAGTCCATCCAAATATAAAATTGCCTTTTCACATACAAGATTGTATCAATATCTCTCAAGAAAAGTGGTGTGACAGTTGTTTCCATGGCTCACTTTGATATAGAATTGAAGTCTTGAAGATATGCTCTGATATGCTCTACAAGGAAAACTTTCGATGTCACCACTAAACTTAATTCACTGGTTCCCTTACAAGGTGCAGGTCCAATTACCTATTATTGACTGTAATAAACTTGAAAAAGATTTTAAAATTGCGACTTAAGTGTTAAAGTGTCATGCCTCCTCTATTAATATTCGGTGCCTCGCAAAAGATGTTAAAATGATTTAAGTAGATTTTCATAGGCATGATAATGACTAAATGTTGAGAAAAACGAATAAGTAAACAGATATTTTGGCTAAACAGTTTCCAAAAGAATAAGTGTTAATTAATAGTATTTGCTTTAATTAAAAAATTAAGAAAAAGAAAGAATTAACTTGCCAAAACATGAGATAGGTCAGCTCCATGGGCTGTTTGGGCCTAAAGCGTCCTGATTAATGGACTAAGGTTTAGAAGTTGCCATTTCCTATCCATAACTACACAGGCCATTAGAAAATTTTACCCGAACTGGCTAACGATGAGCCCATGACCCATGACAGATTCCCAACAATTTACATTCATAAACATGCTAGAAGTTGAAATAGTGTTTTGGGTCGCTGCATACTCCGCTCACTATGCATGGAGACACCGTTGCTGTCTAATAGTACTGGGTTTCATTCTATGGCCTTTAAACGTATATATTCACAATTCCAGCGTTGGCATGATTGAAATGAACAAGAAAATAATTAAATTTCAGGTCAGGATCCTGCAAAAGTACCGAATCAATTTGTGAAATCCTGAAGAACATCAAAGGGAGGGAGAGATCTGGTTGTTTTAAGCGATCCCATGATCGATGCAGTATTATACACACACACACTATAATTCTAGAAATACAATCTCGAACCTTTTAAGAGTTTTTTATGGAACTTGGAAGATCATCCACAGAAATTAGCAAGAAGAGAGAAGGTAGTACCACCGTATGGATTGTGACATGTACATGCATTTGGAAGAAGATAACTGTCTGGTTCGGAACAGGAAAAAAAAGAAGTATGACATCCTCTCTCTGTTGTTAATTAATTATACTGTTTTTTCAAGTAGAAATTTGAAACTACAGAAACGGTAAAAACAAAGAGAAAATATATATATATATTCAGTCCATCTCAAGGACTTCAGATTTATCTTTAATTATCTACATTCACATGCTCATATTTAAATCATAAGAGAATCATAACATCTTAGACTTAATTCTTTAGGCAAGCTCTATAATAATTATATATATATACTTTAGCTGAGAGTTGCACCGTGGCAGAGGTAAGTTCATCCATGACTAGGGCATCGCCCAATAACTCTGCCACCATTGTCGCCTATGTGAGTGCATGGAGAAGGACCGGATGGTGGGACGGGAGCTCTTATAGATGAAATGACTTCCAGAGAACTATTTCTAATCCTCACTCCCAGTTTCAGGGGCCTTGAAGCAGCATATCCATTGGCTGTAAGAATCACCAAGACAAAGATGATAACCCTCATAGACTTGAAGACCTTCTTTCTGAGAACTTCCATTAATTGTTGTATGGGGATAGAAGATGCAAGAAGCCTCACAGAATTAAGATCCCAACTAGGGTCTTGCAAAGATGGAGTCAGTCCCTTGAGCTTTTAAAGAGCTAGGAAAGTACTTGTTTAATAGCCATCTAGGTCTGAATTTTGCCAATTGCCAATGCCACTACTAGTCTTCTTTATACTTCTTTATTAAGGTAGCTAGTTATATTACAACTTACCAATTTGTGACCCGTGTAAACGAGCTGGAAAGAATCAGGAGTTCCCACTCAGATACATTAATTATGGAAACATATGACGGTACGTAGCACGATGTAGGAGAGCTTATCTCTATGGCGATGCAAAGAGGTCTTTTGTATATATATACTGAATTACAAGTAAGTGTTAGTTCAGTCAAGGAGAGAGTCCATGAAATCACTCCATATTACTTCGGTTGAAAGCTCAAGATACTTTCTCTAGATATATGGCATTTAACATTGCACAGTATTATTGGTTTTTTCAAACTGGAGAAGTTGAATCATTTTGACTGCTGAACTCGCAAAAAAATTTACCATAGATGCTCTTAAGTGGAGCAAATCACCAGTCCCGATCTTGAAATAAGATGAACTGGGCTGCCACTGGAAATTCAAAATCTACAGTGAATAGGTTTAGAGCTGCTATCTTTGATGAAGTGAGCTTTCAGGAAAATTTGATTGTATATCATAAGTAATGCTATCATTCAATGATTTTATTCACTTGTCTTGTAGTTTAGCTGTCGCTGCAATGTTGTCCACCAATAAATAATGTCCTAAAATGTATGCTATGGATTGGAAGACTCTTACAAAAGACAAACAAAGGAAAAACACGAGTTCAAATAATAGAACAGTTTGATCTAATGAAAGACAAATGTGGTAGAACTATGCATGATTCACTCTTCATTTGAGAGGAGAAAGTAAAAATAGAAGATAATGCAAGCCCTTAGACATTTTATTGCATTGCTCATGCGAATCCAGTCTTTCTTTCTCCACTAAAATATTGGTCTAGTTAACATGTATGTTACAACCCCTTGAGAAATGTGTTGATCCTTCTATTCATTCACTTAACATGTTGTAAAACTCAAGAGTACTTGAGGGGGTCCATTCATCACCCTAGAAATTGTCACGGCTTTGGCTCGCTCCCCGAAACCTCTATATGCCACCAAATAAAACTCATTTATGAAATCATTTAAGCTTATGATCAAAATACTAATCTCGATTTAAGTCATTCAATTTCATTGCCAAGAACTGTTGATAGGATTGCAGCAGTGCAGGAAGCCGACTAAAACAGGTTGCTAGAAGAGAGATTTAAGCTCTTAGAAATGTCTCTTTTGCATATCCGGAATAGAATATCAACGGTCTAAATCTTTTTAAGTCCATCATTTTGGTCTAAAAGTTACACATTTATTTTATAAGCACCCTCCTTTAGGTAGCTTCCCATTCTAAGCGAGATTGCGGGAAGCCACTCACAAAAAAGAACTATCATAGTCTTTAAAAAACTTTTCAATGTCGGCCACATCATTCTTTCTGAATTTCAGGGCTGTAAAGTTTGGAATTCCTTAATTAAGAAAATTTCGATTCTTCTGTCCCTAAGCTTTTGAGTGCTCATAACCATCTCTCTTTAGTCACGTTGTGCATTATTGGGTTTTATTGATAGTGTTGATGATTGAGATGATTTGCTTATATTAAAAGCATATCGGCAATAGATAGTGTTGACGATTTCTTAAGTGGTAAAGGCTCTGTATATTCTAATCATAAAAAGGGATTCAAGCAACTTCACCATCATCTGCTGCATGTGATCTTTCCATGGCTGACCTCAACCATTCAATTGCTTATAATTGTGGGTGGGGTTATGTCAAAGTTGATTTGTTGCATTCTATCTTCCACGTAACAAGTGATTTGTGAAAACAGCTAATTAAATTAAATAGTGGAGAAGATCTCCTGATCTTCCTTTCCTTTCCCGCATGCTATATAATTAATTCATCAAAATAATGCGCCGCCACTGAAGACTTAATTATGTGGGGCACCCAGACAGATGGTTGTGGTATCAGTAAAGTTTGCAAAAGTTGTAAACAATTTGTGCAGTGGGAATCTTATTTTCAAAGGAAAGAATGCAAAACTTCTTATCCATTTGGTGCGTTATAAATCTGTTAATAAAGCATCGCATAACCATAATATATGGCATTATCCTTTTGGCCGTTGGATGTCTAAATAAAAGTTAGACCCTTTGACCTAACCATTGAGTCAATAGTTGCATTCGAAATCTCATAGCTCCTTCATTGGAATTGATAGAATCCATCAGCATTTTGAAATTTCAAGTTCTTGTCGTTCAAATGCAGTTAAGCAACATTAAGTTCTTGGTGGCCAGATCAGGACTTGTTAAATTGGACTTAATGAAGTCTCAACATTAATTAAAGAAGAATTTAGTTATGCATGCTAACATGACGTCTCAATGCACATTGAGTGTTCCGTTTAAAAAGAAGAATTTTGAAAGGATCATGGAAGGAGCTCTCAAAAAAGATACCACTGCACAATCATTTTCAATTGCATCCTTTTAGGAAAAACACAATAACGTGGAAAAAAAAATTATTTAAATTATTTTAAAGGATCCGAGTGTTTAAGGATACAATGCATCCCGATCAATATCTTGTTAGTGCCCCACCACACTATATATGGATAGGATAAATATTTTCAAGCTACATGACATAGATTAAGAAAGTGCCTGGATATGGTGCTAGGCAATTGATAGTAAACAAAGAGCCACCATATAATCTACAATATAGTCGCTGCAACAAATATGAGCTTTCACCACCAAAAATAAGTCAGTCCCTAAAAAATGATTTGAAGGTAAAATAATTTTACACAAAAGAATTTTCATGGTGACTTCGTTGCTATGAGTTTGTATATAATTGTTTTTCATCAAGAAAAACAGTCATAAGAAAATATTATTTTTAGGCACAAATAATTATTCATGGTAGAAGGTTATTTTTAGATATAAAGGTTCAAAAAAATTGTCATGGCAAAAGACTACTTTTAGGCATATATATATATATATCATTGTCAAATATTACCCTTAAGCACAAAAAAATAAAAAAATAAAAAAAATGAAATCATGGAAAATATTATTTTTTTTGTAACATCCATACCTTGATTTTAGGGATGTTTATATACTTTGAAAATTTAAAAAGAACTCAATTTAGAGATATATTTTGAAAATTTTAAAAGATTTTAGGGATATTTATGTGTTTAAAAAAATTATAAGTCAAGTATTTTTGTAGTGGCTAAAAAAAACAAAAAGTTTGGAAAACTTTGATTTGAAGAATTGGAAATAAAAAAATTCCAATATTTGTTACATTTTGTAATTTAAAAGTATGAATTAATTCTTTTAAGAAATTGAAGGATTCCTTCAAGGTAAGGGTTAAGTCATTTTTTCTTTTTCTTTTTTTTTTTTCATTTGTTCTTGGAAGTATCAAAATGTTTGAATTTTCTAAAGTGGATCAAATAATATTTTTTTAAATATGTTTGGATTTATTCCTTAGTTTATTAAATAAATTGGGAATATTAAAAGATTTGTTTGTTATTTTACAAGTGAATTTTATAGTTTAATTTATTATAATGGTTTTAAAACTCTAGTTATCAGGGCTTGTAGTCAAATAGGGAATAAGTTTTTTTATCATCATTACCCTTGGTCGGGTAATGATCCAATGCAACCCTAGTCAATAAAGGTGTTATTGGGTATACCATTAATTGGAAACAATTTCATTCACTAGTAAGAGGAATAATTTGAGGTTAACCACTTAGTATAAGTCCCAATTTTTGGACAGTGTTATTATGAGTGAACTAGAGGAAATTATTTATTTGTAAAATTCTTTTAAATATGAATTGATTTTTTTAAGTGTATTATGTTGTTTTATCTTTAAATTGAAAATGTTGAATTTTCCAAGAAAGTGAATTGAATTATTAAATAAAATAAAATTACTTGTTAATTGATTTTTATAAAAGATGTGACATCTCATATGTTGATCCTTCTTATTAAATTGGTGAGGAGAGATGGGGATAGGAAAGGTGTTTCTATTATAAACTACTTCACATTTGATTATTTAGGATTCTTTACCTAATACTCAATTTCAGTTATAATTTCTAGAGTGTTATATGGTAAATAAATGTGTTTGGGGTGTCACAAATTGGTATTAGAGGTATAAGATAGGTCCTATAAACTTATTTGCTTAGTTGAGATTCAATTAGAAAATCGTTTCCACTTGTTTATGAAATTCTCCACTTGTTTACAAGTTTTCGTTTCTTTTGAATAAATAAATTATCGTGATTAAAGTTTATTTATTTATTTATTTTTTCATAGATCGTGTTCTAAAGTTATTTGTAGGAAAGAAAAAGAAATAAATGAAGATTAATAAGTAAAGAAATAGAATAAGAAACATTTTGAAAGAAAATCAAAGTAATTAAGGTTGTTTTTAATGACATTTAAAAAAATCATTATTATTATTTTTGTGAAATACTTGATTTCTTAATGAAAGTGTTATAATGATGTAACAAATTTTTGTAAGAAGGAAAGTATGTAACAACCTTACCTTGATTCTAGGGATGTTTATGCATTTTAAAAATTTTAAAAGACCTAAATTTAGAGATATTTATGTATTTTGAAAATTTAAAAGACCTACCTTGATTTTAGAGATATTCATGTATTTTAAAAAGAAAATTATAAGTGAGATTTTTTTTATCCTTTAATTGTGCACTATCTTTATTTTGTTATACTTTCTTCATTTTATAAAAAACCTAAAAAAAAAACTCTTT
>BKBX01000937.1:142967-178086 GCA_008326845.1 Vitis x labruscana x Vitis vinifera
ATATATATATTTTGATTTGTTCTTTGGTTTATAAAATATATTTGGAATATTATATGATTTGTTTATTATTATACAAGAGAATTCATCCTTTAATTTATTATAATAATTTTAAAAACTTTGGTTATCAGTGACATTGGCCAACTAGGGATAAGTTATCGACCTTAATTACCCTTTGTAGGGGTTGTGATGTATTGCACTCTAGCCAATAAGGGTGTTATTGGCTTTTGGTATACCATTGATGGGAAACTATTCTCTCCACTAAGTAAGAGGACTAATTTGAAGCTAGTTGCCTAGTGCAAGTTCCACTTTTTCAGTGTATTATGTTTGTTTATAATTTTCTAAGTGTATTATGTTGTTTCATCTTTCAATTGAAAGTGTTGAATTTTCCAAAAAAGGTGAATTAAATGAACTTACTTGTTAATTGATTTTTATAAAGATATGATAATACATAAATATAATTAAAAACTTATATATTATTTCACATAAAGCAAAGGCTTAAAGAAAACTCAAGTTTCGGTCATGATAGTTACTCAAGATTATAGCTTAGTAATAAAATTTCATATGCATCATGGTGATCACTCCTTACCATTAATTTCAAATACATAAAATTGTACATATAGTTACTCCTATGGTAAAGACCATAGCACCCTTCTAAGTTCCTAAAAACGGATCTCTACTAAATAAGATGAAACAAGCATGACAATTGGTAAAAAAATCAATGAATACCAAAATGATTATACACTGGAAGCCAAAACATGCATGGATAATAATCAAAGTGAGAGTAAGAGCATACCTTAGTAACAAGCAAAAAAACACTATCATGAAATGAGGTTAGTTCACAATAATGAGTACAAAATATATCACACGTGTCACTAAACAGAGTAAGAAATCATCATTGATGGATATTGCACTTCACTCAAATTTATTTTTTTAAAGAAAACATTACTGTTGTTGGGCCCCTACCAAAGCCCAATTTATTTTTGTATGAATTAATTCCATAAATCCCATTATTGAGAATTATAGAATTAAATTCATGTTTATTTCAAAACATTTAAAAAATCAAGAAAAATGTGAAATGATGTTTGCCAGAAAGAAAATGGAAGCAAATTTGATTGAAAAATGGGGTTTTTGGTGATCCTAAACACTAAAGAAGAATGAAAAGTAGCGAGTTAAATTATTTGAAAATTGGATTTTCGAAAATCAGTTTTGAAGGTAAAGAAAAGAAACACATGGACTTTGAAAATGGGCCTAGGAGGGTGGCCATGCAAAATGGGGTCATGCATGTGGCCCGGGGTGTAATTGTGTCTACTCTACCATCCTTTGAATTGGTTGGGAGACCTTCCTCTGAATTAGAATCATCAAATTCAGAAAATTTTTGCCTCAAACTCAAACCACGGACTTGCAGTCTGCATGTGGGGCCAACAAAGGTGATCTGGTAAAGGTTTGGATGCAGATGGATGGCAGCATGGGGTTCGAGGAGTGGCCGAAGTGGGACTGCATGATAATTCTTCCCTTGCCAATGATGAAGAGTCACCTGAGATCTACAAGGCCACCTGACTTTCTATCCGTTTGGACCCATGCGAGATGTGAGAATACACATATTTCTTCCCAATATACTCTGAAAGTTCAACCTTGATGAACTCCTGATAAAAAAAATAGCTTCTATCTCAAAATCTGGTGTCATATTCCCAACCAGTGGAGTTTCACTAACCCTGGCAATGAGGCTACATTTGGCATGAGAGCCAAGTGAGAAAATGGAGCGGAGTCAGAGATTCAACGGGCTTGTGCAAAGGATTGGAGGAATTGAGCAGGCCGTCAGAGATAGAACAAGGCGGTAGCTCCTCTCCTCCTTCCTACAACCTTGCGGTCTTTTTTATAGTGGAACCTTTCATTCCGTCGTGGAACTACCAGATCTTTAATTGTGCCAAATACACCTTGCTCAAACAGATTGTACAGTCCCATCTTCACTAATTATCACCAACTCTAGGGATATCTTCTCCTTCAGAACCACCAGATTTAAGGGCTTGATCCTTGTTCGGGTTGCTCAGTTCAGCTTCCTTAAAGCTGCCTCTATCCATGTGTTTTGCTTTCACTTGATGTTTTGTAGAACAAAAATCTGTTTGAAAACCTAATTGATATGTTATGAGTGCATATTTTAAAACATGTTTCAACGATGATATCCGATTGATAGAGTAGAATGCTATTGCTCAGATAACCATGATAAGTTATTATTTTATACACAGGGTCAGTAAGATAACATGATAAACTATGAAATATTATTATGGGTTTAACATTAATGAGCTAATATAAACTATGAACAACTAATTAATATCTCCTAAATCCTAATAGCATAATTATTGTACTATAATATCATAGTGCTTCAATTATTATTCTGATTTTACATCATGAGAATGCTTTGCATATTATTCACCTATGGTTATGAGAATGCTTTGAGTCGCAAGGATATCCACATATTTATCCGAATCATAGTTAGCATATTCATATGATAACACGCACCGATTATTCTCATTTATAAATGCTTTGTGATAATTAATATTTTAAAATTAATGAGACTATGTCTATAATAGCACTATTCAATAATATGATTTAGGGTTTAGTGTTTTAGGGTATTCAAAGTAAAATTATGATTCATTGGATATATTATTATAATTAATAATTTATCATACAGAATAATATAAAAGTAAACCTTATATGAATTGTCCTATAATTTCAAATAGCTATGTTCATACTTATGCATTGATCAAACTAAGCCAAATATTGTACAAATAATATTAGGATGGTATTGAATAACTCGTTGAACCTCATGGATCATTATGATTAGGCTACCAATTATCCTATCAATGTATTAAATCCTGACAGTGGCTTATCATGAACTAATAATTGTATACCATCTCAGCCAATCAATTGTTCATAGCATCTAGATTGGCTATAGTTGACCCACACTGTGTTGAGCTTAACACTGATGCGGGCTCTAGATGCTATAAACAACTCAAGGTTATAGTTGACATGAACGACTCCGGGTTATGAGTTGAGGGCTCTAGATTAATAAAGTTTATAATTGTTAACAAAACTTTGCATATTAGTATATATTGTAAACCGAATTATGATATTCCTGATTTTACACATATATTATAATAATGATTATAATTATTGATGCTATATTAGTAACTTTGCATATGATTAGGCATATAAACTAAATTAAACCATAAAGCTACCATTGATTAGTGTTATTAGTTTGTGACTAATATTATATGTCATGTATAAATATGGCTAGTATTTATACAAACTGTTATATAATAGCACTGATAGTATACATAGAATTAAAGGCCATACTTTATACTCCTATCCGCACCGTGGAGTTCTATACATTAATATTTAACATTAATGGGCAATAACTCCAATTGATTTTTATAGTTGGTCATAATCTAACATATTCATAATCACCCGGATAACATGTGCGGTCTGTCATCAACATAGGGTAATCCATGCTAGCTATAGAATATAGCATGTATTTCCTTGTCAATGCCAGATGGCTAAAACCCCTATGCTTGTTAAATAATCTATTTCGGAAACAATTCTCAGTTTCCATATAACAATGTTTATAAATCTAACATATTCTTGCTGCAAATTATGTATTAATTTGCAGATGAGCAGCTGCAATTGCGTTTGCAGCAAGAGAAATCCATGCGCACTATGCTTGAGAGGGCGATGGGTCGAGCTTCTAGTGCATTGTCACCTGGGCATAGGCATTTTGCTGCTGAGGTAAATTTGCCTCTGGGAACCGACTCTCAGAGAGATTTTGCTAAATATTCAACTATTGCTGATTGAAAGTTACCTTATGATTTGAAGCATTAGGGACAGAAAATAGCATATTTATTGAGTAGAAAATCTTGAACCTTCATGCTTCTTTTTACTCATTCGCCAAAGAGAGAGACGCCCTTTCCTGATGGCTTACCTAAACATAAATACTTGTGGAACAGAACATGAGCAAGAAGGCATGAGCAGTTATATGTAACCTGAACCCATCTTCACTTGCATGTTTCCTATCGATACTCTTCCTAGGCTTCCTACTACTCTGCTTGAAAAAGTAGGATTATCTGTAAATGGGTTTTAACACCTTTTTTCTCAAGAGTTTTGGTTGGTTCAGTCTCTGCATTCCTACAAATCAGATATTAAAGCATATGAATACTGCTCTTATACTCACCAAGTATTCTCACCATATTACTTTGTCAATTCAGATTGTACATGCCAAAGCTTTGCTATTTTAATTCATGAGCCACAATAAAATAGGATAAGTAGAATCAGATCCTTGATACTCTTTTTCATTTCAGACGAAGGAGTTGATTGCTGAGATTGAATTACTTGAAGAAGAGGTTGCAAATCGTGAACAACATGTTCTCACTCTCTATAGGAGCATTTTTGAACAATGCATTAGTCGACCACCTTCTGAGCAAAGCTCAAGCATGGCTTCTCCTGCCCATACAAAAAATGAATCAAGGAAACACCCAAGTATAATTTCAAGTGCATTTTGCTCCTCAAAGAAGTTCCCTTTGGGACCTTTCCAAGTTCTGACTTCTATGAATGACACGGAAAAAAAAAACCTCAATGTTGCAGTCCAGGAGTAAACATGCTTCATTGTTAAGTAGCAAAGGCAGCATTCATTTTGAGAAGACTTGTTCAGACCCTGATAAGGTAGTATACTTTTTATACTTCTCCTTTATCATTTTTCAAATGTGTATCTAATGTGTGGTTGTTACATTTGATTTTATTTAATATCATATCTTCCAGTATCTAAAAATTGCCGTATTCCATTTCTATCTTCTTTTTCCAACTTGCTAAATATATGATAGTTCTGTTTCATGTGAAGTGCATCTTTTTGCTGCATATTTATATGTATGATTTATTAGCTTAAAGATAACATCTTCCTCGTACTTCTCATAATTATGGCATCTTTATTTCTGGTAAAAATCGGGTTTAACAAAAGTTGTTGACTCCTTATATATGCATTCAGAGTTATCATTTCTAAAATTATGTTGAATGCGTGAAACATTGTATGGTTCATGGACTAGTGTTTTTTTTCCCCAAAATAAAGGGCACTAGTTTAGAAGGTTGGGTCCTGGTTTGCTCTATAAAACAGAACCATTTGAACAAAGAAGAATGAAACAATTACAGCACTAGAGACCTGTTGGCTTCCCTGGAGAAAGAAGAAACCTAGCTGTCCAAGAAGACCTTATGTCAGTGGAAGCCTGATGCAGATATTTGAATTAGACCTTGATTAGCAAGTCCACACCTGGACATATTTAGAAGTTAAACCAGAAGAAAAATGGTTGTACTTCCAAAACCATACAAAACGGATTAAAGTTCCTGAATGCACGAAGGTGTAATGCAAGGCAAGTTTGTTCCCAACTAGTAAAACCTTAGGAACTGCACCTTATGTGGGTGGGGGGAGGGATGGGCTTATAAACGAGTGTTAAGCTCCATAAAATAAACCAAAAAACATAGATCCTTTTTATTTTGTGAATACAAAACTTTCCATTGAGGGGAACTAGAAGTGAAAAGGAAATAGAATAGTTACGCTGCTTTTTATTTATTATTTGAAAATAATTTGTTGTATTTCCATACCACCTGAGCTAAGTCTGTTTTGTACTACAAATAGAATCATCTTATAGACAAAAATTGCAATGAAATACTTTTGTTTTCTTACTATTTGAATGGAGACTCTCTGTTTTTTCTCCATGCTTTTTGAATGAAGTTTAATTGGTAATATGGATAGAGTATAGAATTTCAAGAATTGATAGCATTTGTCACCTTTGTTATCATTTTGCATACCACTAAAATATTTACAATGGATTTAGTAAATACTCCACTATACTGGAAAGATTTTTGCCTTAAAAAAGCTATTAAAACAGAATGTAATTTTCCCATGACTTCATTTCCATGTAGCATGTGCACATAACTAGTTCTAGTTATGTTTAATTCAATTTATTGGTTGATCATGTAATTGCTATTTGGTTGAGCTTCTTATCTCACTTGTTTATGTCTGGTGCATGAAAAGTTACCAACCATGGACAGAAGTATGCTGCGGACTCTGAAAGATCATCTCTACTAGCGCCCGAGCAAATTGTCCGAGGAAATGGTCAGGTGTATGGCTGCAGTATATTGCTGGCTTCGTGGTGCGGCATCTGTGAAACCAGAGAAAAATCGATCACTGTTATTGTCAAGGTCATCCACTAATGTTATACTCCCTCGTCGTGGTATTGAAGAAGACCGGGAATGGTCTTGTAAATCCATGGTAGAAATATCTTCGATATCAACAGACAAAAGTCAATTCTCTCGTGCATCGTACGCCATCAACAACTATAGGTAGGTATTGGTCACCCAAGTTCAGTGCAATGAGACAAGAGGGTACGAATCAGTCTGCCGTTTGTTTAAAAGAAATTATGGAGTCTATCTAGGCATTGAGCTGGGAAGATAATGAGAGATCCCTGGGTACTTAGGCCCGCTCCATTTCATGCCTTGTTGTCCATCCTATTGGTGTAACACATTTAAAGAGAGGTCAGTGTTCTATGAACAGTGAGTTAATCGCCCCTATGGAATGGTTTAATCAATTCAGCCCAGTTTGAATTTTCAAGGTCAAAAATTATTTCTGCTTTTCTTTTTTTGAGGTAGATGGGAGTGTTCTAATAGAGCAGATTGCAACTGCCACTCACAAGAGTGACAGTAGCACTGGTTGAACCATGGACTGTCACCCTTCTTTGTCCCTGAAACAAAAGTAATGGTGCATTAGATCTTCCCTTATATTGTACCTATTGTATCCTATGCAGAAGTCCTGACTTAGAACTGTTTCTCGTTCTCCTTTTTATGATTTCAGAGTTCTCATCGAACAACTGGAAAAGGTGAATGTCAGCCAGATGGAAAGCAATGCCCAAACTGCATTTTGGGTTAATGTGTACAGTTCTCTATTTATGCATGTAAAGAACTGCCTTACTAGTAATTAGTTTGTTCTACCAGTCTGTACCTATGTAAGTGTTTTACCTCGGACTTGTGCAGGCATATCTAGCATATGGAATTCCCCACAGTTCGCTTAGAAGGTTGGCCTTGTTTCACAAGGTAGTGCACTTCTTTTTTCCAAAATCGGTTTTGGTCGTAGAGAATCTTTTGCAATTAAACAAAACCTTTGAAACTCTTTCAAAAGCAATTCCATTGATATAATTTCCCTCAACCAGGTTCTGTTTCTATTTCTGCCACTACTGTGGTTTGATGAAACATGTTCTTCACTTCATTCATTCTAGGATTGGGGGAATAATTCTTCTCAGTAGTTCAAATGCTATTGCTCCTTCCCACTTAGCCATGGAGCAACAAGCGCTACTACAGGCAGCAGAGACTGATAATCCGTGGTTCCTTTGAAATGCAATCTCTTATGTGGATTTCATTTGTTGTCCTATCCTTTGAATTTGAATAATCATCAAAACATATGTTTTGATCTAAAATTGATGGAGGCCATATTTCAAAAGGAAAATGGCTTATTCGCTGAAGGGTTCCACAGGCATTCCTTAGTTGCTGGAGTCCTCTAGAATTTTTTGATAAATTTTTCTTCTTTTAATTTTTGAATCAAATAAAGAATTGATGTGTTTCTTTGGTGTAGTACAGGCTGCTTACAACATTGGAGGGTAAATCGTAAGTGCAAATGCCATAGAGCAGTCAATATTTTGCTTCCGTACACCCCGAATTGGCCGGGTACTGACCTTACTTCAACAGGCATCCGCACATAGGACATATGTATTTGTGGCATTTCTTGGTTGGATCTTAAAATCATCCTGAGAAAAATCTATATAGATGATGTCTGTTACTACCAACAAAAGCTTTTTCTTGAAATTTCTGGATTACAGTTTATTTCTTGTCCCACCTATCATTTTACTGACATATCATGGATTGAATCATGTATAAAAGACAAAACAATTCAGAAATCTAGTCATGATTTTAACAGATGATCATATTTGGTATTAGATTTTAGATCTTGGTGTGGTTGTCATTGCATTTACCTTGAAAATATTACTGAACTGTGCATTTTATCCCAACCTTGATGTTTGTTTGGATCTCCTAAAATGGTAGTGAAAGGAAAACATGTAGGAAGAATCTAAGATTTTCCTATGTATTTGTTCTATCATGGAAAATCAAAGGAAAGAAAATATTATAAAAGATCGTCTAAAATTTGTATATTTCAAATTCTTCACTCTCTATATAAAAGATAAAAAAAACCAAAGAAGAATGAGAGAAAAAAATTGTTTAACCTTTTTTTTTTTCCTCCATTATTCTTTTTTCCTTCCCCTAGCTTTTCCTTATTTTTAATTTCCTCTCGTGCTTTTCCTCAAACTTTCTATGATCCAAGTAAAGCCTAATAACAAAACTCATTCTCACATAATTAGAAGGGAGCATAATGTGCAAAGATTTGGTTACTAATTAATTCAATATCTTTTATTAGCCAGTCAGCCCCAAATAGGTTTTTTCTTAGCTTTATTCTAGCTCTTGTAGTCTGTATTTTAGTCTAACACATTCATAACCTAATGGAAAGGATTTTTTTTTTTTTCCTTTTTTATAATGTACTTTTCCCCTTTCCTGATCAGCTATAGGAATATTGGAGAATATACTTTGTTTGCTTCTCCTTTTCTGTATACTAGAAAGTGGTAGTTTATTAGAACCAACGGGCCAAAGTCATCAGCGATTTTAACATAATAGTTCACCTATGAGATACAGCTTGGTTCACTATCTGAATGTTGTTGTTGTTATTATTATTATTATCACCAATGAAATTGCAGTCCCTTATCCTCACCCTTCTTTCTTTTGTGTTGAATATAGTGGCTTGAGACTATCCTTTCAACGGCCATGAGGAAAAATTCTGGTGAAGAAAGGCAACTCATCAGCTCAAAATTTAGTCTTCCGAGTTCTCAACCCCTTGTTTGCTTTGCACTTTGTACTGGAGCTTTTTCTGACCCCGTGGTAACTTCTTTCTTCTATTACACATCTTTTTACACAGTAATGCAGCTTGAATGTCACTGGTTAATGGTTATAGGCTCCTGTATTATCACTATCAGTTGGTTGGGGTACAAGTTACCAATGTATTTTCAGCTTAAATAATTTCCATATGTGTGCTATTCCAGCTGAATATGACATTAAATCAATTTGTTCTCAATTCGTGGTTGTTGAACTACTGGTTAAACTACATTCAGTTCAGTTGCAATGGACCTTAATTGGCATTTGGATGTCAAGCTGAAATCTGAAGGATTTCTTGATGTTGTATTATTTTTTTACTGTATGGTTTAGGATTCCAATCATTATCTCATCTGCATATTATTTGGTTTGGCAATTTCACCATGGTGCACTACCAACTAGTGCATTAAAATGTGATGGACTTGTTCAGTTTTCATGAGATGTCCCAATGTACCCTAACAGAAAGTCTACTGTAAACTTGGGTTGATTTCTCAAAGCAACTTTAAGGAAAAATGAATACCAATGACCATAAGGGCAATCTTCAGGTTATTTTCAATGGGGCGTAGGGAGCGAAGGTGAAAATACTGTGGTTGGGGATGTGATATTCAACATAATACTTCTACATCAACCTCCAGTTTAGCTTTAGCTTTTCCCCTTCAATTTCTCTCCCCTAGACTGCCAGTTCCTGCTCCTTTGAACAAGACTAGAATTGCTTTAGGTCATTTCACATGGGCATAATTTAGTGAAGGGTATATGAACACTTGCATTGAACTTTGATTGTAAGACATTTTTCCATGAAATTTGCTTCCATACTAAGCATTGGTTCTGATGCCAATATACTAGACAAAGTTGATTCTTGCAATTTTTTTTCCCTAGCTGAAAGTCTACACTACTTCAAATATTAAAGAAGAACTGGAAGTGGCAAAAAGGGAGTTTCTTCAAGCAAATGTAGTTGTGAAGAAGTCAAGGAAAGTGTTTCTACCAAAGGTGCTCGAAAGATTCACCAAGGAAGCCTCGATAAGCTCTGACGATCTCAAGTGGGTCACTAAAAATGTTGATAAGAAGCTCCATGATTCAATACAGAAGTGCATTGACCATAAAACCAACAAGAAGGCATCTCAGATCATAGAATGGTTACCTTACAATTCAAGGTTCCGCTACGTGTTTACAAGGGATTTAACAGAGAAGCCATGGTGGGTATAATATTCTTTTTTCAACGCTCAAGAAGGTTTATGCATTTCTTCGACACGAATTGATGAGTTTTGTTTCAGATGAAACAGCCAGGAACTCAAACATCAATTCTTCAAATGTGATCTTCCTTAATGTACAATGATTGTTTGATCATCATTATGTAAGATAAAACTTTGCACTCCTGTGATCTGAATTAGTTCATGGTATTTTGTGGAGTACCATTGTAATTTTAGTTGATGTATTTAGTTCATTATAGGTTTAATATCATTATTGCATGAGATAACACTCAAGTTCATTGTTGGGCAATTGAATCTGACACCTATGTTCCTTGTAGAGGGGCATCGATTGATTCATGCCCAATTGGTGTCTCGGCTGATTCGTGTCCAGCTGGTGCTCCTTGATTGAGGGAGTAATCAACAAAATTTATAACCTATTACACCATATACTAGGGTAGCAAAGAAAAAGCTACTATAGTATAGTGGTTCTAGGATCGTTCACTGGGAAGGGTTTCCAAATTACAAATGATACCAATTCAAAGTGAATTGGTGCTTTTTCGTTTCAAGGTTAGCTTAAGAAATAAAACACAAACTTTGGTTTAAAAAGATTTAGATTTAAGCTAACGGCAAAACAAGTAATGGAAATTACTTATGAAGAAAAACATTCCTTGGAGATTTAGGTTCACAGGGGAGGTTCCTCATGCAAAAACATAGCTCCGGTCAGTTGGTTCATTTCCTCGCATTAGAGAATTAACATATAGTCAATTCTTTAATCGGTGCTGTATAAAAGCATCCCTTAATTGGATTTCAGCTTTAATTCCCTCTCACTGATGCAACTTGCAATGGTTCATGCCTCTCACGAGCACTTACCATTCAAGATGATCTTTAACCTTGGACTTCCCTTCAAAAGCTCGCAAGAGATAACTAATGGATGTCTCCTTGGAGTCCAAAAGCTTACCAAGTGTTGGCAATTCTAGAAAATCCTACCTTCAAGTTACCTCCCAGAGGCTCGCAAAGGGTAAACTAGTGCATCTCCTTGGACGGAGATCACTTGCCTTACCAAGTGTTGGCCTAGGTGACTTCAAGGCGTTTTAAGTTAACTAAAAACATAAAGAAATCACAAAAGGGTCACACTTACTCTTCATTCATAGCTGAAACCACAAAGCTACTAATTCATGCACTTGGAACCTTTCCCGGCAACCTTAGCTCCAAGGAATTAAAGGTTTAGTTACTCATTCCCTGGGGAAACTTCCTCAGAGAGTGCATAACTAAGAAAATGAAAAATACAATCAAAGTGAGAAGGTAAGGTAAAGCAAAGCTCTGTATTTTACTTCCTCACCAACTTTTACAAAAAGGGTCGTCTCTCTTTTTTGTTACAGGCTCTCAAGAGCTATTTATATGAAAAATTACAATACTAATTATTACATAGATATTTAGTCTTTTTCCTAACTTAAAAGCTAAGGAAACTTATAATTGGTGGCTTACAAGGAGAATTTTAGGATTTAGACAACAAAAATCTGATGAAAAATATCTCCAAGTGTCGGTCGTAAATATCGGGAAGCACTAGGGACCATTTCGCAGGTGCAAACGAGGTTTGCGAGATTTCCCAGATGCACAAAAAGGGCTGCGAAATCACTTCGCAGCAAACGGTTGATTTCGCAACGCTGCGAAGTGGTCTTTCAGCTTGTGGTATTCGGCTTCCATCGTGACGGGAAACTTTAGGGGGGAATCCACAGCACTGTACAAAAAGGCTGCGAAATCATCTCGCAACAAAAGGGTGATTTCGCAGCGCTGTGCAAAATTCTTCCTTCAGCTTGGAGTGATTGGATTGCAATGGCTGTAACTACTTCATTTCAACTCCAAATTGCACACCATTTGAAGCATTGGATTGTTGACTTCCTGAGCTTCGAAATGACATATAGAATGCATAAAATGGACTTCAGGAAGTGCTCCAAAAGTGGCTAATATGACTATCATCAAGAATGCTTCATGGCAGATTTCTCTTTGCTTCTCCTCCTTGCATTCCGGATTTTCTTATGACAAAGGACTTCAAAGCTTTGGTTTTTCATGTTTCTGAGCTTTCCATTGCTTTGCCATAGATTCCAAATAACTCTCCTCAATCTCGGATTGCTTTGGTGATCAAAAAGCTATCAAAACACCAAAACTTAACACAATTTGATTAGAATTGATTGCAAGGGTCCTTAACATGTTAATTGGGCTAAAAGGCAATAGCTACTACTCAAAAGTGTTTAAAAGAGTTAATTATAAGTTATGAAATAACACTTTTTGAGTAGTAATCACTTTCCCCAACCGACATATTGCTAGTCCCTTAGCAATGAAGGAGAGAAAAATAAAAATAAACATTACTATAATTTACAACATCATGCTGATTACTTCAAAAAATTTTAAGTGGCATGATGGTCTAACTCCCACATGGAACATTGAAGAAATATAAACTCAAATTCATCAAGAGTTATCAAAAACTTTGCTAAACACTATTGATCAAGGGAATGCATTATGCAAATTGAAGTTTTAAAATCATTTTCACTTCCAAAGAACCAAACTTTATTCTTCCACAAAAATCTAAGTGTAAGATGATAGCTTCCGAATATAGCATGCTAAACTAATCTCTCCCCCCAACCTATCTCTTTTCAACACTTAGCAAACTGACCAAATTCAATAGGCAGAGAACACATAATTTTTTATTTATTTATTTATTTTTTTTAAGGCACAAGGCTTAAGGGGTATTCGTTTCTGAATTGTCCATGTAACGGGAGTCCATCGGTGACTCCCAACCAATTAAGGCTTAGGGCACCAAGTTTTAAGGATCTTTCAACCACTAACTCCTTGGATTTTACCCCGGACTTTTGAGAATGAATTTTAATACCCAAGCACCTACCATATGCTAACTCCACCTATCCACTCTTGTAACGAGCATTGAGGTCGGTGACTCCCAACCAATTAAGGCTTAGGGCATCAGGTTTTAAAGATTTTCACCATATACCCCTTAGACCTTGCTCGGGTTTCAAGGCAAGCAAACATTTTGCTTTCTTTCTTTTTTTTTTTTTCAAAGGCTCATTGGCCTTTCATAAGGTGTCTCAATATTATTAAATAAGGTCAAAGGTACCAAGTCCCAAAATTTTCCTAAGTCAAGAGGGAAATAGTTTCTCATCTTATACTCGGAACCTATTGTACACTGTGTGTGGATAGCTTAAAGTGGAAGAACTAAGCTTGATTCAACAGAAGCTTCAACAATTCATCAACTTTAGTAAGCATAATATAAAATCTAAGTCAAGTAAAAAGCAAAAGTTCAGTTTCTCCTATTTTAATTTAAAATTTTTTCCTCAGAATCCATGGAGATTAGAGTGGAAAGTAAAATATTACAACTAATTTACTAACATAAGTGCATTACCAAAATAACTTAGCATACTTCCTTCCTCATTCTCCCCCTCCCCCCCACCGAGCTGAGCATTGTCCTCAATGTGATATGGGTGATTGAAATTAAAGAGAGGAAGTGGTACCTCCTGAGTGATATCAATTTCGAACACTGATTGGAGAAACCACATGTTTCAAAAAGGATAAAAGATGTGAGAAAAGGAAATAAGAATAAATTAATGCTAAGAGTTAACAAAAAATGCTAGACTTGTATTACTTTAATTCATGCGAGTACAATCGGAAAGGAAGCAATACAAGTAATCCCATATATGATATCAAAATGATGAGATTTCATAAAAAACTAATAAAAACGAAATACATAAAAGAAATTTATAGTAGATATATATATGATCAGATGGGTGGATGGTGCTGGAGCTGATAGCTTAGGCAGATGGCTCTACCTCTTCAGTAGTTTCTTCAAGAGGGGCCTGAGGCTCTGTGGCCTGCGAGTGTGGCACTGCAGTGGTGGGGGAGAGATGCTCAACAGCTGAAGGAAGACCGAGATGATGCTGGAGCTGCCTCAAGATGGCAGTGTGCTGAGCCTGGGTGGTCAACATCTGCTCCTGGCATGCTCAAATAGCTGCCATCTCCTGGGCAAGACTGCTCTGAGATGCGGTCAAGGTCTGTAGTGAGCGGCATAACTCTTTATACTCTGAAATGGGAATGGCCATCCTTGGCTCAGCTGAAGTAGATGGCTCTGATGAGGCTGGAGTAACTGGAGGGGCTTTGGATATGGTAGGAGAGGCAATGGGTATACCCTCAGGTATATGACGTGGAGATGCTCTCCTAGCAGTTGGTATCTCAACTGGCTATGGCCGCCCTGGCTGCTCAACTCTATACGCTGTCATATTGTTCCATTGGTCGAGAGTAAATACCTCTCGGCAAATACATTTGCGCTCCAACTGAGGATCTGATGGATACCCCAGATGCTCCAGAATCTAGCACAACAGCCGTGGAAAAAGAAGTGAAATGACATCAGCTCTCTGTAGCTTCTTCTTATGCACCTTCTCTTCAAAATAGAGAAGGGCAGCCATAATTAGGTGGTGAGGGCCAAAAAAGTATCCCTCTGAAATCTTGAACAGGGCCTCCAAAAGAACTCCTCTCGTCTGAGTCCAATGCTGGAGTGGATATATGTTGTGACACAAAAGTGCATCAATGAGAAACATGCTCGGAGGAAGTTCCCCCCTCAACAGATGTGGATTTGTGGAAGATCCTCTGGACAAGATATAAACCATTTCCAGCTGAGAAGGACTAGTCCATACTCGGTAATCTTCAAAATGGCTTGGCTCGTATGGTATATGCAGGGCTTCTGCCATATGGCGAGCTCCTAAAATGCCATGCCGACCATCTATAGTAAAATGGATTAAAGTAGGATCTTTGACCTGCTTAGTAGTCATGGACTGATAAAAATCCATGGCTACTCTGGGGTAGAAGAAATCTTTTGGGGCTAGCAGATGCTCCATATGATATCTACGCAGTAGGCGGAATGAATATGCAAGCTCCGGCCGCAATTGGAATGTTGCTGTGTCAAAGCACAACTTAGAGTGAAATGGCTGAGCTCTGCAGTCCAAATTCCCTTTAATTGGTGGTTAAGTGAGCATCGGATACCTGATTAGCACTTCAGGAGCTAACTCAGATGGAATTTGGGGTTCAGAACGTGGCAACTGGTGCTCCTGAAGCTCTGCTGGCAGCGCTGGAGATGGCGGTGGAGAAGGCTCTGGCGAGGGAACCGGGGACTGCTCTATTAAGTCTATGGGCTCTGAGCTTTCAACCTTGGCCCTCTTTTGTAGGGGACGACCCCCTGACCTAGTGAGATAACGCCTCGCCGAAGGATTTTGAGGCGCGGGCTTCGCCGAAGGGGAAACAACTTCTGGCCGCGGAGGTTCAGAAGTGGGGCCTTGAACAGGCGCCCCTCGCAGGACTCATTTATGGCTGGAAGGAGAGGAAGATTTGGCTCCTCTGGTTCGCGCCATATCGGATTGTCAAAATTTGGCCAGAAGTGATGGCCGGAGAAGATGATCGGAGGTTCGCGCATCGTCGGGCTTGGGCAAGGAGATGAACAGACGGCTGCTATGGCGTTCCCTCCTTTTGAAAATTCTTTTGAAACTCAAATGACCGGTATATATAAAAATAACGGAACATTAAAAGTCATTTTGAGTTTTGCAGAAGAACACTGATTTCGCAGCAAAAAGCTATTCTCGCAGCCCACTTCGCAGCCCATTTCACAGCTTCGAAAGGGATGTCATTGTGTTGCGAAATGGCACTCGTGTGCCAAACTTGGTTTTGCAGCTGCGAAATACCCTGCGGAATGGAGCTTTGACTGCAAAAACGGGTATTTTCACGCTTTGTAGCTTCGCAGCCATTTCGCAACTGCGAAATGGGGGTTCCAGTACTGCGAAGTGGCACTCGTGTGCCAAACTTGGGTTCGCAGCTTCGAAAATTTTCGTAGAGGAGACAATGGAGCTGCGAAATGATTTCGCAAAGGATGGCCGCTTTCGTAGAGACACGTCGATTCCACAGCGGCTTCTTTTAGGTTGCGAAATGGCTTCGCAGTGAAGTGCTAATTTCGCAGAGGCTGCGAAATCTCGCAGACCCCTGTTTTTGCTTTGTTTTCACTCTGTTTTTGCGCCAATTTCGCTCCGATAGACTTCCTTTCAATTTCTTTGCATTTTCTTCCACCTGAGATCATTCAAAAAGTGTAATTTACATATAAAAACACAATTGAAGATCAAAAATAAAAATCAAAAGCATGGATAAAGCCTTGAAATTTACAAAATTTACAAAAATTTTGGACTTTGGTGAAACCAAGTCCATCAAACCCTTATTTGCTTAGGCTTTTTGTGGCTCAAGGAGGTTGATTTCCTCCTTTTCTGGTTTGAATGGCTCCATGAATGGCTTGAGACGATATCCATTGACTCTAAAGATGTCTTTGCCATTGGAATTCAATAATTCCACCACTCCATTGATAAGTACTTGGTGAATAATGAACGGACCTATCCACCTTGACTTGAGCTTTCCAGGGAAGATATGGAGTCTTGTGTCATAGAGTAGAACTCTTTGTCCTTTCTGAAATTCTTTGTTGGAAATTAATTGATCATGCCACTTCTTCATCCTCAGTTTTGCAACTTTAGAATTGATGTAAGCATCATTTCTTAATTCCTCCATCTCATTAAGGTCTAAGCACCTCTTTGCTCCGGCTCTGATCAAGTCCATATTCAGCTTCTTGATTGCCCACCAAGCTTTGTATTCAACTTCCACAGGGAGATGGCATGCTTTGCCATAGACAAGACGATAGGGAGACATGCCAAGAATAGTCTTATAAGCTGTTCTATATGCCCATAATGAATCATGAAGCCTAATAGACCAATCTTTTCTGCTTGCATTCACCACTTTCATCAATATGTTCTTTATTTCTCTGTTGGCTAGCTCAACTTGTCCGGAAGTCTAAGGATGATAAGGTGTAGCTACCTTATGCTTCACTCCATACTTGGCTAATAAAGTTTCAAAAGGTTTGTTGCAAAAATGAGCACCTCCATCACTGATTATGGCTTTGGGCACCCCAAATCTTGAAAAAATGTTCTCTTTAAGAAACTTGAGAACCACCTTGTGATCATTTTGTTTACAGGGGATTGCCTCAACCCATTTAGAAACATAATCCACCCCTACCAAAATGTAAGAATTACCAAAAGACATTGGGAAAGGTCCCATGAAGTCAATGCCCCATACATCGAATAGCTCAACTATTAGAATGGGGTTCATAGGCATTTGATTTCTTTTTGTTAACTTTCCAAGCCTTTGGCATCTATCACAACTTCTACACATGATGTGGGCGTCTTTGAAAAGAGATGGCCAAGTAAACCCTGATTGCAACACCTTCATAGCTGTCTTCTGAGAGGCAAAGTGGCCTCCACATGCATTCTCGTGACAATGGTTTAGAATCCCTTGTTGCTCATCTTCAGGGACACACTTTCTTATAATCTGATCTGCACAATACTTAAAAAGGAAGGGCTCCTCCCAATAATAAGCATGAATTTTTGCAAAGAAATGTTTCCTGTCCTGTGCATTCCAATCACTTGGAATTTCACCAGTAACTAGATAATTAGCAATATGAGCATACCAAGGAGTTTTTACTAGGAACATAAGTGATTCCTCAGGAAAGTCATCATTAATAGGCAAGGAATGGGAATTATGTGCTATAACTAACCTTGAAAGGTGGTCAGCTACCACATTCTCCACTCCTTTTTTATCTTTGATTTGGAGATCGAATTCTTGTAACAAAAGAATCCATCTAATCAACCTTGCTTTTGCATCTTGCTTTGTCAATAAATACTTCAAGGCTGAATGGTCAGTGAAAACAATGATGAAAGACCCTACCAAATAAGCATTAAATTTGTCTAAGGCAAATACCACAGCTAACAATTCTTTCTCTATAGTTGTGTAGTTCCTTTGAGCTTCGTTCAATGTTTTGCTTGCATAGTAGATCACATAGGGCTTTCCATCTTCTCTTTGGCCAAGCACAACTCCTATAGCAAAGTCACTGGCATCACACATTAGTTTAAAGGGTAACTGCCAGTTAGGGGCCCTCACTATTGGAGTTGTTGTTAAAAATTTCTTTAGTTGATCAAAGCTATTTTGACATCTTTCATCCCATAAAAACTTAGTATCCTTAGCTAGCAGCTCACAAAGAGGTTTTGAAAGACTTGAAAAACCTTTTATAAACCTCCTATAGAAACTTGCATGGCCAAGGAACTGCCTTACTCCTTTTACAGTTGTTGGGGATGGCAATTTGACAATAAGATCCACCTTTGCTTTATCAACTTCAATGCCTTTTTCGGAGATGATATGGCCAAGGACAATTCCTTGACATACCATAAAATGGCATTTCTCCCAGTTGAGCACCAAGTCTTTTTCAATGCATCTGTGAAGAACCGCTTCCAAATTGACTAAGCATTCCTCAAATGTACCTCCGTATACGGTGATGTCATCCATGAAAACCTCCATAATTCGCTCCACCATATCACTAAAGATACTCAACATGCATCTTTGAAATGTTGCAGGTGCATTGCATAAACCAAATGGCATTCTTCTGTACGCATATGTTCCAAATGGACATGTAAAGGTGGTTTTTTCCTGATCTTCCACATCAATTTCAATTTGAAAATACCCTGAATAACCGTCCAAGAAACAATAGAACGGATGGCTAGAGACTCTTTCCAACACTTGATCGATAAATGGCAATGGAAAATGATCTTTCCTGGTTACAGCATTCAACTTTCTATAATCAATACACACCCTCCAACCTAAAGTGAGGCGTGTAGTAATCTCTTCCCCTTTTTCATTCTAAACCACAGTAATCCCTGACTTCTTTGGTACCACTTGAGTAGGACTTACCCAAGGGCTGTCAGATATAGGGTAAATAATGCTTGCTTGAAGTAGCTTCAGCACCTCAGCTCGCACTACCTCTTGTAAATGAGGATTCAATCTTCTTTGAAGTTGATGAATTGGCTTTGCTTCCTCCTCCATATATATATGATGCGTGCAAACTAAAGGACTAATGCCTTTCAAGTCGGATATTTGCCATCCTATTGCCTTCTTACACCTCTTGAGAACTTCCAGTAAAGACTTCTCTTGATGACTGGTCAGAGATGAAGATATTACGACAGGGCATTGATTATTTTCTTCAAGGTATGTATATTTCAGCTCCACGGGTAGAGGCTTCAGATTGAGTTTTGGAGTTTCTTTTTCAGCAGCTGTCTCTTCTTCTTTATTGAACAAAGGTAGAATCTCTTCTATCCTCCTCCAACTTTGTAGAGTAGCAAGCACATTAGGTGGTTTAGGCAAACCTTCCTCAAAATCCGCAAGACTTTCATTCAGATTGTCCTGCAAATTCTGATTACAGTGCTTCTCTACTAGAGTGTCAATAATGCACACCTCTTCTGGACCCTCTTCTTCTTCTGGAGTGGTTTGCTTTTTAGACATATAGAAGATATTGAGATCAAGTGTCATGTTGCCAAAAGTGAGTTGCATAAGCCCATTCCTACAATTGATGATTGCATTTGAGGTAGCAAGGAATGGCCTTCCAAGGATGATAGGAACTAAATTAGCTTTCTTTACAGTAGGGTCTGTATCAAAAACAATAAAATCTACCGGATAGTAGAAATTATCAACTTGAACCAAGACATCCTCAATTACCCCCCTTGGAATTTTTACTGATCTATCTGCTAGAGATAGAGTGATTATCGTTGGCTTCAACTCACCAAGTCCCAATTGCTTTAGACAGAGTATGGAAGCAAATTCACACTTGCTCCCAAGTCTAACAAAGCTTTCTCCACTACCTTTCCTCCAATCATGACTGAAATGGTAGGACTTCCCAGATCTTTGTACTTCAATGGAGACTTACATTGTAAGATTGCACTTACTTGCTCAGTCAAGAAGGCTTTCTTATTTACAGTCAACCCTCTTTTGATAGTACATAAGTCCTTTAGGAATTTTGCATATGTTGGAACTTGTTTAATCATATCCAACAATGGGATATTGACTTTCACTTGTCTCAATACTTCAAGAATTTCATATGCATTTCTAATCCCCTTTTTCCCATGCAATGCTTGAGGAAAAGGTGGAGAAGTTGATTTCTTCAGCATTTCTTCCTTCAAAAGTTCCTTCTCTGGAATTGCATTCATTGTTGAATCATAATCCTCCTTCTTTTCACTGATTTCTCTCTTTTTGTCTTCCATTTCCTCCCCTTTCTTTGTCTCTGCTTCTTTCTCAACATATGGCTTGGGTGTTGGCTTCTCAATTTTTTTACCACTCCTCAGAGTGATCAAGCCTTTGACATCTTTCATCTGTGATGATTCCCCCTCATGGCTTTCCACTTCATGGACACCCTTGGGGTTTGGGTGGGGTTGAGAAGGAAATCTCCCCTTTTCTTGCACTGTGTTCAAATTTGTGAGCCTTGAAATTGAGTATTGGAGATTATCAAACTTTTGGGATATATCACTTTGCATTCCATACATCCTTTTTTTCAAAGTACTCTCCACTCTGTCAATTCTTTGACTAAGTTGAGCATTGATGGCTTTTTGGTTTCCAACAAAATCTCCCACTACCTTGCTGAGATTCGCTATTGCTTGTTCAAGACTTGAAGATTGTTGAGATGGTTGATCCGGCTGTTGGTACTGAGTTGCTCTGGCCTTCCATGAGAAATTTGGATGATTCCTCCAATTTGAGTTGTATGTATTTCCATAAGGTGCATTGTTATTGGACTTGAATTGTCCAACAACATTTGCTTGATCTCCAAACATTTCTCTTTCATCTGAAATTGTAGGGCATTCCTCCACCAAGTGTTCACAGGATTGACAATTAGGACAAAGCTTCACTTGCACTGGTGCTTCAGCAACAGCTCGCACTTCATGCACTTTTTCAGTTCCAGCTCCTCCAATCTTCTTGTCACAGCTGCAAACTTTGCTTTCATATCATCATCTTCTTTCAAGGTATACATTCCAGCCTTAGCATTGAAAGCACTGAGTTGAGACTTCATCTTTCCCACTTCTCCCTTGGTTGGTTCGTCCCATCCCCTTGAAACATCAGCTACATAACTCAAGAAATCCATAGCTTCCTCCGGATTTTTGCTCATGAAATCTCCTCCACACATGGTCTCAAGGAGTTGCTTCATTGAGGAAGACATCCCATCATAAAAATAGCTCACCAATAGCCAAGAATCAAAACCATGGTGAGGGCAAGCATTTATAGCTTCCATATATCTTTCCCAACACTCATAGAATTTCTCATTCTTTTTAGTTGAGAAATTTGAAATTTGCCTTTTCAAGCCATTTGTTCTATGAGTGGGAAAAAATTTCTTGAGGAATTCAGCTTGTAAGTCAGTCCAAGTGCGGATACTCCTTGGCCTTAAAGAATTAAGCCAAATTTTGGCCTTATCCTTTAAAGTAAAAGGAAATAACTTAAGCCTCATCAAGTTAATTGAAGCTCCTCCCTCTTGGAATGTATTACAAACATCTTCAAATTCCTTGATGTGTGCATAGGGATTTTCACTTTCCATCCCATGGAAAGTTGGTAGAAGTGGAACAAGATACGGTTTGATCACTAGCTGCTCTACAGGGGGCACTATACGTGATGGTGCACTCATACGAGGTGGATGCATGCGGTCCCTCATTGATTTGAATTCATTGAGATTGTCTTGACGACCTTGGTGACTATGCTGATCTTCAGGTGTAGCTTCCATGGTATTCAAGCTCAATTCCAATTCCTTGTTATGAGGTGTATCACGTTTAACAAGCCTTCCTCCACTGTCTCGTATCCAATTTGGCATACACAACTAGTATCTATCTGTAACTAAAATGAAAATAAAGGACAACAAAAGAAAACAGGGCTACAAAAACAAAATAAAACTAAGGTGAATTTAAAAGATAAATTTGGATTATGAATTAGTAGAAAAAGAATGAGAATTAGTAAAGCGAAAGAAACGGTACCAATCTTGTGATGAAAATCACAAGTGCTCTGAAATAGTATCACTATAAACTTGACACCTTCCCCGGCAACGACGCCATTTGATTCATGCCCAATTGGTGTCTCAACTGATTCGTGTCCAGCTGGTGCTCCTTGATTGAGGGAGTAATCAACAAAATTTATAACCTATTACACCATATACTAGGGTAGCAAAGAAAAAGCTACTATAGTATAGTGGTTCTAGGATCGTTCACTGGGAAGGGTTTCCAAATTACAAATGATACCAATTCAAAGTGAATTGGTGCTTTTTCGTTTCAAGGGTAGCTCAAGAAATAAAACACAAACTTTGGTTTAAAAAGATTTAGATTTAAGCTAACGGCAAAACAAGTAATGGAAATTACTTATGAAGAAAAACATTCCTTGGAGATTTAGGTTCACAGGGGAGGTTCCTCATGCAAAAACATAGCTCCGGTCAGTTGGTTCATTTCCTCGCATTAGAGAATTAACATATAGTCAATTCTCTAATTGGTGCTATATAAAACCATCCCTTAATTGGATTTCAGCTTTAATTCCCTCTCACTGATGCAACTTGCAATGGTTCATGCCTCTCACGAGCACTTACCATTCAAGATGATCTTTAACCTTGGACTTCCCTTCAAAAGCTCGCAAGAGATAACTAATGGATGTCTCCTTGGAGTCCAAAAGCTTACCAAGTGTTGGCAATTCTAGAAAATCCTACCTTCAAGTTACCTCCCAGAGGCTCGCAAAGGGTAAACTAGTTCATCTCCTTGGACGGAGATCACTTGCCTTACCAAGTGTTGGCCTAGGTGACTTCAAGGCGTTTTAAGTTAACTAAAAACATAAAGAAATCACAAAAGGGTCACACTTACTCTTCATTCATAGCTGAAACCACAAAGCTACTAATTCATGCACTTGGAACCTTTCCCGGCAACCTTAGCTCCAAGGAATTAAAGGTTTAGTTACTCATTCCCTGGGGAAACTTCCTCAGAGAGTGCATAACTAAGAAAATGAAAAATACAATCAAAGTGAGAAGGTAAGGCAAAGAAAAGCTCTATATTTTACTTCCTCACCAACTTTTACAAAAAGGTTCGTCTCTTTTTTTTTTTATAGGCTCTCAAGAGCTATTTATATGAAAAATTACAATACTAATTATTACATAGATATTTAGTCTTTTTCCTAACTTAAAAGCTAAGGAAACTTATAATTGGTGGCTTACAAGGAGAATTTTGGGATTTAGACAACAAAAATCTGATGAAAAATATCTCCAAGTGTCGATTGTAAATATCGGGAAGCACTAGGGACCATTTCGCAGGTGCAAACGAGGTCTACAAGATTTCGCAGATGCACAAAAAGGGCTGCGAAATCACTTCGCAGCAAACGGCTGATTTCGCAACGCTACGAAGTGGTCTTTCAACTTGTTGTATTCGGCTTCCATTGTAACGGGAAACTTTAGGGAGGAATCCACAGCACTGTACAAAAAGGCTGCGAAATCATCTCGCAACAAAAGGGTGATTTCGCAGCGTTGTGCAAAATTCTTCCTTCAACTTGGAGTGATCGTCTTGAAATGGTTGTAACTCCTTCATTTCAACTCCAAATTGTACACCGTTTGAAGCATTGGATTGTTGACTTCCTGAGCTTCGAAACGACATATAGCATGTATAAATTGGACTTCAAAAAGTGCTCCAAAATTGGCTGACATGACTATCATCAAGAATGCTTCATGGCAGATTTCTCTTTGTTTCTCCTCCTTGCATTCCGGATTTGCTTATGACAAAGGACTTCAAAGCTTTGGTTTTTCATGTTTCTGAGCTTTCCATTGCTTTGATCAAAAAGCTATCAAAACACCAAAACTTAACACAATTTGATTAGAATTGATTGCAAGGGTCCTTAACATGTTAATTGGGTTAAAAGGCAATAACTACTACTCAAAAGTGTTTAAAAGAGTTAATTATAAGCTATGAAATAGCACTTTTTGAGTAGTAATCATCGATCCCTCTAGGGCAAAGACAAAAACCCTTATTTTTCATACTGTTTTGTCTTTATTACCAATGTTATTTAATGCAATCTTGAAATACCTTTCTTATAATGCGTTGCTTCCTGGAAAGTACCCTAGTGTTAGCACAAGATAGTGATGCAGATTAGACTAATGGCTCTGCACAGCTTCTAAGTTTGTGTCCCAACTGATATTTGGCCCTGTGGCTGAAATACAAGGAAACAGCAACAGAGACAATGTGTCTTCCATTTGAATGCCCTACCAATCTTCATATATGGCAATGGAGCTATTATTTCATGTGGGTTTTGGGGTATTTTCTCTCTAAGAATCCCATTTTCATATTCTTTTCAGGACTGAACACAATAAAGATCAACTACGTAGGCTAAGGTTGTAGTCGGATTTGTTACTCAGTGGCTAGATAAAGTCTCGGATGACAAGAATTTGCAGAAACCATGGCCAGAAATATACTCAATGGGGGTGTGATATTTCCAATGTTTTAAAAACCGGACCGGTCATTGAACCGAAAAAGTTACCAGTTCACGGTTCACTGGTCGGACCGCCGGTCGAACCGCTATCGAACTGCTATCAAACCGGTGACGTCATAAATATATATTTTATTATTTTATATAATATAAAAATTAATAAATTAATAAATTCTATGGAAATTTTGATAACATCTACTTTGTTTATTAAGTAACTTGAGTTTTGTCACAAAATTTTTTACTTGTAGAAGTCATCAATTATCATATATGATATTTATAACACAATATAAGATGTTATACATTCATAATGTCAATAAACTCAATATTTATCAAATAATCAAACCATTACTATCCTATAATAACCAAATTATCAAAGAGTTGTTAATTTAACACATTGTCCATAACAAATAATACAAATGTCAACCATAGGTCCACAACACTTAAATAATTACTCAAAATAAAAACATAACATGTCAATGTTTGAATATTCATGAAGATTTTTGCATACTAATAAATATAAAATTCATGTCTTCATTTATTTTGGAAATTGGAATATGGAGATTGAAAATGAGCATTTGGAAAACCAAAAAAAAAATTAAAATAATTTGAACTGGTTTTTTCCCTCAGAACCGGCCAGTTCGTCCGGTTCACCAGTTGAACCGCCGGTTCAAGCGGTCCAATCTCGGTTCGGTCTCCATCCGGTCTAATGACCGGACCGAATCGGAACGATGACCAGACCGAACCGGAACGATGACCGGTTGGCGGTCCAACCGGTCGGACCGGCCGATCCGGTCCGGTTTTTAAAACCATGGATATTTCACATTGAATAGAGGAAAAAGTTTCTGACATTATATATGTACGAGTTTTTCACATATTTTAAGTCTGCAAAGGCATGCCAAACCTAAAGCAGACCATTTACAAGTGGTATTAAGTCGATTCCTGTTAGCCCATATCGTGTCCTTTCTAACAATTAAAATTGTTGCAGTTTTGAATATGCAGAAAACCATGAAGAAACTACTGGATAGCCACTGAATAAAGCTCCTCTACATATGATCCATTAAGATTCATTCATCTCATGATTTTATTCTTTACTGCAATATATTTTACGTGTACAGAACGCCAAGATCAGTGCCTAGAGCTCCAGCTCCAGTACTCAAAGGCCACTAACCGCCAGCAGAGTGAAGTTTGTGTAAAATATTTACATAATCACATGGATTAATCATACATGATTAAAGGATACTAACAATAGGAAATCACTATAAAGAACGTACCTGTTTGAGTCATGATAAAAAAACCGCGATTGATTGTTGCAACCAAGTCTTCCTCTCTTGATCTTGATAACAGCTATGGTGGCTCAATGGGAAAACATAAAAACCCTTTTTTTTCTAGATTAAAGAGGGGACTTAGCATAACTCAAATTGGATTCTCATTGGGCTCTCCCATAATGGGCTTCAATGAGACTCATAGCCTATACTTGCCACTCAACTGAGCTTCTACTCAAAAGATGCAAAACCCAATCCAAAATGTGATCACTAGTTAACTGGGCTCATTATATAATAGACTATCTATTAACCCGTTTTTGCAAATACAAATTATTCAATTAATGTTAACCTATATAAAAAATTTTCCAACATTCTCCCACTTGGGCTACATTAATTGTTTTTGAGGATTCATTAAATTCATTTTGAAAATAAGACTCTCGGGTTAAGTACAGAAAAGTTTATTTTGTGTGGCCATACCTTTTTTTTTTTTAAAGAAATGATAGTCTATAAGTAGCATCTTGTTAAACTTATCCGGTCCAACATGGTCTTAATATTGGACTATGATGGTTTATATGTTAATCTCAACAAACATAATGCCCCTTATAGTCACAAATATTTATAACCATATCGACATGGATCGTAAACCCAGTAGTGTAGTAAGAAATCAATGCCAACATGTGATCATCATCTATATGCATTGTTTCTTATCAATCCTCATTACAATTTACCAGCAAAATGAAATTGTAATTTCAATTTCTCAACAAAATGAAATTGCTGCAATTTCTAAACAATATGAAATTGCTTGACTTTAACAAGTCATATGTCACCAACAGTGCACCACAAGATCTCAAAATAGTGGTATTTGTGACATCCAATAGTATACAACTGTAATTCTTAAGGTTCAATATCTCAAGATACCATGTTGTATGTAATTCAATTACGACATGCTATAATATAATACTTAATTATGATGATCATAATAAAAAGATTTTAATTTTGCAAGTCGCAAAACAATAATGATCAATGTTTACATAAAACAATAATTGAAATAAGAGAAATCACAAAAGCTCCCACTAAACCAAAGAATCAAAAGACTTAATGACACCCATATTCACAACATGTTCCTTGAATGTTATGGGCTTTAAACCTTTGGTTAGAGGATCAGCTAGGATGGACTCAGTTCTTATGTGCTCAATCACAATATCTCCTTTCTTCACTAAGTCCTGGACTGTAAGGTACTTGATTTCCATATGCTTAGAACATGTACTAATCTTATTGTTCTTAGAGTATAACACAACTGCATTATTGTCACAATAAATCACAATGGGTCGAAAGATGGAATCAACAACTTGAAACTCTGAAATCAAATTTCTTAGCCAAATAGCTTGAGATGATGCACCATAACAAGCTACAAACTCAGCATACATGGTCGAGGATGCAATTAGGCTCTATTTGACACTTTTCCATGAAATGGCTCCACCAACTAACATAAAAATGCATCCTGAAGTAGATTTGGGATCATCAGAACAACCACCAAAATCAGAATCTGAGTATCCAACTACCTCGAGATTATCCACCCTCCTATACACAAGCATAAAATCCTTCATTCTTTGTAGATATCTCATGACTTTCTTTGCAACAACCCAATGATCATGTCTAGGGTTCGATAAATATCTACCAAGAACGTTAACAATGAAGGCGATATTAGGTCTTGTAGATACTTGTGCATACATCAGGCTACCAATGGCACTAGCATAAGGAATAGTCTTCATGGCATCCTTTTCCAAATCATTCTTTGGACACTGTTCATTACCGAGTTTATCTCCCTTCACAACAGGTACATCACCAGCTTTGCACGTCTGCATATTGAATCTTTTAAGCACACGATTGATATAGGCTCTTTGAGATAGCCCAAGGAGGTTTCAAGATCTATCACGATAAATCTCAATACCCAACACAAAATATGCTTCTCCAAGATCCTTCATGTCAAAATTAGCAGACAAAATACGCTTGGTATCATTCAAGAGATTGACATCGCTACTGGCAAGTAGAATGTCATCGATATAGAGAACCATGAAAATGTATTTGCTCCCATTAACCTTCATGTAAATGCACTGATCAAACTTGTTCTCTATAAAACCAAAAGACGTCACAATTTTGTCAAATTTCAAGTACCATTGGCGAGAAGCTTGCTTGAGACCATAAATTGACCTTTTCAATCTGCATACCATGTTCTCTTTTCCCTTTTCCTTAAATCCTTCAGATTGTGACATGTAGACCTCCTCACTCAAATCACCATTGAGAAAAACTGTCTTGACATCCATTTGATGAAGCACTAAGTCAAAATGAGCTACCAACGCCATAACTAGCCTAAAGGAATCTTTGGTAGAGACTGGTGAGAAAGTCTCTGTGAAATCAATGCCCTCTCGCTGTGTATACCCTTGAGCAACCAACCGAGCCTTGTATCTTTCAACATTTCCTTTGTTGTCTCTTTTGGTCTTGAATACCCATTTGCATCCAATGGGTTTATATCCTTTGGGAAGAACAACAAGTTCCCAAACATCATTGTCTGACATAGATTGCATCTCATCTCTCATGGCAATCAACCATTCATTTGCCTTATCACTATTGAGAGCTTCACAATAAGTGGTAGGGTCCACTTATTCTCCATTGTCATACTCTTCCTCTCCAAGGTAAACATAATAATCGTTAGATAAGGCAGGTCTCCTAGTTCTTTGTGATCTCCTCATTTCCACAGGAGGAATTTCATCCACAGTAGGGTTTATTTCGACAATAGGGAAATTGACAGTAGCAACTCCTTGTTGAATCCTAGAATCAAAAGCTCCAACATCAAGGTTAACGTCTAAGACTGGTAAACGTAAAGAAATAACATCCATGGGTTCCACTCTTTCATCGGATTGAGAGGGTATACTATCAGCAACATCAAACTTTAAAAACTTTGCCACTTGAGACTCTACAATTCTAGTGCCACGAGTTGAACAATAAAACTTGTATCCTTTTGAGTGACTAGGATACCCAATAAAGTAGCACCTAGTAGTTCTCGAATCCGTCTTCTTTAAAGAAGGATCATAGATTTTCACCTCAACTGGACATCCCCATACTTTAAAATGATTCAAATTGGGTTTTCTGTCTGTCCATAGTTTAAACGGTGTTTTTGGCACAAACTTGCTAGGTACACGGTTCAAAATGTAGGTTGCTGTTTTAATGGCTTCACCCCATAAGTATTCTGGCAAATTTGATCTACCCATCATGCTCCTCTTCATTTCCATAAGAGTGTGGTTGCGCCTTTCTGCCACGTCATTCTGTTCAGGACTACCAGGCATAGTATACTGAGCAACAATACCATTATCTTGTAAGTACCTTGCAAAAGGTCCCTTTTGTTGTCCAACATCACCATGCTTCCCATAATACTCACCACCTCGATCAGATCTCATAATTTTGATGACTTTCCCCAATTGTTTCTCAACTTCAGTTCGGAAGACTTTGAACATTTCAAGAGCATCTTCCTTTTCTTTGATAAAAAATACATATCCATAGCGGGAAAAATCATCAATGAATGTAATGAAGTACTTGTTGCCACACAAGGTAGTGGAATAAGGTCCACTAATGTCTGTATGAACAATCTCTAACAAATTTTGACTACGAGTTGCACCCTTTTTCTTATTCTTTGTCAATTTTCCTTTCATACAATCAACACAAATTTCTAAGTCATCATAATCAAGGCGGGGAAGAATCCCAGAACTAATTAAGCGTTCTACTCGTTCTTTAGAAATGTGCCCCAAACGCTTATGCCATAACAATGAAGATCTTTCCTTAGTCAAAGGTCTTTTAGTAACATTGTTTTCAACATTGTAAGAACAAGTAGATAACAACGACAATCTATAAAGCCCGTCAGATAAAACACAATTGCCTATCACTTTAGAGTCATAAATCACATCAACTATTTTATTTGAAAAAGTGAAACTATATCCAGCTTTATCAAGTATTGAAAGGGAAATTAAATTCCTTCTAAACGAAGGTACACAAAAAAAACATTGTCCAAAACAAGCTGAAAACCAGAATCTAATTCTAAAACAGCAACCCCAATATGCTCAACATCAATCCCAATGTCACTGCCAACTTTAAGCTTTGACTCTTTTTCACTTGGCTTCCTCATATTTCTTATCCCCTGTAAAGAAGCTGCAACATGAATAGTAGCACCACTGTCAAGCCACCATGAATCTAAAGGAACATTAACTAAATTAGATTCAAAATAGACATAGACAGATAACATACCCTGTTCCTTCTTTTTCTTCTCTAGCCAATTCTTAAACTTAAAGCAATCAACCCTCTTATGACCCTTTTTGTTGTAGTGATAGCACTTAAGGTCTGTGTTCTTGGCATTTCCATTCTTTTGCTTTTCACTCCCACTCTTCTTGAAATTCTTATTTTTCTTATGACTATGGAAGTTGGGTTTTCTAGTCTTTTCAACTCTTTTTTGATTATTTGGTTTTCCAAGAGCAACGAGATGAGCAGATTCATTCTTTTCTCTTTTATGCTTTTCTTCCTCAGCCACACACTTAGTGATTAGGTCATTCACACCCCAAGACTGATTCAGGGTGTTGTATGCAGTCTTGATTTGGCTAAAAGAAGATGGCAGAGTATTGAGAGCTTGATGAATAATAAACTTATCGGGAATGGGAATGTCTAGTGCTTTCAATCTAGTCTGAAGATGCAACATTTTTAGGATATACTCACGAACCCCTTTCATATCATCATACCTCATATTCATCAATTCATCCATAAAATGCTCAGCTTCAGCATTGTCAGATGTTTGGTATCTATTTGCCACAGCAACGAGAAATTCCTTAGCATTGTTGCTCTCAGGTATTCCTCCAAGGAGATGCTCAACAATGGACCTGTTGATTGAAATAAGACTCAAGCGGTTCGATCTTTCCCATTTCGCATAATGAGCTCTCATAGCTTTAGTGCTTTCATTAGTAGGTTTATGAGGTTCATCTTCACGTAGAGCCATGTCCAAGTCCATCATTCCTAAAACAAACTCTATGTCTGATCTCCATCTCTTATAGTTCGACCCACTTAGAATTTCAATTGTAGCATTATTGTTGTTCACGGCAAAGGAAACTGATTGACAAAATTTTGCAACTAGATCAATTATGGGCAATAGGTAAAAAAAAAAAACTTAAATAATCATAAGCAATACAATACAAGAATCAATTGTACTATCATAAACTCCCCTTTGGGCAGAGTCCACAATAAACAACTATTCTCTAAGCATGAAGATCAACAAATAATTCATTAAAATTTATTTCCTTTGGGCAAATAAATTTATCAAATTATTTATCTCATTCAATATCCTCATGTTGTTAAATTAATTTGCACAATAACCCCCTTTGGGCAGGCGATTGTACAAATTAATCTA
Organism: Vitis x labruscana x Vitis vinifera; assembly: GCA_008326845.1. Taxonomy (NCBI): domain Eukaryota; kingdom Viridiplantae; phylum Streptophyta; class Magnoliopsida; order Vitales; family Vitaceae; genus Vitis; species Vitis x labruscana x Vitis vinifera. The sequence goes on from BKBX01000937.1 coordinate 174,260, forward strand.
AAATTTTCCCCATCAACAAAATAGGAACTCATAAACTTGCAAATTTTGATGGTTAAATCACTTTGGTAAAATAACCTCAACAATTCACATGCAACGTTCCAAAATTGAGTAAATTAAAAAAAAATTGCCTAACAACAATAGTGCATATTAGCGATATATATGCATATGATCAATTATAGTTGCAAGGATTTGAACAACAATTTTTTTTTTATTACACTTTAAACTAATTATTTAACTAGTTTATGTGATTTAGACCAAGTAGGAGAGTATGCAAAAAAAGTTTCAATCTAGAGAGAGTGAGTACTACACTCCTATTCCATATATATTAGCATAATTTTTGGTAAATTCTCAACAGAAAATTATGCCAAAAAAATAATTTTAAGCTAATTAAATCACATAAATAAGTAATAATTATTTAATAAATATTTTTTACCCCCAAAAAATAAAATAATATATCTAGAAAAATAGATTACAAAAAAAATGAGCGCACAGGAAAAAACAGGGCTCAAAATGGACACCGGATGAGGTTACACGCGCCTCACACACTTGACCTGCGAGTGGGGAACGTGTGGCACATGTGGCATGTGCTAGAGGTCATCTTCAACCTCCAGCATTGGGTCCAAAATTCTGCAATACGGGTTAAATGACACGGTTGCAACCCGGATTACAAACAATTGAAATTTTTTTTTTTATTGGGATCTTGAGGGCTTTTAAACTTTAGGTTGTTTCTAACAATTCTAGGACATTTAATCATAAAAAAAAACAACTTAAAGATCTCCATAATTGATTAACAAAATTCGGTTTTTCATACCTCCATAGCCAAGATTGAAAAACTCTATTTTAACACCTATTTCGGCCTCATTTTACATGTATTTTTACCTTAACAATATAATAAATCTCTCTACAACAATTAATTAAACAAAAAAAACTTCTCAATCTTGCTCAATTTTAAAAAAAATATAAAACGAATTTTCTAGGGTTCATACCCATATTTTCGAATTTTCAATTTTCACCAAATTGAGTCAAAAAACCGAAATTGATGCTATATATCAACTATAATATATGTAAACAACAAAATCTAAGAGTTTAATTTGAGTAAAACATAATAATTTGAACAAATAAAATTTTTCTTGAATCTTTAAACAAGAAAATTCTGAAAATTTAAAAACTTAATTACTCCCAATTTAAACAACGAAATTGCACATATGATATATCAATTTGAAGCTTGTGACAAGAGGAAAAAAAAAAAGCCTAAAGTTTCACAATCAAAAGAAACTAAAAAAAACACACACACATTCATGGATCACAAATTCGGTTCCGAAAAGAAAATAAAATAAGAAACTAAAAATTTTATTTTCGATTTCCAATTGTAGATCCTAAATCATGTAAATCTCGCTCTAATACCACATGTAAAATATTTACATAATCACATAGATTAATCATACATGATTAAAGGATAATAACAATAGGAAATCACTATAAAGAACATACTTGTTTGAGTCATGATAAAAAAAACCGCGATTGATTGTTGCAACCAAGTCTTCCTCTCTATGATCTTGATAACAGCTATGGTGGCTCAATGGGAAAACAGAAAAACCCTTTTTTTTCTAGATTAGAGAGGGGACTTAGCATAACTCAAATTGGATTCTCATTGGGCCCTCCCATAATGGGCTTCAATGAGACCCATAGCCTACACTTGCCACTCAACTGAGCTTCTACTCAAAAGATGCAAAACCCAATCCAAAATGTGATCACTAGTTAACTGGGCTCATTATATAATAGACTATCAATTAACCCATTTTTGCAAATACAAATTATTCAATTAATGTTAACCCATATAAAATTTTTTCCAACACTTTGCACATGGATAGACTTGTCCAGGCCTTTTCACATTTATGGGTGGAAGCCACCATCTTGCAAAAGAAACACTACCATTATGAGAAAATTTGTAATTATCTCGTGGAAAACACATCCTTTGTACCAATATGCAATTACTGAGATCATAAACTCAACATTGCACAACCCATTAGGCAAAGATGGCAGGGATGTTGATGGATACCAAACAAAGCGATACAAAAATGGTTATCTGACTTTTAAGTGCCTAGATATAGGGTAGTACCACAACTTCAAGAATCCCATTCTAGAAATGTTTGTCAATACTAGGGGAAAGCTTTCATTAAAACCCACCAATAAGAGCATGAAGAAACTTTCTTCTCACTAGTGGGAAGGTGTGCTCAAGAGACTTTCACCATCCCCTTATCATGTTTACAATTTTTTCTAATGAAAATGTACCATTAACTTGAATTTGATTCCAGTGCCAGGACCAATGGGGGTCCAGATATGGGTATCCTTCACTAAACTTGTGCTGGATTTCAGGTCAATTTCAAATAAACCACGTGGCTCCCTTTGTGTGAAAATGAGGAATAGAAGGCTAAATAGTTAGATAATACAATCTCCTCCTAACATTATGCCTCGTGGCCCACATGCTTAACTCCAAGTGCAATATTCAACCTCCTAAGTCCTAACCCTGCATCTTTCTCGTTTCTCTAGTCACGTTGTAACTTTCTTTTTCTTGTATTTCTTTTTGGCTCCACCTAAACTATGAAGAAGGGTAGCTTTCTTTGATAGCTATAAAAAAGACATAATTATTGGCGTTAAACCAACTGGAGTAAAGTCCGTCTAGCTTCATTGAAGTCAAGCAGACTAATTTCCTACTTCGTGCTTCTTGAGTAATCCGTTTAGCTGTACTAGAGCCAGACGGGCTTATTTCCTATACAAAAGAATGTCTAGACTGGTAGTTCGGGCAAGCCCCTCCAAAGCTTAAGTCAGACAAAAGTAGTTCTAACTAGTTGTGGGAGAGAATGTGTATATATGTGCGCACGTACCTTGTTTTTGCTTTTTGAAAGGTTTATATAGAGTTGATGACATTGTCACAATAGTGCTGACTATGTACTCTAACATTTTTTATAATGATCATTGTCCTTAAGGCGGTTGGACAATCATCTCAATTAAGGGCAACTGATAGGTACCAATATTCTGTTCATTTAACCTATCAACGTCTATAACCAATCACACGATATATGTAAACATTTTTATGTCATATTATTTGTATCTTAGTCTAATTTATTTGCATGTCTATACCTTAATCTTACTTATTTGTACTTTTATATTTTAATTCTATTTGTTTATACTTTTATTTAATGAAAAAAAATTTACTATACATATTGTCCAAATTTAAACTTTGATATCTTACCATTTTCCTTTTTCTTATAATTATCTTTCCTAGGAGTTTGGGTTGTGTCTTAGTCCCAATGTCACTGCTCTCTCTCTCTCTCTATATATATTTTTGTTGTATATTTTACTCTATTTTAAGCACTTTCAAATAAAAGAAGTTTACAAGTTTCAAATCTAGAAGTTCTTTTGTAAAACAATGGGTGGTACAAAATTGCATCGTTTTTTCGATACACTTATTGTTTTATGTTTTCTATATTTTTGAAAGGGAAAATAATGGTAATTTTTATATAAAATATAACAACACATTCAAACTTACTTTGAAAAGATAATGTTTTTTAAAGCTATTACAAAAAATCGAAACACTAACAAATTTTTATTAACTTAAATGTAAAATAATGTTAAAAAATATAGAGTAATTAAGTTTATGTATATATTTTTTCATATAAGAGTTATCATATTTTATATAAAAGTTGTTTCTATTTCTTATTTTAAGAAAATATAAATCATAAAGTGTATAAAAAAACATTCACATTTCTATTTTTTATTTTTAAATATTGGAAATAGTAGTAACTCTTGTGTGAAATTTGGGAACT
>BKBX01000937.1:178536-302316 GCA_008326845.1 Vitis x labruscana x Vitis vinifera
AAAATTGATTATTCTTAAGAAAAAACCAAAGAAGATGTTAAATTCATAGATATGAGAATTATTTTATTATTTTTAATCAATTAATCCTATTTTAAATAAGATTTATTGTTATTTTTATTTTAAAAAATAAAAAATAAAAAAATCCAAATGACGACTTATTTTTTTGGAATAATCTATTTAAAGATACAATAAAACCAATAATAAATCATTACATATTTTAATTTTTTTAAGCATGGACCAAATGATATGACTTGAGTAAATATCAAATAATCATTAAAAATATAGTTTAAAAAATGAATAAAAATAATCATTAATTATAATTTTTTCATAAAATTACAATTAATGTTGCTAATGACGTTGGCTGCAGGATGGTTTTAATTGTAACGCAGTGGTTAAATAAATGAATCGATAAGTCGAAATTTCTTTTTCACGCACCGTCCTTCGAATACAGGGCATCAGACCCTCTCATAAATCAAAGCTCAAAGGTTAAGAAGACAAGAAGACCTCTGCCGAAAGGCTTAAATACGGGATCCAACGGTTCATAACACTCCAATCAGGCTACTTCCTTTCCCCCGATGATTGCCACCTGTGCTTATGCTTTTATGCCACGTGGACTTCAAATGATATGCATCGATCTATTTCTAAAACGATAAAAAGGAACCCACCCTTACAGATTACTCCCACCATCTCCAATCACAGCCCCATCTTCACCCTTCTTTCCTTCGTTTCACCAAATCAGGAAGTGTAGTGGACGGCGTAAGAAGTGGCTGTTACCATTGCTGTGTGACCGCCAGTAGAGTCACCCTCAGAAGGTTTTCTCAGTCCGTACTCCTTTCTCCCTAATGGGACGCTAACACGTGTCATATTCCCCAAGTTTATACCGGTCCGATTATATCTAGCTGAGAATGCCCCACTTTTTGAAATTCCATCAGGATCACACATTTTCTCTCTCATTACTTTCCCGAGAGACAAAAAGAAAATTGAAAACAAACCAACCTAGAAAATCCTTTCTCTTTCTCTCTCTTCCTCTCTGTCTCTATCTCTCTCTTTCTTGTCGTTTCTTCTTGGTCGGAAAGTCTATTTCGATCCGCTGCAGAATCTGAGATTCCGACTGGTACTGTCTATGTCGACTGTTGGTGTGGGAATTAAGGTTTCGTTGTACGAGGCTGCGTTCACATTTTTCGAAGCCCAAGATCAGTCTTACCCTAGGGGTTGTGGAGGCTCGATGAGCGTACGATTGGGGTGTCGTTGAGTCAAGTGGAGGGATTTCGTTACCGGATGGAGGGAGGTTGTCATGCCCTAAGACCCACTCTAAGGGCATGATGATCATTTCACACCTCAAACCCAAAGGTTTAAAATATAATCTAACACAAACAATCATATTATAACTGGAAGTAACCAATTACCAAATACCTGTTTAGAATAGCGGAACAAAATTCTATAATCTTCAAACTCAACTTTAAAACTAAGCATCCATCAACCAAAATCCATTATCCAAATAAATTGCAAACTCAAACAAATCAAGTGCTAACAAATTTTCATAATTTCTAAATCTCAACTTCAAACTATGATAAAAAAATTTGTAAGTTCAAATCTAAATAACTTCCAAAAACCAAATAATCCAAATGAACATAAACTTATAAGCTAACAATGTCCAAAAATAACATCCTAAGAATCCTAATGATGCCAATTCCTCGACCTAGCCATCACTCCTTGCCCGAACTAAGGGTACTTAAAAAATTATCAACAAATAGGAATGAGCTCAAGGCCCAATAAGGAACATTAATGTAGTTCATGGGTCAAATATTTCAAGTTCACTTCCAAAATAAGAGATATTATAACTAATTATTTTCATAAACCTTTAAGTCAGTTTTACCAATACATTCAAAACTTTTAATTGTACACTTTCATTTTTGATTCAAACATTTTCATATCAAATTCAATCAAAACATTCAAATTATTTATTTACTTTGGTCGTCAAACATCAAATGGTGCCCAGTTAGGTGAGACTTTTCAAATAGGTGGTTGGCCTCAAATTGTTCCTTTAAGGTGGACAGAACCAAACACTACTAGTACTAGTAACCTCTAACCAAACTCCTAGAGGCTAGGGTCCAAATCAATTACAGTCCCCATTAAGAAATGTAAAGATCAACTATTATATCCCGTTGACAAGGGCCAAAACATAGTATCTCCACATTTCTCCGTTGTAAACAAAATATAAGGTTCTAACATACTTTTCGTGCAAAAACATATTTTACTCATGCATAAAACGAATAATAACTCAAAACATTTCTAAATGATGTATATAAAAATTTGTTTCTAAAAAAAAAAAAACTGCATTAATTTCGCTTACTTCAAAAGAAGTCCTAAAAAACTTGGGAGAAAAATAATTTTGAAAAAATCTACTCATCACCTAATATAACATAAAAGAAATAACTATTACTATTTATCTATAATTTAACTAATCTATTCCTTATTTAAATAAAATTAATAAATTCCCAATTTGCTTCTAATAACACATTACTAATTTAATTAAATTGTAATTTTATTTCATTATAAAATTCTATAATTTTTTTTTATTTTACTAAATCTCTCATTCTATTTATTACAATAAACCATTATTACTATTATCTTATTTATTAATCTAAAACTAAATATTATTATTTTATTAATTATCTAATTCAATAGCCACCTAAACCATTACCCACTTGTCTCTGGTACACACAAAACCAATAAAACGAAGCAAGTTCTTCCCATTGCCATCCTCATTATTATGATGATTCATTATATATATATATTCCAAGGCCTTCCTTCAATCCAATGCATACGCCTTTTTATTATTATTATTATTATTTCTTTCAGTAATGTGCACACAAATATAATGTCCCAATACCATAAATACAAGTATCTATATCACCCCTCCAAAATCTAGAAATCATGTAATTCTTCCTATTATTTATTTATTTTCTTTTCAATTTAAAGCTTCACAAACGACTTATTTATTTATTATCTAAATCTAAAATTTCTTTTCTTCCTCTGATTTTTTTTTATCTTCAATCATACTAACAAAAATAAAATAAATCAAAATTTTCAATTTTTTTTAACAAACCCTAATCTAGATTGGGGTTTCTTAAAAAATTATCGAAAGTTTTTCACAAAAAGTGACAGATCTAAGAAAATAAGATTGAAGAATTAGAAGAAAAAAAAATCTTACCTATAGAGATCTGTTCTTCAAACCTTGAATTTTGACTCTCACCTTACGTTCTTTGGAATTTTGAACAAGAACGCTAATAAAAAAAGCATCGGGAGAACAGAATTTCTAATTTATACCTAGGGTATTATTCATAAAATTACACTTTTACCCCTCTTTTCATTTTATTAAATTAATTAATTAATTAATTTAATTATTATTATTATTTTCCTAAATTATCCCTAAAAAAAATACTTGGGCATTACATCCTCCCCTTCTTACTATGATTGCTCAACTGGACCTGGACCTTTACAACTTGATAACAACATGTCGTAGTACCTTATCTATCACATCCACAATTTGAACGAGCACCTCTTCATAGGTCAAGTCCTCTGAAATTTGAATAGGCTCCAACTCCATAACATGAGAGGGATCATAAATATATTTCCTCAAAGTCAAAACATGGAATACATTATGAATCTTATATTAGATTTGAGGGCAAGACCACTTTATAAGCCAAAGTGCCTACTCTTTCTAATACCTCAAATGGTCCCATAAAACAAGGATTGAGTTTCCCTTTTCTTCCAAATCTCATTATAGACTTCATAGGTGAAACTTTAAAGAAAACATGATCACCCACCTCAAACTCCAAATCTCGTCTACGATTATCAGCATAACTCTTTTGTTTACTTTGTGTTGCTTTCAACTTTTTCTTAATTAAAGAGACCTTTTCAACAGTCAACTGCACAAGTTCAGGTCCCAAAAGATTCTTCTTTCCAACATCATCCCAACAAATAGGAGATCGACATCTCTTATCATATAACGCCTCAAAAGGTGTCATCCCAATGCTAGCTTGAAAACTATTATTATAGGCAAACTCCACTAGGGGCAAATGATCATCCCAGTTACCTTTTAGTCCAAAGCACAAGCTCTCAACAAATCTTCCAAGACTTGAATTATCCTCTCTGATTGACCATTAGTCTATGGATGAAAAGCAGTACTAAAACTCAACTTGGTACCTAATGCTTTCTGTCAACTATGCTAAAATCTAGAAGTGAAACGAGGATATTTTTCAAATACTATAGAAACAGGTACACCATGCATTCTCACAATCTCCTTAATATAAAGAGAAGGTAAACGATCCATAGAAAAATTGACTTTTATCGGCAGAAAATGAGCGGACTTTGTCAATCAATCAACAATCACCTAAATCGCATTATTGCCCCATAAGGTCCTTGGTAACCCTGTTACAAAATCCATAGTAATATGTTCCCATTTCCATTTAGGAATAGTAATATGTTCCACTGCTGGTCGTTGATGCTCAACTATCACTTGTTGACACACTAAACATTGAGCCACAAATTGCACAATATCTTGCTTCATACCTGACCACCAATAATTCTATCTCAAATCTTTGTACATCTTTGTCCCTCCTAGGTGGATTGCAAGCCTAGAACAATGAGCTTCCTCCAAAAGCTTTCTCCTTAAGTCTCCATCATTTGGGACACAAAGTCTAGTCTTAAACCTCAAAATCTCATCATCTGATAAAACAAAGTCAGACTTACTACCCCTCTTAACTTCCTCCATAAGCTACACTAATTGCATATCATTCTTTTGTAATCTTAATTCTCCCAACCAAGTCTAGTTGCACTTTAAAGTTCGCCATAAGAGCTCCCGAGTCCAAAACTCTTGTATGGACTTGTAAACTCCTTAAATTTTCTAATAATTGACTCTGACAACCTCTAATAGTTGCTAAGGAACCAACAGATTTCCTTCTCAAGGCTCAACCACAACATTTGTCTTCCTTGGGTGATACTGAATAATGCAATCATAGTCTTTAAGTAGTTCAATCCACCTCTTCTGTCTCATGTTCAATTCCTTTTGGGAAAATAAATACTTCAAACTCTTATGATCTGTGAATATCTCACAAGTTTCACCAAAAAGAAAATGTCTCCAGATCTTAAGTGCAAAAACCACTACAGCTAACTCCAAATCATGAGTAGGATAATTTCATTCATAAGGCTTCAACTATCTAGAAGCATAAGCTACAACTTTCCCATGTTGCATAAGAACACAACCCAAACGCTGACGAGAGGCATCACTATACACCACAAACCCTCTTAATCTTGAAGGGATAGTCAAAATAGGAGTTGTCCTTGGTGCCAAATCAATGGTGAACTTCACCTCCCTCTTTGGTGGGAAGGCAGGGAGATCCTCTGGAAAGACATCAGGATAGTCCCTTACAATGGGTATGTATTTGATTGGAGCCAAAATATGTGCTCTAATGGCACATATTCAATATGATTTGTGCACCAAAGGACATTCAAATCACCCAACTTGACCTAAATCAATGCTAAGGCCCTAGCCATGAGTTTAATCTATACTTTGGAGATTTATCTTTGGTTCAAGGGAAGAAAATTGTGCAAATTGAATGACTTTAGATTTTGAAAGATCAAGAAAGGGCTAAATGAGGAAATAAGTGAGTCAAGACTCATTGAATGCAAGGAAAGGCAAAACAAGGATATCATGAGGTTGGAGGATGATAAATGACCATTATGGAGTAAGAAAGAAGGCAAGAAAGCATGGGAAATGAGGCATGAAGCAAGATTTAGCTGCATGGAAATTTAGAACTCAAAAATCTGATGGCATTATATACTCTGACTTTGAGGAAAAATTTGGAGCACTTTATGGAGTCCATTATATACAAAATATATATTGTTTCGAAGATTGGGAAGTCATGAGTCCAAAGCTTCAAACGGTTTGCAAATCGGAGATGAAATGAAGAAGTTATGGCCATTTGAAGACAACTACACCAAGTTGGAGGGTCATTTCGAAATGATTTCGAAATTCAACTTATGATTTCGAAATTCAACTTATGAATTCGAAATCCACTTCGAAATGACACCAATTTTGAATTCACCCACTGCCACTTTGATGTTCCGCCTCCTCTACCTCGGGAATTTCATCTAAAGCACTCCATCCGCCCTAGGTGGACCTCACACGACTAGAAATCACCATTTTATTATTTTTTAATCATTTTTAGGAAATTATTTTGTAATAAGTAGCCAATGAGAGTGTGCCACATGTTAGGTAATTGAGGATATTATATAAACTCTTTCAATTCTAGGTTTTAGGAATTTTGGATTTTTTTCTGGAGAGTTTGACATTGAAGGTAGAAGAAGACGAGAACTTTGGTTTGTTTTCTTTTTCTTCTCTATTGAATATATTGTTTTTAGTTTCTTTTGATTCAAATTATGGATTTTTACCCTATTATAGATTGTGAATGTGACATCACCCCCATTTCTGCTAAGAGCCAACTTGGGGCTTGAAGCATGAAATCCTAAGGGCTAGGAAACCTATAGGGACAATGGGTAAATTACTATAACAATGAGATTAATTATTGGTTGGGTGACAATTTATCATTTTTTTTATCCTATCCTTGTGAGTTCGTTTAGGGAATGATACGGTAGGTTATTACTTGATACTAGTGATTCTTGGTAATTCTTGATCATTAGTTATCCTCGTCTTCCCTACCGTCATTTGCCCCTAAACAAAGCTATAAGGAGTGGGAAGGGTTAAAAAGCCAAATCTTAAATTGATAATCAATCTCATTCATTTGATGGTTTTAGGAATCTATTTTAAAAAGGACAAATTAGGTTTCGGATGCAATCTTGAGTTATAGAACTCAACTTGACCGCGAACGGCCAAGGATCTTAAAACCCTAAGATCATATTACTTAAAATACCCTTGTTTTCTCTAATTTCTATACCCTAGGTTGGATTGTGGAAAACCCCAAACTTGAATCAATTGAATTTAAAATCAATATATTCATTTTTTCTTATTAATTTAATTTCTTTTACTTAGTTTCACATTATTCACATATTGTTTTTTTCATTTAAGGATTTAAACAAAAACAATTCATTTATTATAGTATTGACAATTTTCATAAGCCAGTCCTTGAGAACGATACCCGGAATACTACAAAAGCCGTAGTGACTCTTTCTCTAGTTTTTTTTTACCAGAGTTACTACGTAAAAAGGCTAAGTATTTTGGTACAATAGAGAATTTCGGTCAGTATTCCAACTTTAAATCATTTTCCTCACTCACAATATAAGCCAAAAAGCCTTGACAACCTTTTTTGAGCAAAGACCTAGCTCATAAGGATGAGATCATACGTAGTGGTTTGTCCACATGCTTCCCCTCAAAACTAAAATCAGGCTGACTAGGAATGCTAAACGTCACTCTTTTCCCAAAACAATCAATAGATGCATGGTATGAAGTTAACCAATCCATCCCCAAAATCACATCAAAATCTTGGAGGTCAAGAAATACTAAGTCAATTGCCATCTCTCTATACCCAATCATCACACAACAATCTCTAAGTATTTTATTAACCACAACAAAATCTCCCAAAGGAGTAGCAACAAATAAATCAAAGTTCATGTTATCAATCGGCATACCCAACAAACCAGCAAAAGATACGGAAATAAAAGAGTGCATTGAACCAGGATCAATTAAGGCTCTAGCAAATAAGGTGTGAATTCAAAGAGTACCTATCACTACATCAGAAGTAGCCTGAGCATCTCTATGAGTCATAGCAAATATCCACCCTTGAGCCTTGGGCTACTATCTATCCTCTTTATTCTCCTCCTTAAGCTTTCCAAATACAAACTTCTTACTCTTTGGACAATCCCTAACCATATGTCCTTGTTTTCCACAACCAAAGCAAGCTCCTGTCTCTTTATAGCATGGCCTCCCCCATGCTTTTTGCCACAAGTAGGACAAATCCCATCTAAATTTTGTGTTGTTTTTCCTTTATTCTGATTTCTACTTGGAGCAGACCTTTTCTATGCTTGATTACCATGAGCACCATCATTTCTATTCCTCTTCCTTTGTTGTTCCTTATATTGGTGAAGCTCTTCATTATCCTTCTCTGTAATAAGGGCTCTATCTACCACCTCTAAATAAACACTAAGCTTCAGAATTGATATCTTATTCTTCAAATAAGGTTTCAATCCATCCTGAAACTTTAATGTTTTTTCCTCCTCTATAGCAATCAACTATGGGGCAAAACATGATAGTTCGATAAACTTAGCCTCATACTAGGCCATAGTCAAATTCCCATGTTCCAAGCGAACAAACTCTCCCACCTTTTATCGTCGAACACTATCAGGAAAGTACTTCTTATAAAAATATTCCCTAAACTAACTCTAAACAATAGGCCCCTAATCCTCCAAAAGCCTCTTAATCATACGCCACTAATGGTTTGCCTCTTTGTCTAACATAAATGTTACATAAGAGGCTTTTTGCTCCTAAAAAAAATCAATGACATCAAAGAATTTCCTATCTTCATAATCCAAGCCTCTGCCTTTGTTGGATCTGAAATACCAGAAAAGTAAGGGGGACCCAACTTCTTAAATTCGTCAAAGGAGCTACCCTTAGTAGATGAGGATTGTCCTTAACCATTACTTCCAGTAGCTCTAGCCTGACGCTCAACCAAGCCAGCTAAAGTCCCTAAATATCGATAAAGCCCTTCAATACTCATAGGGGGCAAAGCCTCCGATGGAGGAGGTATATCATCATTAGCCTAACTGTTTTGGGAAGATGTAGGACTCCTTGGTGGCATGGTGTCCTATAAAGCAAAAGGTATAACTAAATTAGTCACTAAGAAGCCAAATAAGCAAATCAAAATTGTAAGGAATAAAAGGAATCGGACTAGATGAAGTTGAAACTTAAACTAATGCGTCACTCATCTATTCCCAAAGATAAACTAAACAAGTTCCCATCAAGATCACAACCTAGTGCTCTGATACCACTCTGTCATGCCCCAAGACCCACTCCAAGGGTGTGACGGTCATTTCGCACCTCAAACTCGAAGGCTTAAAGTGTAACCTAACCCAAACAATCATATTGTAACTAGAAGTAACCAATTACCAAATACTTGTTCAAAGTAGCGAAACAAAATTTTAAAATTTTCAAACTTAACTTTAAAACTAAGCATCCATCAACCAAAATCCATTATCCAAATAAATTGCAAACTCAAACAAATCAAGTGCTAACAAATTTTCATAATCTCCAAAACTCAACTTCAAATTGTCATAAAAAAATTTGTAAGTTCAAATCTAAATAGCTTCCAAAAACCAAATAATCCAAATGAACATAAACTTATAAGCTAACAATGTCCAAAAATAACATCCTAAGCAAAATCCTAATGATGACCATTTCCCGACCTAGCCATCACTCCTCGCCCGAATTAAGGGTACTTGAAAAATTATCAACAAATAGGAATGAGCTCAAGGCCCAATAAGGAACATTAATGCAGTTCATGGATCAAATATTTCAAGTTCACTTGCAAAATAGGAGATATTATAACTAATTATTTTCATAAACCTTTGAGTCAGTTTTTCCAATATATTCAAAACTTTTAACTATACACTTTCATTTTTGATTCAAACATTTTCATATCAAATTCAATCAAAACATTCAAATTATTTGTTTACTTTGGTCATCAAACATCAAATGGTGTCCAGTTAGGTGGGAATTTTCAAATAGGTGGCTGGCCTCAAATTGTTCCTTTAAGGTGGACAGAACCAAACACTACTAGTACTAGTAACCTCTAACCAAACTCCTAGAGGTTAGGATCCAAATCAATTACATTCCCCATCAAGAAATGTAAAGATCAACGATTATATCCCGTTGACAAGGGTCAAACAAACCAGAGTTAAACACTTATTTCAATTATTCAAATTTGTAAAACATAGTATCTCCACATTTCTCCGTTGTAAACAAAATATAAGGTTCTAACATACTTTTCATGCAAAAACATATTTTACTCATACATAAAATGAATAATAACTCAAAACGTTTCCAAATGATATATATAAAAATTTATTTCTAAAAAAAAAAAACTGCATTAATTTCCCTTACTTCAAAAGAAGTCCTCAAAAACTTGGGAGAAAAATAATTTTGAAAAAATCTACTCTTCACCTAATATAACATAAAAGAAATAACTATTACTATTTATCTATAATTTAACTAATCTATTCCTTATTTAAATAAAATTAATAAATTCCCAATTTGCTTCTAATAACACATTACTAATTTAATTAAATTGCAATTTTATTTCATTATAAAATTCTATAATTTTTTTTATTTTTTATTTTACTAAATCTCTCATTCTATTTATTACAATAAACCATTATTACTATTATCTTATTTATTAATCTAAAACTAAATATTAATATTTTATTAATTATCCAATTCAATAGCCACCTAAACCATTACCCACTTGTCTCTGGTACACACAAAACCAATAAACAAAATATAAGGTTCTAACATACTTTTCATGCAAAAACATATTTTACTCATACATAAAATGAATAATAACTCAAAACGTTTCCAAATGATATATATAAAAATTTATTTCTAAAAAAAAAAACTGCATTAATTTCCCTTACTTCAAAAGAAGTCCTCAAAAACTTGGGAGAAAAATAATTTTGAAAAAATCTACTCTTCACCTAATATAACATAAAAGAAATAACTATTACTATTTATCTATAATTTAACTAATCTATTCCTTATTTAAATAAAATTAATAAATTCCCAATTTGCTTCTAATAACACATTACTAATTTAATTAAATTGCAATTTTATTTCATTATAAAATTCTATAATTTTTTTTATTTTTTATTTTACTAAATCTCTCATTCTATTTATTACAATAAACCATTATTACTATTATCTTATTTATTAATCTAAAACTAAATATTAATATTTTATTAATTATCCAATTCAATAGCCACCTAAATCATTACCCACTTGTCTCTGGTACACACAAAACCAATAAAACGAAGCAAGTTCTTCCCATTGCCATCATCATTATTATGATGATTCATTATATATATATATATATTCCAAGGCCTTCCTTCAATCCAATGCATACGCCTTTTTTTTTTTATTATTATTATTTCTTTCAGTAATGTGCACACAAATATAATGCCCCAATACCATAAATACAAGTATCTATATAACCCCTCCAAAATCTAGAAATCATGTAATTCTTCCTATTATTTATTTATTTTCTTTTCAATCTAAAGCTTCACAAACGACTTATTTATTTATTATCTAAATCTAAAATTTCTTTTCTTCCTCTATTTTTTTTTTATCTTCAATCGTACTAACAAAAATAAAAAAAAATCAAAATTTTCAATTTTTTTTTAAACAAACCCTAATCTAGATTGGGGTTTCTTCAAAAATTACCTAAAGTTTTTCACAAAAAGTGACGGATCTAAGAAAATAAGATTGAAGAATTAGAAGAAAAAAAATTCTTACCTATAGAGATCTATTCTTCAAACCTTGAATTCTGACTCCAATCTTACGTTCTCTGGAATTTTGAACAGGAAAGTTATTCCAAAAATAATAAGGAGAATAGAATTTCTAATTTATACATAGGGTATTTATTCGTAAAATTACACTTTTACCCCTCTTTCATTTTATTAAATTAATTAATTAACTAATTTAATTATTATTATTATTTTCCTAAATTATCCCTAAAAAAATACTTGGGCGTTACAAAGGTAGCGTCCTAGGCTTACTTCTTTTGGTACTGTTCATTTCCTCTTTTTGTTGATAGGGTTTTTGTTTCCTATACATGCATGTGCGGAGAAGGAAGGTGTGATTAGAGCGAAAAATGAAGTCTTTTCTTGTTAATTTGTGTGAAATAGAGCTAATTTTTAGTTCTTAATTTACTAAATTGCATCTACGTATGATTGGTCTCATTACTCTGTCTCATGCTCACATGGCATGGTTGACCTAGCAACCTAACAAGCTGTAATGTGGAATGACCTTTCATCTTCCCAATTTTTCAAGAAAGGAGTGATGTATGTTGAGGCCTCGCGTCCCTGGTGATCAACGTAGTTGCCAAATGGATGGACGCACAATCTCAATCAATATAGATTCATGGTTCAGTCGTTCCTGCAAAAGGCGTCCGGATAGGGTGTCCGGACACACCCTCCGATGGTTTTGTTAGCCATGGTTTAGAGAGAATAATCAATTGGTCTTTTTCTAAGTATAGCAAGCTTACCTTCCTCCTTGTGTGAAGGTTCATATATATAGTATCAGAAGCTCTGTTTCCCTCTTTAATGGTAGGGAGATATTTTGGTTTGTCATGATGCCTCTAGGTGGTGGCAGGGTCATCATCACCCTACGAGTGGCTGACAGAGATCGTGAGAGGCGCCGCAGCTGTCAGAGATCGTGGGAAGTGACTTGCCATCACTTCATTCTTGTCCTTTCACTCTGCAGGTGGCGGAACGTGGGCCGTGGCAGGCTGTTGAAATGACGTGCAAGACTTGCTTACTTCAGTCAACGATCCGGACAGAAACATATCCGGATAGGATATGTCGGTCATCCGGATGTGATATGGCAGTCGTCCGGATGTGATGTTTGCTAGTATCGTGTGCCTCTCCTTGAGGAAGTCCAGATAGGAGAAGCGTGCCACGTGTCCTCTTGGGGAAATCCAGATGGGGGTAATCCAGATAGAAACGTATGCCACGTATCATCAAGAAATGTGTGCCACGCGTCATCAGGGGGAGGGGTCCCTACAATGTAGGTTCACTTTCATAGCATTAGTAAACTTTTGGCAGTTTGATGAAAATGAAATATTTGATTATCCAGAGTTGTCCATAAATTTAGTAACTGGGATTATGAAAATCAGATTTGAGTTCAAGATAAGTTCACCCAGCAATTTGTGAATCAAAGACTAATCCGTACTTCTACATATATGCGTTTGTGCATGGCATGTGTTTGCGTATATGTATTTATGTATATGTCGCTGTACTTGCTTCGCCTTCTTTAAGGCGCTTTTAATACATGTCCTCGTTTTGCCTATTTAAAAAAAAAAAAAAAAAAACCTTCAAACAGTAATCTGAACCGTTCCCACGCACATATTAAATCAGTAATATGCAGCAATAAAGTATCAACATTCTTATTTGGGGTCATTTCAGATTGATCCCACTGTAGTAGGGATTCTTAGCAGATAATTCTTCTGTTTTTGGAACTGTGATTGAATCTCAGTATCTTATGTCAATGGTTTACTTTGAGCTTTTCCCATGCATGGTACCATGGAACATGGCAAACATGTACTGTTGAGTACATTTCTTATAATAATTTATAGCTGGAAATAAATTATGACTCATTAATTTTTGAATATATAATTATAGCAATCTCTGAGTAGTGTAGTGTAAGCTGCATGGTTGAACATTCAATTAGAGGGCCTGTGTCAATTACATTAGTTTGCTTCTTCCTTTTTGAAGAGATATATTATGATGGTGGTTCAACATTGATGTCGGTAATAATTTTGACATTATGGTTGAAATGGTTTCTGAAAGGCAATTACTGTTGTTTCATGTTAATAATTAAGAAGTGACATGTTAGCATAAAAATCAGTGATATGCAGCAATAAAGCATCAACATTCTTTTAGATTTTTCTCCACAAAACTTTACACTCGTACGTAGTATTATCTTTCTTTTCCTGTACACTTCCAGAATTTTGAGATTGACTTATGCATATCTTTACAATACTCTCCATCCCTCTTTCCCTCTATGTTTGTCTCTCACACATGCAAGTGCATGGATGTACCCATGCAAATTTCTCCTCATCTAACCTTTGCTTCCTTGTAGGGATACACCCATGGATTATGATGACAATGATTTTCAAAGCCAAAATCTTCGGTTAGCTGGTGAAGGGAGTGCCAAATTTCCTCCTGTTTTAGGGCCATATGCTCTTCCCAAGTTTGATTTTGATGACAGCCTCCAGGGGCATCTAAGGTTTGATAGTTTGGTTGAAACTGAGGTTTTTCTTGGCATTGAAAGTCAAGAAGACAACCAGTGGATTGAGGATTTCTCTCGGGGAAGTAGTGGGATAGAGTTTAGTTCAAGTGCTGCAGAATCCTGCTCTATATCCAGGCGGAACAATGTTTGGTCTGAGGCCACGTCCTCAGAATCTGTTGAAATGCTATTAAAATCTGTTGGGCAGGAAGAAATTGTTCCAGGTCAAACTACTGTCAAGGACTCAGGTGCCTGTGATGAGTTGGGAAGCATAACTAAGCAAATGGAGCATAATCTGAAACCAGATAATAGCAATCTTTCTAACGTGGGTAATGTTATAGATTCAGGACCTACAATACGCCCAGATGAGTTTCTGGGAAGTTTTTCTGTTCTAAACTAAGATGCAGAAAAAGAACTACCTCAGATTGAGGATACGTCACAAACTCGTGAAGGTGACTCATTGGCTTACAGAAGTTCCACTGACTTACCTGTCATTGAGGGAAATATGTTAATTGATAGCAAAGATGATGATGATGCAAATCAAAGGGAAATTGATACTTTGGTTAATGAATCCCTGAATAACAATACTCAGGACGATTTTTCTGCTTCTGGGATGCAAGTTGATAATATAATGACCTCTATGCGCAATGTCGTTACAAGTGCTGAGGAGTTGAACAATCAAAAGGCTCCCCCAGATCATATAAATGATATTAGTCATGGTAGTGGAGATGCCTTATCAAAAGATAATGATGTGGATGGAGAGGAGCACAATGTTTTGAGCAATTAGGACCAAATGAATGATAAAGTTCTGGAGGGAAATTTAGTTGACAGTGGTGCTGGTAACTTGGAGCACCCTCCCTATTTGGACTCCGAAGAATCTAGGGGAGAAGGAAATGCTGTTGAAACTTGTACTAGTAATGTGGAGGGACCTTCTAGTACGATCGTGAAGAGTGACTTTGAACTGAATGTTGTGGAAGGATGCAGCAAGGGTGTAAAGGAATCTGTTCAGGAGAGCAAATGTGAAGAAGTGGTCTTGTCAAAAGACACAGAAATGGTTGATCAATTTACAGGAAATATGCATGGGGGCTCACCCATTGCTTCAAAAGGTGAGAGTAGTTTTTCAGGGCATGCGGTTGAGGTCAGCAACAGAAATGCAGAAAATTGTGCCATATTAGAGCAGAAGAAGGACTCTCATTTGCAGCTGACTTATGGAAAGAGCAGTTTTGTGAAGAAAAAGGATGATTTGTTGGAAAGTGGGAACCAATTGAATAGTGAGATTTCAACCAGTCACTTGGACACTTCTCTGTTATCTGAGGAAACCAATAGACTTTCTGAAGGTAATTGTCATGGAAGTGGAAGCCATCACGAGGGAGATATTTCTAGTAAGCTTGAGGTATCTTTTTCAGCTGAATTGTGTGGGGAATCACATACAACTGAAAATGTAAAATGTGCCAATGTTGCTTTTGGAGTTCATGGAGAAGATCTAAATGCTGGAGACCATGTTCCAATTTCCACTCCATCTGAGTCTATTCAAATACGCATTCAAAATGTAGTCTCCAGGCAGAGTGGTATTCATAACTTTGATTCAGAGGTTCCTGTTGTTGAGGAGGGGAATGTGAAGTTAAGTACTGATTTGAGTAATATGGAACATGAGATTGGTGGATCCTTGCCTATTGGTGAATGTAGCAAAGAAAATGAGGTGGTAGTTCCTAGATTACAATCTGATGCTGCTTCTAGGAATGAACCAAGTGCACATGAAATCTTTATTTTTGATCCTTAAAATCTAAGGGCTTGTTCGGCAATATTTTCAAAAACAGTTCTTAAAGCACAGTTTTTGAGATCAGTTCTTAGAAACAATTTTCAATTGTTTTGAAGAACAAAATCTTATGTCTTTCTCCATGCAGGTATTGTTGACTTTATGTACAATGCAAAAGTTCCCAAACTCCATATGCCAATTGTTTGTTAGAACACTCTACAAAGGACATTTGAAAAAACCTAAAATTTGTTCTAAGAAAACAACATATTTTTAAAGTTAGAAAGTGTTTTTTGTTTTAAAAAATAAAAAATTGTGTTCAAGAACAGTTTTCAGACATGCCCTAAAGTTGCTGGATCTTCTAACTGTTCTTTTGTTCCTCTTATTTTTCTTCTGCAGGACCATATGTAGTCTTGAAAGATACTGACTTGGCATCACATGAAACATTAGATGGTTCTTCCTTGCCTTCTGGTTTAGGTGTTAGCACTGTTGATTCTTTTGTCCATAAAGAGGATGGGAAACCACCTTCACTTATAGTGGGGCTTACTCACTTGGATAGAAAGGAAGAAGTTGTAGATGGAGGTTCTATGGAAGTAAGTTTATCAGCTGGGATCAAGCATTCTTGTTGGTTTTGATTGAAACAAAGTGTTCTCAGGAAGCAACAGAACGTTGAGGAATCTAAAGTGATATTTTTTATTAAGCTTCAAGGTACTTATTTATACAACTAGCTTAAAACAGAAAAACATAAAAAAAAAAATAGCAACAAACCTGCTACCTATAGATACTTCCTAAAGAATAGAAACAAACCAACAAATATTTCCTAAGGAATAGGTAAATCTTCAACATGACTAACTTATTTGACTACTTCCACTTCAATCTACTTAGCTCCATGTCAGCAGCTCCTAGGACATGTCATTCAACACTCCTCCTTGTCTCTGGAGTTGCTCCAAGCCTTTGCCTCAAGAACTCATATCTAGCTTTGGGAAGTGACTTGGTTAAGATATCAGCATTCTGACTTTCTTATCCAATTTGTCTCTCTTAACATGTGGAATATAAGAGAAACAAAGACAACCAAAAGTTTTTAAATTTTGCAACCTTGGTTTATGGCCATACCATGATTCAAATGGAGTCTTTTGTTGCAAAGCTTTTGTTGGTAGTCTATTAAGCAAAAAGACTGATGTATGTGCAGCCTCAGCCCAGAATTTCTTGGCAACCCTTTATCATGCAGCAAACACCTTGTCATTTCCATAAGTGTTCTATTTTTCCTCTCAATGACTCCATTATGTTGACGGGTATAAGGTGTTGTAAACTAGTGCTCAATGCTGCCATTCAGTGATGGTGTTCTTTGAGGTCCTCCCACATCAGTGTGTACTAACTGCAACTTCTGAGTAGTTCTCCAAGCCTTGTTTTGTGGGAAAGGAAGTCTTGTTTGTTTCCTGTACTGACAAGCTACACAAGTAGGAGGCTTCACCTCTAATTCAAGTAAGCCTTCTCCAAGATCGTTCTTCTTCATAAAGAGAAGGGTGGTATGATGAAAGTGCCTCAAATGCCTATGCCAAAGCATTGTATTGCTTTCTTCTTTGTGAATTGCAGCCTGCTCTTCTTCCATCAAATCCAAGGCAAAGCTTTTGCCTTTCATTTGGACTATAAATACCTTTTTGCCTTGTGCATCAATAATCATGCAATGATTGTCCTCAAACAGCACCTTATAGCCTTTTTCCAGCAGCTGACCAACACTTAACAAATTTTGATTAATCTCAGGAACATATAAGACATTAGAGATTAATTTCAAACCCGTGTGGCCTTCAATTGCCACTGTTCCTTTGCCTTTTACTGCAAGATATGCTCCATTTCCAATTCTAACTTTGGAAGTAACAGTTTTGTCAAGTTCCTTAAAGAGCCCTTGATCATAAGTCATATGGTTTGTACAACCACTGTCTATAAGCCAAGTTTCTGGGAAGCTATTAGTGGCAAAGCATGATACCACAAACAGTTCCTCATCTTGAAGTTCTTCCACAGTAGCCTTGACTTCTCCTTGCTGCTGTTGAGATTTGCATATCCTTTCCACATGCCCTAGTTGACCACACTTGTAACATTTTACATCCAGCCTCCACCATCACCTTTTTTGTGGATGATTGGATTTTTTACAGTAAGGACATGGTGGAAACTTTTAAGTGTTGTTGCTGCTGTTATTGTTGCTTTGCATTTCTTTCTTGTACAAAGATATGGCCTAAAATGCACCCTCCATAGATCCTTCTTGTCTCATAAGCCTCCTTTGTTCTTGAGCCTATAATGCATTCAACAGCTCTGCCAAGGTGATACTTGACACATCTTTTGAGTTTTCTAGAGATGATATTGTAGTCTTAAACTTTTCAGGAATTGTTATAAAAATTTTCTGAACTATTCTAGAATAAAAAAATTCAATACCAAGAAGTCTTACTTTGTTAACAATACTAAGAAGTCTGTCTGAGTAATCCTTGATTATTTCTAATTCTTTCATCCTTTGCATCTCAAATTCTCTAATCAAGTTCAACACTTGCATACCTTTGACTCGTTCATTTCCTTCATATTCCTTCTTCAAGAAGTTCCTATTTCATTTGTTGTCTTAAGTGTCATGATTCTGATAAAAATTGTAGATGAGATAGTTGTAAATAGACTAGCTTTTGCCTTTGATTTCCTTTGCCTCCTCTCATTGTGTAGTTTTATCTGAGCCATAGTTGGATTGTTAGACAGAGGAGGAACTTCATATTCCTCACTAACAGCTTCCCACAGATCACTAGCATCAAGGTAGGCTTCCATACGGACAACCCACACTTGATAATTTATTCCATCAAACACTAGAGGTGCCAGTGCATTTAGTGAAGCTTCTGAGGTCATTTTGGATATTGTTTGTAGGTTTTTTAGGCTCACTCACCTCACAAGTTACTCAAGAACTTGGCTCTGATACCAATTTGTTGGTTTTGATTGAAACAAAGTGTAGAAACTCTCAGGAAGCAACAGAACGTTGAGGAATCTGAAGTGATATTTTTTATTAAGTTTCAAAGTACTTATTTATACAGCAAGCTTAAAACAGAAAAAACATAAAAAAAAAATAGCAACAAACTTGCTACCTATAGATACTTCCTAAAGAATAGAAACAAACCAACAAATACTTCCTAAGGAATAGGTAAATCTTCCACATGACTAACTTATTTGACTACTTCCACTTCAATCTACTCAGCTCCATGTCAGCAGCTCCTAGGACATATCATTCAACAATTCCCAAGTGGGAAGTAAGATGGTTTCAGCTTCTGATGAAAAAGATGCATGTTGTGACACTGCTGGAGAGAAGCCATCTGAGACAATCGATTCATCTTTGCCAATGATGGAGATTTCTAATGCAGTGAGCCAGAATGAACCTCAAGCAATGATCACTGACAAAGACGATCAAGAGTCTAAGAAGTTGGAAGTCTGCCCTGTTCTGTGTGATTCAACAGTGAAAGAGGGTGATGGTGCTGAAGCAGTACTTGTTCAAATTTCTGAAGAAGCTACCACAAAAGTGGGCTTTGATGAGGCTTCCTTAAAAGTTACAGGTGAACATTTATTTTTATATTTGTTTTTTTTTTTTGTATCATTTTTTCATCTAGTAGTTAATTTGAAATTAAGTTTTTCTGAGATGTGTGGCATCTCTAGTCAATATCTAATACTTACCTCAAATTAAAACCTTATTCCTCACCTATTGAGAACTGCCAGGACATCCTACTTTGCCAAACTACTCCAGCTGTTATGGTCCATTCAAGTCATATCCATCCTGCCATTTTTCTCTGGCTCTGCCACATTACTAGTCCTTGTTGCCTTGTTCGTCTAGATATTCTAAACAGCGTTGCTTTTTTACTTTTAAGTCTTTGTTGCACATGGCCAATCTCAGCTTGCTCTATCTATTGTTTTTAATTGGCACTGTGTTACTTATCCCAAATGCGTGTGGTTATGTTCGTCTATCTGCCCTTCTGCACTGGCCTATTGTGTTTGTTGTTTGAGTTGATGTGATAAGGAATTTTCTATGAAGAAATATTAGTTTTTCTTCTCAAATTGTTTTCCTTTGTCCTGATATTGAACCTCTGTATGACTGATGCCTACATTTCTTTGTCAGATGTGGAAATTTCAAGAAAAGGACACATGCTTACACCACCTGTGCCTTTCTCCTCGGAGGGTTCTTGCTCTGATATTGGCAAAGAGTTCAGGAGGAAAATGGAGCTACTTCAGTGTCTGGAGATAAGCGTCAGCAGACAGCTGTCTCAAGTACTGGAAGTGAGTTGATACATTATGATTTATCCTTCTTATTCATCCTTCTTTAGAACTAAGACTATTAATAGTTTCTGCCTGTCATTTCCTCTGTTCATCTTTGCCTTCATTTTTCTTTACTTTGGTTGTAAGGGGGTGGGATATGACAAAATTTGGGTTTAACTATGTTGATCTTAATATATAAACAGAGACTATGATAAATGCAATCTTTCCACATACCACTGTTCATCCATGGATGTTTTTAACCCAATCATCCATTACCAAATACAAAATCTGTTTGACCATCAAGTTGAGAACATTGGAAAGCAACTCTGTCCATTGATACAAAATGGGAGAAACAAAAAATGTTCAGTGTGCTCTCTCTGTTCATTGAACTTGTTTACCCATGAATTGTAAAGGGACATAGTGATGACATATTTTGAACCCAATTTCTGTACCCGGTTATATGTCCCATCTCCTACCTAATTCCTAATACAACAAATGAGTACATGCAATTAGTGTAATCTATGCTCATTGAATGAAGGAAACACTTGCATAATATGCTGAAGCTTTATCTAAACTTGAAACTGGTCTATAGACTTGAATCCAGTTACCTTTGTTATCAACCTGTTCCAATAAACCAGCCTGGCTTTGTTACCTGATTAAGCTCACCATTGATGTTCCTAGTTTTTCTTAGAAGCCAAATTGGTGTTGCACAATTAATGATGGAAAACTCAGTTGTGGAGAGCTGTGATTTGGTCAATTTATGGACAATTGCAAATGGAAGAAAGGGCTTTTCATCCCTTTTAATTTTGTTTTTGGGGATGTGGGTATAATTTGACTAAAGTGTTTGACTTAATCATAGGATCCGGAAACCCAATTTTGTGCTATTGTAGATCAAATTTTAATCTACATGATAGAGTTTGCGGCACCTTAATTTGTTAAGTTCGTGTTAGTCAAGTTCCAACCAACTTCTGATGACAAATGCACCTTTATGTATGATCTTATTATTGCAAAATAAGTTCTTATTCAAAATTATAACCCATAGCTTCATACAGTTAATTATGAATCGCCTTATTAAATTATTAATCATATTATGATCTAAACATGAAATAGTTATCAAATGGCAGACAATATCTGAATTGCTCAACTCTATCAAATTACTCAATATTTGGTGTATGTCACCATAGCGGTTTCCTGCTGAAGGGAGGTTCTCTCCCATCTCAAAAAGACTCTCTGGTGCCTGTATATATCAAACTTAATTGAGATGACAGAGTAATGGATCCATGGATCCCAATAACAAACAGTTTGAAACTATCCTCTTGACCTGTCTCCATGCATCCTAGAAAATATGTAACTACCTCCGATATTATTGAATTCTATAGAAGATTCCAGTCAACTGCCATGCAGATCAGTCCATCCCTCTGAATGTATTGTCCATACAAACTCGTCCTGTACTGCATGCGCACAGGGCAGGGTGTGATGTAATAAGTCAAGTCAAATAATTTATGCAAGGAGCTTCACATTTAGTGCCCTTTGTTGGGGATATTATGCCATTTTGAGCTGTATCTTTTGCTTTGTTGTGTTGACATCTTTTTTACTGCTTTATTTTATGAGATGATTGTCTTTACGGAAACCTGTGATTGGAGCTTTGCTAATTCCATTCACCATCTTGTCGTCACTTAATAAAAAAGGAGAAGGGAAACAAAGAAATCATTACTGTGGAAAAGAATAAAAAGAGAACAATACTATGCACAACTTTCACATGAAAATAATGGTACTTGGTTCCAAGTAAAGCTAAATCATTTAACTGGATTAGAGAAACTTAATCGGCCATGGTGGGATGAAAAAGCAAATTGTAGATTTTTTTTTCTTTTTTCCAAATAGGATTCAGATAATGTGTGTGGTGTAAATTCCCTTAGGTAATTATAGGACTTTAGCAACTGTTTTATTGACCAAACACATCCTTGGGACTGGGGTAACAATGCTGAATCTCAGCATCAATTGTTCCTTGATTCCATCTTGAATCATTCCAACCAGATTGGGATTCTGATTTTGCAGGTGATGCTTTAAATGGCCTTGAAGGTTCCTTCAGTGCCGCGTCAGTGTCAGAACATGATGCTAAGCTTCATGTGACTGAAGGTGGGAAGAACAATGCAGACTCTGATAAGCCTAATTGTGGCTCTCCTACTGTCATTAGTTGCATCGACCTTCCCCAGAGTGAAAAAGAATCCCAGGAGGGAGTAAGGAGTGCTGTAGGTCAGAATGTTCCAGTCCCAGAGGTAATTGATGGGGTTCCTCTAAAAGGTTCTTTTATGTCTCAGGATCCTAAAGAAAATGAATCCTCCAAATATGAAAGAAGCTTCTCCTTTGAGGTGGGTGCATTGGCAGATCTGCCTGAAAGAGAAGCTGGTAAGTGTTGGCAACCATTCTCTACTCAAGCATGCAAAACATCTGTGGCAAATTTCTTTTTTTAATTTTGTCGTTATAGTTTTTAAAAGATTGCTTCCTTCGTTATTACCTGAGTATTGTCAGAAAATCATTATAATACTTTTTTGAAGAATTAGATGGATCCCATATCGTTTAATTCTTTGTTTTACTATTATGTCCTGATTCTTTTCTGATGATCTTCATCTAGAATTTTTTGGTCTTTCTTTTTTGAAGATTGTCGAGGGATCTCCTTCAACATCAGTCTTAGGCCAAATGGATCCTAAGATGGCACAGGAAATTTCTCGTGGAAGCCCTCGAGCATCTGGAGGGATCACATCTGGCAGTTCTAAAGGTACTGAACGTAAAACAAAGCGCGCATCTGGCAAGGCAACTGGGAAAGAAACTGCTAAGAAAGGCAGCAATGTGAAAGATACAGCTCATGCAAGACAGCCACCAGAGAGAGTGGACAAATCTGGCAATTTGTCTCCAAGCCCATCAGGGGCTACTCAGTATGTGCAATCCAAAGAGATGCAACACACTGGAAATATGGAGCGCAGCAGTACAAAATCATGTGGTACTCTTACAACACCCACATCTAACCTTCCGGATTTGAATACTTCGGCTTCTCCATCTGCAATATTTCAACAGCCTTTCACAGACTTACAGCAAGTGCAATTGCGTGCTCAGATCTTTGTTTATGGATCATTGATGCAAATCTTTTTTTTTTGGTTTTCCATGTATATGATAGGTAGCATTAGATAATATTTTGGCATAAAGAGAGCAGGGTTTACCAAGAAGAGTTCTGGGTGCTTTGGCTTTAGATATACCACTGCCAGAACACTGGAGTGCATGAAGGGAAGGGAGAGAACTGGCTGTTTTTGTTCAGTCTATGGGGTCCTGTTATCTTACTCCCACCAAGAGAACTTGATAGATTGATGGCTATTATTATGTGTGCCAATTTCGGGCTGTTTCTGTTTTCTTCTTTTTTTTATTGTGTTTTTGGTTGTTGAATAGCATGAAGGGGAAGCTGACCAAAAGTTATAAGATTGTATTTGGGAGGTTGATTGTAATGTTCATCATGATCTCAAGTTACAGATTTGATCATAACAAGGGAATTTTGGAATTTTCCATAGAATATAGAATATATGACTATTATATAAAGAAATATTTAACTGCGTTTTGATTGCCTGTTGCAGCCAACGAACGGCACCCGATGAAGCGTGCATGGCATCAGCCTTTGGAACACCTAGTTAGTTTTTATTCCTAAATTTTCTTTAACTCTCTTAGGCCCACATGTTGCTGATTCTTGATCTCTTGTGCTCAGATGGTGGAAGGAGCTTGTGGGAGAATGCATGGCATGCTTCTGTAGAAAGGCTTCAAGGACAAAAATCCCATCCCAGCAATCCTGAAACCCCTTTGCAGTCTCGATCAGGTACTTCTTGTTTTAAGGTAAAATTCCCTTTGTGGTTTTGCTCAAGTGTCTGACTACATTTTTGGAATTAATATTTGCAGGTGCTAGAACTCCTGATCAAGCATCCGTTCAACAAGGTGCACTTCAAGGTAAAGTTATTCCTTCACCTGTTGGTAGAGCCAGCAGCAAGGGTACCCCTTCGACAATTGTAAATCCCATGATGCCTCTTCCATCACCACTTCGGAGTATTTCTACTCAGGGTGACGTTATGCAGTCCAGTGGTTTGCCAAGAGGTGGACTTATGGACCATCATCCGACATTTTCTCCATTGCATCCTTATCAAACTCCGCCTTAGGAACTTTGTTGGACATAACACTTCTTGGATATCTCAGCCTACTTTTCCAGGTCCCTGGGTTCCCTCTCAAACTTCTGGACTTGATGCCAGTGTTCGTTTTCCTGCCCTGCCTGTAACAGAAACAGTTAAATTAACACCTGTTAGAGAGTCAACTGTGCCACATTCTTCCAGTGTTAAGCATGTCTCTTCTGGTCCTATGGGTCATAGTGGAGATCCTACAAGTGTTTTTGCTGGGACTTCACCTCTTCTTGATGCAAAAAAGGCAACGGCATCCCCTAGCCAACCCACTACTGACCCAAAGCCTACAAGGAGTGAAAATGTGAATCTCAATAATGGACTACACCTAGGGGGGGGGGGGGGGGGGGTGAGAATATGTGTTGTAGAACAATTTAAAAATTCTTCCAACAAAGATTACCTAACCTTAGACTATCTCAATGTCAAGAAACTTTTCTTCCAACAACTTTTCAACAAAGCATAACATCCACAAGCAAGAATATATGCATCAACATCAACACTCTCCCAACAATTTATCAATGCAAAACACATGCAAATGCTTCAATACTCCTCAAAAATAAATCAAAAGAACAATCATCTCCTCAACTCATAACAATTGACTCCATGATATCATTAAACAAAGTGAACAGAAGAATTATTAAAGACATTCAATGGATCATCACACTTAAATCACTTAACATTTCTTCCATTCAACATGTATGCCCAAGTAATCAATGATATCAAAAACAGAAAATAAATCGAAGTGTAGAGTGAGAGAAAAAGACAATGAACACTAGATTTTTAACGTGGAAAACCTCCGAAGAGATCAAAAACCACAGGCCTATCATTGATTGAAAAACTCCACTATGAAGAATAAAAACTGAGTACAAGGTTTTACCTAGTTCAAGCCAACCAATCCTTCCCAGACTACTTGACTAGTACCTTCATTTTCAGCGCGCTTCTCACATTCTTCTTTCAGAGCACACTTGGGAGTCCGCACCAAGTTCAATCTCGGCCTCTTCTTGAATCCACACAAGAAGAAAATGGGTTTTTGCACAAACCCAAATAGAATGAGAGATTGAGATATGAATCAACTCATTTATTGCTCAAGAAAATCCATTAAAAACTTGTTTGGAAAACATTAAAAGAAGTGGATTTTCTTTGCAATCAAAAACCCCAAATTAGGAAAACAAGATAAGAAAATGAAGAATACATGGAGTGGCTGCTCTCTTCACGTTTTCTGCAGTCCCTCATCAGAAAAATGAGAGAAGATTGCTTTTTAAATAGTAAAGAGAAGCCCTTAATCTAATGGCTGAGATTTGATCTAAAAAAAAATTAATTGGATTGATCCACTCCTACACTTAGATCGATCCAGAAACAGGGGAATGAAAGTCTTGCACCAAAAACCATTTCTCCCAACTTTCTAACATATTTAAAGATTAAAAACCGGGTTGATTCACATCCAATCACCACACACTCGGCTATATACCTTGGCCTCTTAGCAAAGTTTTAGTCTTCAAAGTCAAGTAGCCCGAATAGGAATTGGAAAGCTGAGTTAGAGGACACTTAGGAATTTTGTTCGAAATTGCCAACCTAGCTAAACACTCACAATCTCCCCCTTTGGCAATTCTGGGACAAAACCCTTTACAACACGAATGAGTACAATTAAGTAAGCCCCACCCAACTCTCATACAAGGCCACTCACTCACTCACTCAAAACCACAACCTAGGTACTACAAAACCTGCAATTGAAGCTCACAAACAAAACAATTAGTAGCACCTGTGTAAAGCAACTGAATATACATAATATATCAACAAGTACATCCAAAAATTTTAATGTATATTCAAATCCAAATGAGACAAGATCACATATCAACATGTATCTCAAAATATCCAATATCCAAAATAATCATCAACATGTGGATATCCAATCATCAAAATAATAATTGCAATGTCTCTCCCCTTTTTTGTCCTAGAAAGAGACAAAGGGCCACAATTTCCCCCTTTCTATCCAAAAAAAAAAAAAAGGATGACAATTCAATAGTAATTCTATCTCACATCCAAATTAACAAAATGTCAAATACCCAAAAATCAAGTATTCACATATCACAAGTATCCATATCAACATCCTAAAAAAAGATAGGATACAAGAATCTCCCCCTAACTTCCATCATAAGATATACGAAACTCCCCCTAAATCTCATCACATGGTTTCATTTAAAAACTTCCAAAAAATGCTTTATCACCATGAAAATAGATTCCAAGCATGAAAATGTATAGAGAGCACTCACAATGAGCAAACAAAGCCTAGGATTAACATTGCTCAAAACCAAAAACAATCCAAGGCAAAAATGAAACTCAAAATAAAAAAAATATGTTGTGAAAGGATTCCATAAAAAGAAAGCATCTAGATTAAGCTAACGGTGGAGAGAAAAATGGACAAACCGAACACCCAAGGTTCCCAAAGAAGATAGCTTAAGCTAAGAAACTCGCGAATGAGCCTCTCCAGAAAAAAATGATGCCAATGAAACATTGATGTAGAGATTTCCGACGTTGAAAAGAATGATGATAGAGAAGCACTTCATTAGAAGTGAATTTCAGCAACCATGGCGGTGGAAGCTTGAGCAACGAAGAAGAGAAGAAGAAGAAGATGAAGACCCTTTTTGAAAGATTTTGAAATCGGGGCTCAATTAAGAATGGAATAGGGGTTCTTAAAGATTAGGGATTTTAACCTTTTTTTTCTTTTTTTTTTACACGAAATGACAATTTTACCCCTTAGACCCCCCTTTAAAAAAACTCACAAGACCAAGGGCAAAATATGAATTTTTTTCACTAAGAGATAAGTGGTATCAATCTTGGTGGATTGATTACTACTCAAAAAGTGCTATTTCATAGCTTGTAATTAACTCTTTTAAACACTTTTGAGTAGTAGTTATCACCTTTTAACCCAATTAACATATTAAGGATCCTTGCAATTAATTCTAATCAAATTATGTTAAGTTTTGGTGTTTTGATAGCTTTTTGATCACCAAAGCAATCTGAGATTGAGGAGAGTTCTTTGGAATCCATGGCAAAGCAATGGAAAGCTCAAAAACATGAAGAGCCGAAGTTTTGAAGTCCTTTGCCATAAGTAAATCCGGAATACAAGGAGTATGGGATCTTGCTCATTCCACCCGGACGGGAATCATAGCTCATTCCATCCGGGAAGGAATTCCATCCGGCTGCCGCCACATTCCACCCGGGTAGGAATTCCATCCGGCTGCTGCCACTTCCACCCGGATGTCTCACATCTGGAATTCTGCTGCCGCCGCCATTCCATCCGGATGTCTCACATCCGGAATTCTGCTGCCGCCGCCATTCCATCCAGATGTATTACATCCGGAATTCTGATGCCGGATGGGAAAAGAGGGCGTTTCAACTTCCTCGGTCAGACATATCCGGATCCGCCGATAGCGCTTACCCGGAGAATTTTGCAGCCATTTTTTGCACAGTGCCACGGTGTTCTCTTGAAGCTTCCCGATATGTGCGACTGACATTTTGAGATATTTTGCTTTAGATATTTGATGTCTAAATTCCCAAAGTCTCCTTGTAACCCACCAATTATAGGATTCCTTAGTTATTAAGTTTGGAAAAAGGATGAATAACCTTTTATATATTATTATTGTAATTTTCATATAAATATCTCTCGGGAGCCTGTTATCAGGGGATCTTGATCTTTGTACAAGTTTTGGAAGGAAGTAAAATACAGAGCCTTTGCTCTACCTTACCTATTTGTTTTGATTGTTTATATTCATTTAAATTTTCTTACTAGCCAAACAAGCTCTGAGGATGTTTCTTCAGAGAATGAGTGGCTAGACTTTTAATTCCTTGGAGTTAAGGTTGCCGGGAAAGGTTCCAAGTGCAAGAATTAGTAGCTTTGTGGTTTCAGCCATTAATGAAGAGAAAGTATGACCTGTTAATGGTTTTTATCTTTTTAGTTAACTTAAAACACCTTTAAATCACCTGGGCCAACACTTGGTAAGGCAAGTGATCTCCGTCCATTGAGATGCACTAGTTTATCTCTTGCGAGCCTTTGGGAGGTGGTTTGAAGGTAGGATTTTCTAGAATAGCCAACACTTGGTAAGCTTTTGGACTCTAAGGAGACATCCATTAGTTATCTCTTGCGAGCTTTTGACGGGTAATCCAAGGTTAAAGATCACCTTGAATGGCAAATGCTAGGTGAGAGGCACGAGCCATTGCAAGGTGCATCAGTGAGAGGGATTTAGTGTTTGAACCCATTAAAGGGAAGCATCTATACCACACCAATTAGAGAATTGACTATATGTTAATTCTCTAATGCGAGGAAATGAACCAAATGACCGAAGCTCTGTTTTTGCACGAGGAACCTCCCCTGTGAACCTAAACCTCCAAGGAATGTTTTTCTTCATAAGTAATTTCCATTACTTCCTTTGCCATTAGCTTAAACCTAAACCTTTTTCAATCAAAGTTTGTGTTTTATTTCTTAAGCTAACCTTGAAATGAAAAAGCACCAATTCACTTTGAATTGGTGTAGACCCTCAATTTTGTCCCTTTAGCACATGTCTTTAAATTCATTTTTAATGCTCCATAATAACTCCTTGCTGGCCCATTACTACTCGTACAACTTACCTTTTTCTGAGTCACCTCGGAGACTTTGGTTAAAGGATTATCTGACCCTTTATTGTGATCCTTGGCAGTTTTGATTTAGATTTAGGCTTTTCTTGCTTTTTTTTTTAGGATAGCTTTTAGATATACTTGGCCCATTAGGCACCAACTTAGGCCCACTTAGTCTCACCTTAAGCCCTTTTAGGTATACTGGGTCTATTAAAACTTTTTTTTAGCGTGACTTATATGACTTGCGTGTTTGCATGGCTCGTGGGGCCCATTTTTTGTTAATTTGTTTATTTTTATTTTATTTTATTTTTATTATTATTTTTTTATTTTTAGTTTTAGTTTTATGATTATCAGTCACTTTTTATTGGTTATCTTCCTCTTTATATTATTTTCCTTAACTTATTTATTTATTTATTATTTTTACCATTTTCTAATTTATTTACTTATTTATCTATTCATGTAATTATTTAACTTCTAAAATTTCATGCTTTTGCAAGGAAACTTACCATTGGAGTTTAAGGAAAGTGGGACTCTCCTTGGAAGGTTTTGGAGGGGAATTTGAAGTTGGGAAGATTGCATTTGAATTGGAAGATTTAAAAAAGGATAAGGAGAAAAGAAGAGGGAAAATAGGAGATTTCGCCTTTTTTTAGGGGGATTTAGGTTTTAGGGAAAGGCGGATATATATACGTGAGGGAGGAAGAAAAAATAGAGGATTTTTTTTTTATTGTGGGAGGAGATTCTTTTTTTTTTGGTGAGCAGACGCATTGGAGAAAGGAGAGGGAGAAATGAGTATTCTTTTGGGGGATTCCGGGATTGTCTTGAGGAGAAGCACATAGGGAAGGACTGGCAGCACGCATCCTCATCTCATTTGAAGCCGAGCAATTCTTCTCAAAGATTGGTTCTTCTAGGTATGGTCATGTGAAATTTACATTCTCTCATCTCTATATGATCCTAAATATTATTCTGCAAGTCCCGGTGTTATCTTGTTGATTGTTGTGGAGATTTAGGACTGATCGTTTCTCTTGCTTAATATATTTAAACATGAGCATGCTTTGTTTTCGGTTTCTATTTTTAATCTTTCTAATCTCTGTTATTAATGGCTGATGTATGGGATTGTCGTTGATATTGATATCCAAGGCCCGTTCTCTTATTCTCTGGAGTCCCTACCTGTTTCTTTTTAAGCCCTTTTGAAAACAATGAATTGTGGTTTGCCTATTCACCCGTCTTTATCTCTCCTGCCTTCTTTTGGATTATATTTTCTTGTCTTCTGCTTCTATGTATTTATTTCTCTTCCCTCCTTTGGCGTTTGGGCTACGGAGACCACGAGGGCATTGAGTATTTCATGAAAGGTAGAAACTTTACGAAGGTTGTGTAAAATGTGGGCTGTTTGTGGGGTTTGGCACGCGATTGCAGATTGTTGAATCAGATTGGGTATTTTTTCTTCAAGGCAAGAAAGTTGTTAAACCAGGTTCCGGATGTGATCTATTGAGACTTAGAACTTACTTCTATTTCTGGGTTTTTCTGTTCGTAGAATTTTGGGCTGGAATCCTAGCAGGCTTTCACTTGTCTCAACAATGACAGATTCTATTGATAATAAATACAAGATCAGAATATAAGATTTGGGGCTTCTCGTTTGTGCAGTGTTAGTCAATATAGAGTTAAAGATCTCCTTGAATATTTGGATTATGGAATGGTAGACGAGAGAGAAAAGAGTCCAGTAGAACTTGATGTTTCTTTCAAATCCAATTCACTAGTAACCAAGGCAATTATGGCCTCTTTAAACCCCACGGTTGTTTCTGATAGAAATTTGTGTTTGATACTTAGAAACAGAGAGCTTAAGAAAATTACACTGCCTAATATGGATGATTCCAGTTCACAGATGAATGAACTCAATGAGGAACCTGTAAAACTAGACTGCTTGCCAAGTGTTGTGGCTGACCCATCCTTACGTGATAAAGATCCCAAAACAATTGAAGGAGAAAATGACAGCTTCTGGTCTTGAAACCGTGCAAACTTTTAGTACGAAGCCTTGTTCCAATGGGACTAATATTTCATTGGAAAACAATAGAGTGGAAGGATCTCTTAACAGTATGGTTTCAGAAAAGGTTGCTACTAGCATTGGTTCTGGTGGAATGTCTTCACTCGAGGTCACCAAGAAGAAGGAAGTCACAAAGAAAGTATCGATTCCTATTTTTTGTGTGTCAAATTCACAATTAACAAAGACACCAGGAGAAGCTTCAGGCATATCCACCCTTAGGCCATTTGCAGCCTCCAGCTTCAATAATACAGCGCATCCAAAAGAGAAAATAACTTCTGTTGGTTTAAACCTCAGTCACTGGTGTTAATGAAGTAATCGCATCGTCTAAGAATAACAAAGTGAATGAGCCCCTACTGTTAAATATTCCAGAGAAAAGTGAAAATCAGAAGAATATTTTTTGGACGTCCATCTTGCTACTCTTGTATCCGTTTTCCTGGTGAGGACCTTGATGCATTGGTTTCTGTGTCTTATGATGGGAATCTGCACATGTTCTAGCTTCTTAATTTGATGATCAATTTTATGGTGATATTATAAAGAACCTAATTGAAATAGTGGAGGATCTTGTTAGATGGGGGATTTATACAGGGAGTTATGGACCTGCAATTGAAAAGAGTACAGGGAACCTAGTTACGGGAGGAAAATATTCATGTACATCTATGACAATATCTCTCAGAGATATCAATATGTCTTCAAACAATGTCAATCATACAGAGTTCAGCATTTATCTAAATCCTGATGTTGTATATGAAACTAGTGAGGATTATTCAGCTATGCAGCCCAGTATCAGTGCAGATGGTTCGCTTCCTTTTTTTATTTTTCAAGTCAATATGTGCCTGATTGTTTTAATCTTTAATTTATGCCGAGCAGTGAAGAAATACTGACCAACATGAAGGACGAAAATGAGAAGCTTTCGAGCCGAGGATATATGCTTAAGCAGTAAAATGAATTTATCTCAATATGCAATAGCAATGATGCTGTCAGGGTAATGGAAATTCATCGAAAAATAGAGAATGCCTCAGCTTTCGAATCTGAGAAGCTTGGTGTTGCTATTCTTGGGAGATGTTTCAGTGATGAAGTAGAGCATGCACCGATTAAGAAAAAGAGCTTTATATTTCAGTCTTCATTACCACCCCCATGAACTCCTTCTCCTCCCTATGAGGATTCTGAACAATTTGTAGATAGTCAATATTCTTCAGAGGCGACAAATGAAGAGATTGGCGATGGTGAAGACTTTTCTGGCATTGAGATGTTCGCAGTAGCTGCTTGCAATAACAGCATAGGTAATGATGTGACAGAATCAACTACAGAGGATGGTCCAGTTCTGACATATAAAGGAAACAACTCATCTATTTCTGCAATGCCTATAAAAGAAACTGTGCTGTTGTCCGAGTTGCTGTTACGGTTGATAACCAGGATGGTACTAAAGGGGATATTTGTACTGATAAAAGCGAAACTGCTGGTCTGATTAATAATGAGGGGAAACAAGAAACAGAAACCAAACCAAAAGTTGATCCTGAAGCCACGAGGAATGAGCCTATTACAAAGATAGTTGCTGATGGAGTACAACCTGTGTATAATGGGAAAGAAGCTGTTGGCAATGAGGATCAAGTAGTGGAAAATTATGCTGAATCTACCACCAACTTTATTAACTCATGATCAATTAGCACAGCCTATGTCATCCATTCTTTCTTCCTCATAGAGAGCATACCTTGATCAAATGGATAAGGTTGCCTCAACATCAACATCACCTAATACTTTGAGCACAATGTTTACTCCAACATTTCAAGCACAATTATTGCCATTGCCAACCTCTGCTCAATAGCCTAAGAAATCTACAACGTAGTTCATTGAAGAATTCAATTTTATGGCGATGAATGAAAGGTCTAAAAGGGATGAAGTTTGAGGTTATCTTGGAAAGGCAAAGAGAAGGGGTGAAAAGAAAATGATTGAAGACAATGCACTTAGACAAGGCTTGGGTGACAGAGAGAGTTACGGACTAGTACCCAATCAGACGCTAAACCTGCTTAATAAGGAGAGGTTCTTTGACATGATTTCTTGTAATTCTCATGCTCGAAGGGACTTTGTTTCTAATCCTAAAACATTGAAGAGGAGGGTTATGGTTGTTGGGATTGTGATGCTTCTCCTTTCTCCATTTCTTGTCATATTCGTTCTGGTGTTTCGCTTCTTGGGGCATGCTGAACTGTTTTATAATCATCCAACCACGACATCATCTCAGAGATGGTCAAATTTGATAAAGTGAATCTTTAGAGAATCCAATGAAAAAGCCATATATTCGGTGGCAACTTGTTTTGGTATGCTGCTGATTTTAGAACTATAACAGCTATTAGAGGGGCTGTTGTAACATATGAGCTTCTGGTCCTTGATCCAGAGGAGGCAATGTCTTTGGTGGTCCAATAGTTCTCTGAGATTTTGTTATTGCTAGTTACACCCTACTCTTCTTCATTCTCAAGCTCAGCAGATTTGTGTTGTTCTATATCCTAAAGATGCTACAGAAAGTGGAAGGCTTTTGTGATTAAAGCAATTTTTTTGACGCAGTGCCTCACTTCAGGACATTATTTTCAAATTCAAGGAGAGGAAAGATGAGGGCTCATGGCAATGGTCTAAATTTCCCAACAAGATAGCGGTACAGTCGAATGATACGCATCCTACCCTTGCAATTCCAAAATTGACGCGATTACTGATGAACGATGAAGGGCTTGGATGGGATGAAGCTTGGGATATGACATCAAAGATCATGTCCCAGGTTTGAGAACCAGCTCAGATTGGCATGCGAAGATCACTAATCAAATACCTCTAGATAGGCTCATAATTGGCCTTTGCTCCTAAATCCAGCAAAAATAAAGAAATATTTAGCATTTGTTCAGTTCAATGGTGGCAAAGTCTTTGAATATACTAGATGTAGGCATCATGGAAGGAGCTTCAAAAAAAAAAAAAACTGAGGATATGATTCTTCAACCTTCAGTACTCCAGCTATCAGAAATGGGAGCTTGGGGCTTGTAGTTGGCTCATCAGAAATGGGAGTGCTAGTGATTACTACTCAAAACATGCTATTTTGTAGCTTGTAATTAGCTCTTTTAAACACCATTGAGTAGTAATTATTACCTTTTAACCCAATTAGCATGTTAGGAGCCCTTGCAATCGTTTCTAACAATTATGTTAAGTTTTGGTGCTTTTTGATAGCTTTATGCTCACCAAAGCAATTTAAGAATGAGGGAGAGCTATTTATAGTTCAGGGCAAAGCTTTTGAAAGCTTAAATTTATGAAGAAATCAAGCTATGGAGCCTCATAATCCTTTGCCTTAGTGGTTCAAAGTATACAAGGAAGAAACAATGGAGAAGAGGAAAACAGGGGACACAGCTGCAGTCTTTCATTGCACTTTTGGAGCACTTCCCGAAGTCCATTTTTTACATTCTATATACCATTTCAAAGCTCAGAAAGTCAAGAATCCAACGGTTCAAACCATGTATGATTTGGAGCTGAAATGAGAAAGATATGGCCTTCGGAAGACAACTGCATTAGGCTGAGCGAAAATTTCGCACGATGGAAATCAAGGTGCGAAATCCTCAGTCCACTGTGCGAAAATTTCGCACACCTCAAACCAAAGTGCGAAATTGGAACTCAGCGTGTGAAAATTGGATATTTTTGCCGACTCTTTTTCTTCTGATATTTTTGTGTCTAAATTTCCATTTTCTCCTTGTATTCAACCACTCATGTAATTCCTTAGCTAGGAAGTATCCAAGGAAGGGTAAAATTACCTTCCTATATAAATTCTCTTGTAATCACTGAAAATGGATCTTTCGGGGAGCTTTCTCCAGGAGACCAACTTATGTAACTTTGTTATACAAAGATCTCTTTTGTTTATTTTCTCTCTTCTGTTTTCTATTTTCTTGCAAGCCAAACACCCTCTAAGGATGTTTTCCCAGAGGATGAGAGGCTAAACCAAAAGTTTCTTGGAGTAAAGGAAGCTAGGTGAAAAGTCCAGATTAAAAGGTGGAAAATTTCCGTGCATTAAATTCAGGTAGTTGGAGTCCATAAATGGTTTCTAAATTCAAAGTTTTGCTTTAAATCCCTTAGGATCACTTTGACTGGCCAATACATGGTAAGCTTAAGGTCTCTGTGGATGCTTATTACTAGATCCATATCAGTCCATTAGTTATCATGTACGAGCCATTGGAAAGTGATTCAAGGTGATAGCCCATAGTGTCTTAAGCCATCAATGGACCTTGACTACCATCTCTAGTGACTTTTTATGGATTAAAACTTCATTGTCAAACCTATACTGGTTCGG
Source organism: Vitis x labruscana x Vitis vinifera (assembly GCA_008326845.1). Lineage (NCBI taxonomy): Eukaryota > Viridiplantae > Streptophyta > Magnoliopsida > Vitales > Vitaceae > Vitis > Vitis x labruscana x Vitis vinifera. The sequence goes on from BKBX01000937.1 coordinate 213,733, forward strand.
GAAATAACTATAGGTTAAATCCCCAATGCGAGGAGAAAAATCCGGAATTTTCCACTTTGCATCTGGTACTTGAACCTAGCAACCTTTAGCTCCGGGAGACTTTCTTTTTTCCACTTTTTACTTAGTTCTATGTGAGTTTAGTTTAAATCACCACTTTCAAAAAAATTTTAGTTTCTTTTAAATTTCAAGTTTGTGCTAAAGGAAATCATCAGAATCAATTTCTAATTTAGAGTCTGTCACTGATAGAGTGAAAACCCATCCCTGAGTTCGACCCTAGAACTGCTATACTATAGTAGCTTTGCTACGCCAGTATAAGGTCATAGGTTTTATAAATATTTTTGATTAAAAGACCCGGCTGGGAATTCAAGCGAATCAAATGGCGCCGTTGCCGGGGATGGTGCCACAATACAGTGATACAACCTTTTTGAGGCTACTTGTGATTTTTATCACAAGTTAGATTCCTTTTGTTTTTGTTGTTTTTGTCTTATTTCAGGTAAGTAGTAACTTGTGCATTCCCTATTGGATTAGGGACCAAGAGGGAAGATTATTAAGGATTGAGAATCCTCAAGACACAGAGTTGGATATCTGTGTAAATATCATGGACCCTCCACCAGAGGATCAGAATTCTCAACAAGGTCAAGGGGGTAATCCCAATGCATACCTATCCATGAGGGATAGAATGCATCCCCCAAGGATGAGTGCACCCTCATGCATCCTCCCCCCTCTTGAGCAGTTGGCTATAAGACCTCATATTGTACCCCTCCTACCAACTTTCCATGGAATGGAGAGTGAGAATCCATATTCTCACATCAAGGAGTTTGAGGAGGTGTGTAATACCTTTAGAGAGGGAGGAGCTTCAATAGACTTGATGAGACTCAAGCTATTCCCTTTTACTTTGAAGGATAAGGCAAAAATATGGCTTAATTCTTTAAGGCCAAGGAGCATAAGGAATTGGGTTGATCTTCAAGCTGAATTTTTGAAGAAATATTTCCCCACCCATAGGACTAATGGGTTGAAGAGACAAATCTCAAACTTTTCTGCAAAAGAAAATGAGAAGTTCCATGAGTGTTGGGAAAGGCATATGGAAGCCATCAATGCTTGTCCTCATCATGGTTTTGATACATGGCTCTTAGTGAGATATTTTTATGATGGAATGTCTTCTTCCATGAAGCAAATTCTTGAGACCATGTGTGGGGGAGATTTTATGAGTAAGAATCCTGATGAAGCCATGGACTTTTTAAGTTATGTGGCTGAGGTGTCAAGAGGATGGGATGAGCCCAACTCAAGAGAGAAAGGAAAGTTTCCCTCTCAACAAACCCAAAATCCAAAGGCTGGAATGTACATGTTGAGTGAAGACGTGGACATGAAAGCTAAAGTGGCAACATTAGCTAGGAGGTTGGAAGAACTTGAGTTGAAAAAGATGCATGAAGTCCAAGCTATTTCCGAGACTCAAGCCCATGCCATGCCATGCACCATTTGCCAATCATGTGATCATGTGGTAGATGAGTGCCCAACCATGCCAGCCGTGAGAGAAATGTTAGGTGATCAAGTGAATGTTGTGGGGCAATTTAGGCCCAACAACAGTGCATCCTATGGTAACACCTATAATTCAAGCTGGAGAAACCACCCAAATTTCTCTTGGAAACCAAGACCACCTCCATACCAACCACAAGGCCAAATCCAAGCACCTCAACAACCATCTTCAGTGGAGCAAGCCATTGCAAACCTAAGTAAAGTCATGAATGACTTTGTGGGTGAACAAAGGGCAATCAACTCCCAATTGCACCAAAAGATTGAGAATGTTAAGAGTTCTCTAAATAAGAGAATGGATGGGATGCAAAATGATCTATATCATAAGATAGATAATATTCAGTACTCCATCTCTAGACTTACCAACCTCAACACAGTGAATGAGAAAGGAAAATTCCCCTCTCAACCAAGCCAAAATCCTAAGGGTGTTCATGAAGTTGAAACCCAAGAGGGGGATTCTTCAAAGTTGAGGGAGGTCAAAGCTGTGATAACCTTGAGGAGTGGAAAGGAGGTTGATCAACCCTTGCCTAACTTGGGGCCTGATGAAGAACTCAGATCAAAGGGACCCTTGATTAAAGAGGGCAAAAACCAAGAAGAGCAGAGTGGGAAGAAAAGTGCATCCAAATCAAGCATTGAAGAAGAACCAAGGATAGTGATTAAGGAGGATATGATGAAGAAACATATGCCTCCCCCTTTTCCTCAAGCTTTACATGGAAAGAAAGAAATCAAGAATTCATCAGAAATTCTTGAAGTGCTGAGGCAAGTGAAGGTGAATATACCTTTACTTGATATGATCAAGCAAGTCCCCACATATGCAAAGTTTCTAAAGGACTTGTGCACAGTCAAGAGAGGTTTACAGGTGACAAAGAATGCATTCCTCACTGAGCAAGTGAGTGCTATCATTCCGAGTAAGTCCCCAGTTAAGTATAAAGATCCGGGATGTCCCACCATATCAGTCAACATTGGAGGGACACATGTGGAAAAAGCTTTATTAGATTTGGGAGCAAGTGTGAATTTGCTCCCATACTCTATGTATAAGCAACTGGGACTAGGAGGATTAAAGCCCACAACCATGACCCTCTCTTTAGCTGATAGGTCTGTCAAAATCCCAAGGGGAGTGATAGAGGATGTTCTAGTTCAAGTGGACAAATTCTACTATCCTGTGGATTTTGTGGTGCTTGATACTGATTCCTCTGTCAAGGAAGAAAATTATGTACCAATCATCCTAGGGAGACCTTTCCTTGCTACCTCCAATGCTATTGTTAATTGTAGGAATGGGGTGATGCAGCTCACATTTGGAAACATGACATTGGAATTAAACATATTCCACTTATGTAAGAGGCATCTTTACCCTGAAGAGGAGGAAGGATTTGAGGAGGTGTGCTTGATCAACACTTTGGTTGAAGAGCACTGTGACAAGAGTTTAGAGGAGAGCTTGAATGAAAACCTGGAAGTCCTTGAAGATGGGTTCCCTGAACCCTCTGATGTGCTAGCTATTATGTCTCCTTGGAGGAGACGGGAAGAGATCTTACCACTGTTCAACCAGGAAGACTCACAAGGAGTTGCTGTGGAGAACCCTCCAAAGCTTATTTTAAAACCACTTCCTCTGGAGTTGAAGTATGCATACTTGGAGGATGATGAGAAATGTCCAGTGGTAGTTTCCTCAACCCTCACTAGTGATAAAGAGGATAGTCTTTTAGGAGTCCTCAGAAAATGTAAGAAAGCCATTGGATGGCAAATTTCTGATCTGAAAGGGATTAGCCCTTTGGTGTGCACCCATCATATTTATATGGAGGATGATGCAAAACCAGTGAGGCAACCTCAAAGGAGAGTGAATCCTCACATGCAAGAGGTGGTGAGGAGTGAAGTTTTGAAGCTACATCAAGCTGGGATCATATATCCCATTTCAGACAGCTTGTGGGTGAGTCCCACCCAAGTAGTCCCAAAGAAATATGGAATCACTGTGATCCAGAATGAGAAAGGGGAGGAAGTCTCTACACGTCCTACCTCAGGATGGAGGGTGTGTATAGACTATAGAAGGTTGAATTCAGTGACTAGGAAGGACCATTTTCCATTGCCTTTCATGGACCAAGTCCTTGAGAGAGTCTCAGGACATCCTTTCTATTGTTTTCTAGATGGTTATTCAGGGTACTTCCAAATAGAAATTGATTTGGAAGATCAAGAAAAGACAACCTTCACTTGTCCCTTTGGTACTTTTGCTTATAGGAGAATGCCCTTTGGTCTATGTAATGTTCCTGCAACTTTCTAAAGATGCATGCTAAGCATCTTCAGTGACATGGTCGAACGCATCATGGAAGTTTTCATAGATGACATCACTGTATATGGAAGTTCTTATGAGGAGTGTTTGATGCATTTAGAAGCTGTTCTCCATAGATGTATTGAGAAAGACCTAGTGCTAAATTGGGAGAAGTGCCATTTTATGGTACAAAAAGGAATTGTCTTAGGACATATCATCTCCAAAAATGGCATTGAGGTAGATAAGGCAAAGGTGGAACTTATTGTTAAGTTGCCACATCCCACAAATGTTAAAGGAATTAGGAAATTCCTTGGACATGCAGGATTCTATAGGAGGTTCATTAAGGATTTCTCAAAAATCTCAAAACCTCTGTGTGAGCTTTTGGTAAAGGATGCCAAGTTTGTGTGGGATGAGAAGTGTCAGAGAAGTTTTGAGGAATTGAAGCAATTCCTCACAACTGTACCAATAGTGAGAGCCCTAAATTGGAAATTACCTTTTGAGGTAATGTGTGATTCAAGTGATCTTGCTATGGGGGCTGTTTTAGGGCAAAGAGAAGATGGAAAGCCCTATGTGATCTATTATGCAAGTAGAACTTTGAATGAGGCTCAAAAGAAGTACACAACTACTGAGAAGGAGTTGTTGGCAGTAGTTTTTGCCTTGGATAAGTTTCGTGCTTATTTGGTAGGGTCCTCTATAGTAGTGTTCACTGACCATTCTGCTTTGAAGTACTTGCTAACCTAGCAGGATGCCAAGGCAAGATTGATAAGATGGATTCTTTTGCTCCAAGAATTCAATCTCCAAATCAGGGATAAAAAGGGGGTAGAAAATGTGGTAGCTGACCACTTGTCCAGACTAGTGATAGCACATGACTCACATGGTCTACCTATCAATGATGACTTCCCTGAGGAGTCTCTCATGTCAGTAGATTTAGCTCCATGGTATTCTCACATTGCAAACTTTTTGGTTACTAGAGAAGTACCAAGTGAGTGGAGTGCTCAAGACAAGAGGCATTTCTTGGCTAAGATCCATGCTTATTATTGGGAGGAACCTTTTCTTTTCAAATATTGTGCAGATCAAATTATAAGGAAATGTGTTCCTGAGCAAGAGCAATCGGGAATTCTTTCCCATTGCCATGATAATGCATGTGGAGGTCATTTTGCCTCCCAGAAAACAGCTATGAAAGTGATCCAATCAGGCTTCTGGTGGCCCTCTCTTTTCAAGGATACCCATTCTATGTGTAAGGCATGTGATCGGTGTCAAAGGCTTGGTAAGCTAACACGCCGAAATATGATGCCCTTGAACCCCATCTTAATAGTGGATATCTTTGATGTCTATGGTATAGACTTTATGGGCCCATTTCTAATGTCATTTGGACATTCCTACATCTTGGTAGGAGTGGATTATGTCTCTAAGTGGGTAGAGGCAATCCCATGTAGGAGCAATGATCATAAGGTGGTACTTAAATTCCTCAAGGACAACATCTTTGCAAGATTTGGAGTGCCAAAGGCCATTATAAGTGACGGGGGAACCCACTTTTGCAATAAACCTTTTGAGACTCTTCTAGCCAAGTATGGGGTTAAGCATAAGGTAGCTACACCTTATCACCCTCAAACAAGTGGCCAAGTTGAGTTGGCCAACCGTGAGATCAAGAATATATTGATGAAGGTGGTCAATGTGAATAGGAAGGATTGGTCTATCAAGCTCGTGGATTCCTTATGGGCTTATAGGACCGCTTACAAGACCATTCTAGGAATGTCTCCCTATCACCTTGTCTATGGCAAAGCGTGTCATCTTCCAGTAGAGATTGAGTATAAAGCATGGTGGGCAATCAAAAAGCTCAACATGGATTTGACAAGAGCCGGGTTAAAGAGATGTTTGGATTTGAATGAATTGGAGGAAATGAGGAATGATGCATACCTCAATTCAAAAATTGCCAAAGCAACATTGAAAAAATGGCATGATCAGTTGGTAAATCAGAAAAATTTTACCAAAGGACAAAAAGTTTTGCTTTATGACTCTAAACTTCATCTCTTTCCAGGAAAATTGAAATCCAGGTGGACGGGTCCTTTCATAATTCATGAAGTGCATCCCAACGGAGTGGTGGAAATATTCAATCCCACAGGCAATCAAACCTTCAAAGTCAATGGCCATCGTCTCAAGCCATTTATAGAGCCTTTCAGTACAGACAAGGAGGAGATCAACCTCCTTGAACCACCACAACTCTGAGGGAAAGTAGGGTATCATGGGCTAAATAAGTCCATGAATTTTTTGTTATAGTTTTATAGTTATATCATTAATTTTATTTCTTTTTATTATAATTTTTCCTCAATCTTAGTTTATTTTGTCTTAATTCAAGTCAATTTTGATGATAAATTTCAGAAAAAATCATGAAAGGTGAGGAGAGCTCTTCAAAAGCAGAACAGGGGAGTAAAACCAAGGAAGCAGAGCACCTGATTTCAAGGTGCCAAAATTTCGCACACCTGATTTCAAGGTGCGAAAATTTCGCACACCCCAAAACCAAGGTGCGAAATCCTTGGGCCAAAGGAAGCAATTTTTGCACACCCCAATTTCAAGGTGCGAAATCTATCTCAAGGTGCGAAATCCGTTTTCAAGGTGCGAATTTCCTAAAATCCAATTTCGCACACCACTGTGTAAGGTGCGAAAATTTTTGCACTGTGCGAAATCCTCTCCTGGCACACGTGTGCCAATTTCGCACACCTCAAGCTAATTTTCGCACTGTGTGAAACAGTGTGCGAAAATTTCGCACACCACTGTTCAAGGTGCGAAAATTTCGCACACCCAATTCCAAGGTGCGAAATCTTCAATTCAAGGGGTGCCATTTTTGCACACCCAATTCCAAGGTGTGAAATTTGCAGACTAAGGTGCGAAAATTTCGCACGGTAAAATTTTAAGTTCTAAAAATTTAAAACGGACTTTTAAATTAAAATTTTACCCTCGAAATTGTGCCTAACGTCCAAAAACGACTTTTCGGTTGCCTTGGAAAATTTTAAAACATCAGAAACCCCTTAAACCTCATTCCTATATAAACCCTTGAGGTCCAGAAGCCCAAAGGACACCCCGCGCACCAGCTGTGAAATCTCTGGAATCTCGAACAGTCATCTACCTCCATTTCGGCCATGGCGAAGACCAGAGGAGGCCATTCCGCCTCCCCATCCTCACCGACACCTCGACCACATCGAGCCGCCATGGGAGCCGCAGCTTCGCCACCTGTTCAGGCCCCGGCCATTCTCCCATCTGAGGGGGAAGCTCCTTCTCAGCGTCGATACCCCACCAGGAGGCCACCCACGGACCCTGTGCCACCAGTCGATCAGGCCACGAGCCCTGTTTCTCGGCCACCAGCGAAGAGAACCAAGTTCTCGAGTCCTGGAGAGCCATCCCACGCACCTCAGCCAGAGCCACCTACAGAGGACTCCCGGATTCCTGCGGATATTCCTCTCGAGACCGTTATCAGGCGTCCCATGATAGCTGGACCACCGATAGAGGGCAATTTGGATTGCAGAGATCGATCCTTCCACTCTGAGACCTACTTTGATATAGAGGCCCTCAGACAGCAGCCAGAGCTCCGAGATTCATTCCGACTGCTGCAGAGGTATCACATGGAGGGTCTTCTCACTCCTATGCAATTCTACTATCCCAGAGTAGTTCTAGATTTTTATCAATCTATGACTACTCGAGGCCTCCGCAATCCTACTCTCATCCAATTTACCATAGACGGACGCCAGGGTGCCATTGGAGCTCGCCACATTGTTGAGGCCCTCCGTATACCTTATGAGCCCGTGTTTCAGGCAGATTTCAGGGAGTGGTCCTCATTCTCTCAGAGCGACATGGTCCGCATTTTGTCCAGGGGGACTTCTACAGCCTCGGTATTGACCAGGAGAGAGCTTCCATCTGGGATGCTCCTCATTGATGTGCTCCTGCATGCCAACCTATTCCCCCTTCAGCATAAAGTTCAGAGGAGAGGAGCTATACTTGAGGCATTATTTAGGATTTCTGAGGGCTATTTCTTCGGCCCTCATCATTTGATTATGACTTCTCTTCTTCATTTTGAAGAAAAAGTCCATCAGAAGAAGCTTCAGAGGGCAGATGGCATTCCATTACTATTTCCGAGGCTCCTCTGCCAGATTTTAGAGCATCTGGGCTATCCTGAATAGCCCCGTCTTGAGAGGCGCCGCCATTGCAGAGAGGATTTCTCTCTCGACAAATGGCATCACTTGGTAGCCTACTTTGCACCCGAGGGAGCACCAGCTGTGCCTGCACCTCCAGAGCTACCCCGAGATGACCAGCTACCTCAGGCCCAACAGGATGAGATTCTCATAGAGACCACACCTCCGACCCCTGCAGCACCCACCTCAGTGCACATGCCCGAGGCTATACATTCTACCTCCCCTATCACTCAGGGTGCTCCACCAGTCGTACCAGCTACCCCAGCACCTCCTCCTTCATCTGAGCCCACTGTCACCGTTTCTCTTGCGGAATTCAGAGGCTTAGTGCATTCATTGCAGACACTGAGCACTGCTCAGGATTCTATTATCCACCAGATGGCCACTATTCGTGCACACCAGGATCAGATCATTGCTACTCAGACCCAGCATACCACGATCCTTCATCAGATTCAACAACATCTGAGTATGCAGACTCCTCTTAGGCATGATAGGTCTGCACCATCCGAGCCTCTAGTGCCAGATGAGGAGAGCTTGCCAGCTGAGTAGCCTATACTAGAGGAGGAGATCAGAGCAGAGCCATCACATGACCCCACTCATATCTGATCTTTTTATGTTTTACTTTATATATTAGACTTGTAAATCCCATCTTTTGCATGTGTTATAAACTGGGATTGGAAATAGTACTTGAAATCATACATTGTATATTTCTTTTCCAAGTAATATATACATATATATATCCTTTTTGATTATATTCCCTTTTCTCATTATTCTTTTGTCTTTGGAACATGTGGTTTAAGGTATTCCATACCTCCTTTACACTCAGACTTTGTCTCACTCAGGAGGTACCACTTCCTTCCTTTATTTTTAATCGCTTTTGAAACATTGAGGACAATGTTCAACTTGGTTGGGGGGAGAGTTGAGAAAGGAAGTTTTGTTGTTAATATTAAGTCATTTTGGTATTTTAGTTGATTTTTCCTTAAAATTTAAAATTGCTAAAAGTTTTTTGAATCATTCTCTTTGGTTGTTAAAGATAATTTCTCAAAAATAAAATAGGATAAGTCGAGTTTTAACTTAATTATTTAAGTCTTAGAGTTTGTTTTATGCTTTCAAAGTTGATAATCTATTGAAGCCTCTTTGATTTTGAACTTTCTTCTTCCATTTCGAGCTTTACACACACTGTGCACATTAGATCCCGGATATAAGATGTAAAACTTTCTCACTTTCTAAGCTTAGGAAAATTTTGACTTGGTTGATTACTTAACCTCTCTTTAATAGTGTTGGGACACCTCATAAAGACCAATGAGTCTTTGAAAAAAAAAAAGAATAAGCCTCTATTCTTTCCTTGAAACCTAAGTATGATCCGAAGGGGTGGCGAAAGCCTTTAAAACCCGATGCCCTAAACCTTGATTGGTTGGGAGTCATCGATCCTCTGCTTGCTACACAGGTGAATTGGTTAAGTTTAGTGAGTAAAAAAAAAAGAATTGTGAATAAGAAGGTGCGTTCTTAACCTATTAAGAGTTGATTAATTTTGCCAATATTCGAGAAAAGCTTAGGTTGGAGGGTGAGGATAGTTGTATATACTATATCCGGAAGCTAATTTCATTAACACTTAGCTTATTATGGAAGAGTTTGATTTGAAACCTTGAGAGTAGAGATTCTTTTGATACTTAATTGCATAATCTCCACTCTTTGTACTTTTTGTTTAAGTTTAAGCTTTGACAACTCCTATTGCATTTTGAATCTTCATATCTTTAGTTCACCAGGAGAGATGTGTTTGGATATTAGTCATGCCACTCAATTATTTTTTGGAATGAATTGCATGACTTCTTTTATGTATATTATTACGTTTGCTTAGTTTTTCTCTCCTTAATTGCTAAGGGACTAGCAATATGTCGGTTGGGGGGAGTGATTACTACTCAAAACATGCTATTTTGTAGCTTGTAATTAGCTCTTTTAAACACCATTGAGTAGTAATTATTACCTTTTAACCCAATTAGCATGTTAGGAGCCCTTGCAATCGTTTCTAACAATTGTGTTAAGTTTTGGTGCTTTTTGATAGCTTTATGCTCACCAAAGCAATTTAAGAATGAGGGAGAGCTATTTATAGTTCAGGGCAAAGCTTTTGAAAGCTTAAATTTATGAAGAAATCAAGCTATGGAGCCTCATAATCCTTTGCCTTAGTGGTTCAAAGTATACAAGGAAGAAACAATGGAGAAGAGGAAAACAGGGGATGAAAACAGGGGACACAGCTGCAGTCTTTCATTGCACTTTTGGAGCACTTTCCGAAGTTCATTTTTTAGATTCTATATACCATTTCAAATCTCAGAAAGTCAAGAATCCAATGGTTTAAACCATGTATGATTTGGAGCTGAAATGAGAAAGATATGGCCTTCGGAAGACAACTGCATCAGGCTGAGCGAAAATTTCGCATGATGGAAATCAAGGTGCGAAATCCTCAGTCCACTGTGCGAAAATTTCGCACACCTCAAACCAAAGTGCGAAATTGGAACTCAGCGTGCGAAAATTGGATATTTTTGCCGACTCTTTTTCTTCTGATATTTTTGTGTCTAAATTTCCATTTTCTCCTTGTATTCAACCACTCATGTAATTCCTTAGCTAGGAAGTATCCAAGGAAGGGTAAAATTACCTTCCTATATAAATTCTCTTGTAATCACTGAAAATGGATCTTTCGGGGAGCTTTCTCCAGGAGACCAACTTATTTAACTTTGTTATACAGAGATCTCTTTTGTTTATTTTCTCTCTTCTGTTTTCTATTTTCTTGCAAGCCAAACACCCTCTGAGGATGTTTTCCCAGAGGATGAGAGGCTAAACCAAAAGTTTCTTGGAGTAAAGGAAGCTAGGTGAAAAGTCCAGATTAAAAGGTGGAAAATTTCCGTGCATTAAATTCAGGTAGTTGGAGTCCATAAATGGTTTCTAAATTCAAAGTTTTGCTTTAAATCCCTTAGGATCACTTTGACTGGCCAATACATGGTAAGCTTAAGGTCTCTGTGGATGCTTATTACTAGATCCATATCAGTCCATTAGTTATCATGTACGAGCCATTGGAAAGTGATTCAAGGTGATAGCCCATAGTGTCTTAAGCCATCAATGGACCTTGACTACCATCTCTAGTGACTTTTTATGGATTAAAACTTCATTGTCAAACCTATACCGGTTCGGGAAATAACTATAGGTTAAATCCCCAATGCGAGGAGAAAAATCCGGAATTTTCCACTTTGCATCTGGTACTTGAACCTAGCAACCTTTAGCTCCGGGAGACTTTCTTTTTTTCACTTTTTACTTAGTTCTATGTGAGTTTAGTTTAAATCACCACTTTCAAAACAATTTTAGTTTCTTTTAAATTTCAAGTTTGTGCTAAAGGAAATCATCAAAATCAATTTCTAATTTAGAGTCTGTCACTGATAGAGTGAAAACCCATCCCTGAGTTCGACCCTAGAACTGCTATACTATAGTAGCTTTGCTACGCCAGTATAAGGTCATAGGTTTTATAAATATTTTTGATTAAAAGACCTGGCTGGGAATTCAAGCGAATTAGCTAGCTTTGGCAACCTGGCCATTTGCAATGGAGATGCTGCCTTGTATTAGAAGCTGATGCCACCTCCAGCATCACCAATTCCTTCCCATGTCCACTTGTCACTCCAGAATGACCAACTGAATGAACTTGTGGTGAAAAATCAGCAAATGTTAGCAGTGGAAAGTTAGCAAGTTTCAACTGATTATATACCAATGCTCAAAACGAACACTCCTGCAGCCCAACTAACAACCAAGAACCTGTAATTGAGCGATTTAAATGTCATATCAAGGATTGTGAACACACAAAAGGCTGATCCACACCAAAGAGATAGCAAAATAATGCTTATGTTCCCATAACACATCCATGCAAGTGGAATAGGCCAAACTGTCACTCAACCGCTAACCACTCAAGAAAATCTTAACAACTCCAAAAGACATCAATAATGAGCAGATCATCCAACTTTGCGCCTTCCATGTGGTGGTCCTAGTTCGTAGAACAGAGAAGAGAGAAGAAACCTTCAAGAGGAACAAGAGGATAAAGGAGCTTGGTGTATTCTTGGCAGCCACTTTCAAAAGTCCAGAAATGCAGGATCCATCAGAAAGTCTCTAACTTACTGCCCATTTGCCTTCACACACGCGACTAAGTTGCTGAATCTTTTTTACTGAGGATTAATTTCTTATTATGGGCAATTTGATACGACTGAAGAACGAGGAGTCATCCAAGGAACTGGACGTCTGATAATTAAGACGCGAGCATTCAGTTGAAGAAAATTGTTTGTGAGCAAGTTGACAATAGAAACAGAATTCAGATGTTAAGATAAGAGAATCTATTTCTACACATTCCCAAACCAGATGTGGACCCAGAATTCATAGAAAGTTATTACATGTTGGAGTCAGGCCATCTGTCAGGACATATCTGCAGTCAATGAATCTTCGCATGAGATTCTGAAATTTAAACTCAGAAATATGGGGAATGAAGATCTTGAAAGAAGAAGCAGGACCAGATTTTTAAGGGGGACAATATAGTTTCTTGAAGAGGAGCTTTGCCAGATTTTTGAAAGGACTCACAGCTGATTTTCACAATATCATGGTTGTAGATAAATCAGAGAATACCTTGGCTGCATCTTGAAAGAGATAAAGTGATTGCCAAATGATGCTTTAGTTTAGATGAAGGTGTCTTTCTATTGCATTTAAAGGATGGTTTCTCCCCTGAAACAGAGTTTATTTATGTGAGGTCTCTCAAGGTTGAAATAGATGCAAGTGAACAGGAAAAAGTTGCACAGAAACTGTTGGAGGATTTCAATTATGCACCAACACTTTTACCTCATGACCTGCATAAAAGTTTTATCAGGGGTTCTCAAGCGAGCACGTGCTTTGAAATGAATATGGCCAGCTCTACTCTAGACATGCCAGCACTGTACAAAGGCCTCTTCATACAACCATCAGCAATCCAGCAACAGCTAAACCTCCTAAGCTCCAGTCCATCATGGCTATCTTACTGCACACACCTCCTCCTCTCTTTGCTTATTTGATTGGAAATTTACTGTTTTCAATTGAATTTTTGAATCCTTTTACGACTAAGCGTTTCCAGCTTTTAAAAATCCATCTTTAGAACCCTTCTAGTCACTAAAATCCGGATTTTAATAAATTTGTTGCCATTTTCCTCCAGGCATGCATTTTCACTATTTTCTTTTATTTTCAACTATTTTCATGGTTTTCTCGATTTTCAACAAGCATGAATAAACTTCATGATTCCAAATAATGGAATTCGTAGAATCAATTCATGCAAAATTAATTAGGGCTTTGGTGGGGGCCCGACATTCATGATATTCTCATCAATATTGTTTGCTTGATATGTTGATTTTTTATTATTCTTGATGATATACGTGAATTTGTTTCGTATTTATGGTTGAGATATCCTTGCTTCCCATAGATATGCGGATGCTTGCAAATCAGGTACGCCCTTTCTACCCCACAACCCTAAAATTCTATGAATGTGTATGTTCTTATGAGACATGACCATGTTTGATGCCATAATTGATTGCCTTGATGCTTGTTTGATCGTCTTTGATGAAAATACATACTATGTGTCATATTTCCAAACTAATCTTTAATGTCTTGTGTTAGCGCTCGAGAAGTGATCCGGGTACACATCTTAACCCTCTTTTATTGTGATTAAATCTTGTTTGGCATGCTATATATTTGAAATCACCTAGCCTATTTAGATACCTATAACGTACCGATTAATTGCCGCACTTCCCTTAACTTAGTTAGTAGAGACCTTTATAGGGCTTAGAGAGGTGCTATCTTCTAGAGGTACCTTCCCAATAAGTAACCTGATCCCCGGACCTAGACTCGGGTTTTTCAAAGACATGCTTTTCCAAAAATTATGAAGTCACATTTTAGGGTTTTTCTTTCTTGTTTTATTTTCCCTTTAAAATAAAAATAAAATAAGTGGCGACTCCAACTTTTCTAAAATTAATTTTTCACAAATAAAAAGCGAGTCTCGCCGATCGAGTGGGGGTGCACATGAAAAATGCGGGTCCACAATTGGTATCATTTATGAATTGAAAACCCTTCCCAATGAACGATCCTAGAGCCATTATGCTATAGTAGCTTTGTCTTTGCTACCCTAGTTCATGGTGTAATAGGTTATAAATTTTGTTGATTACTCCCTCAATCAAGGAGCACCAGTTGGACATGAATCAGCTGATACACCGACTGGGCACGAATCATGGATCGATCCAGGTTTCGTTCAAGGGCTGTTGGTCACAAGAGTGTGCACACAGTGGATTGATCCACAAATTTAGCAGATCGATCGACGCCCTACTGAAAAATGACTTTGACAAAAAAAACTGACGATAAGACACAAAAATACAACACACCAACAAGCTTTCCAAAAATTTAAAATTTTGATTCACCAAAGCTAAGATACAATAGAATGACATACTTATCTTTCAATCAAGGAGTTAGAATTTATTCATATTGAACAAGAATGCTACCAAGAACTTAACTTTAGACAAAATTAATAAACATAAAGATTGAAGAACCTTCCACATTTATCAAATGAATAGGTAAAAAATAAATGATTATCAACACTCTGATTCATGCCCAGTAGGGTATTTTAATAAAAAATATTTATAAATCCTATGACCTCATACTAGCGTAGCAAAGCTACTATAGTATAGCAGCTCTAGGGTCAAACTCTAGGATGGGTTTTCACTCTACCAGTGATAGACTCAAGATTAGAAATTGAATCTAATGATTTCCTTTGTCAAAAACTTAAAGTTTAAAAGAAAATAAAATTTGTTTTGAAAGAGGTGTTTGAAACTAAACTAACATAGAACTAAGTAAAAATGGAAGAAAGAAAGTCTCCCAGAGCTAAAGGTTGCTAGGATCAAGTTCAGAATGCAAAGTGGGAAATTCCGAATTTTTCTCCTCGCATTGGGGACAACAACATAAAGGATGGTTGTTTCCCGAACCGGTATAGGTTTAACAATGAAGATTTAATCCATAAAAAGTCAATAGAAATGATAGTCAAGTTCCATTAATGGCTTTAGACGCTATGGGTCTTCACCTAGAGCCACTTTCTAATGGCTCGTACATGATAACTAACGGTCTGATGTGGATCTAGCAATAAGTATCCACAGAGACCTAAAAGTTTATCATGTATTGGCCATTCAAAGTGATTCTAAGGGATTTAAAGCAAAACTTTAGATTTAAAAGCCATTTATGAACTCCAACTACCTGTATTTAAAGCATGAGAGTTTTCCACTTTTGCATCTGGACTTTTCACCTAGCTTCCTTCACTCCAAGAAACTAAAGGTTTAGCCTCTCATCCTCTGGGAAAACATCCTCAGAGGTTGTTTGGCTAGTAAGAAAATACAATCCAAATGAGACGGTAAAAGCAGAGCAAAGCTCTGTATTTTTCTTCCTTTGAAAACTATACAAAGGTTCTGGTCTCTCTTTCGAGAACAGGCTCCCGAGAGATATTTATATGAAAATTACAATAATAATATCTACAAGGTTATTCGTCCTTTTTCCTAACTTAATAACTAAGGAATCCTATAATTGGTGGGTTACAAGGAGAGTTTGGGGATTTAGACATCAAATATCTAAAGAAAAATATCTAAAGGTAAATATCTAAAGATGTATGTCGCACATATCGGGAAGCTTCAGGAGAACACCGCGGCATTGTGTAAAATTGCTGCGAAATCCTCCGGGTGAGCGCTATCTGCGAATCCGGATATGTCTGATCGTGGAAGTTGAAACGCTCTCCTCTCCCATCCGACGTCAAAATTCCAGATGCAATACATCCGAGTGGAATGGTGGCAGCAGATTTCCGGATGTAATACATCCGGGTGGAAGCAGCGGTAGCCGGATGTAAAGTGGCGGCAACCGAATGTAAATGGCGGCGCAGTCGGGTGTAATGTGGCGACAGTCGGGTGGAAAGCTTTTGGCAGCCGGGTGTAATAGCGGCGCATCCGGGTGTAAAGTGGCGGCAACCGGGTGGAAAGCTTTTGGCAGCCGGGTGTAATGTGCAGGATCCCATACTCCTTGTATTCTGGATTTGCTTATGGATTCCAAAGAACTCTCCTCAATCTTGGATTGCTTTGGTGATCAAAAAGCTATCAAAACACCAAAACTTTAACACAATTTGATTAGAATTGATTGCAAAGGTCCTTAATATGT
This sequence comes from Vitis x labruscana x Vitis vinifera, assembly GCA_008326845.1. NCBI lineage: Eukaryota > Viridiplantae > Streptophyta > Magnoliopsida > Vitales > Vitaceae > Vitis > Vitis x labruscana x Vitis vinifera. The sequence goes on from BKBX01000937.1 coordinate 229,930, forward strand.
TAATTGGGTTAAAAGGTGATAACTATTACTCAAAAGTGTTTAAAAGATTTAAATACAAGCTATGAAATAGTACTTTTTGAGTAGTAATCACACTCTAACAAGGAAGCTTAAGCTCAAAGAATATTTACTCATGACGCCATAAAATAGTGAGAATGTTAATTTCTTTCCTCTTATATACCTATATCCACCCATAAAGCAAAAAATCATTTTCAAGACACACTTCCTTCCTAGAAAAATTCAAGATAATGTTCCGAGAAGTCAATTTGCACCTCTTTTGGCCAGATTTTTATTTAACACAACCTATTCACATCCCAAAAAAATTCATACATTGTTTGTTTTTCACATTGAGCATTGAAATGATTACACAAACATGAACTTCCCCCTTAGGATCAATTTTTTATTTTATTTATTTATTTATTTTTTATTTTTTTACTTGAGGATCACTAAGGTGACCTTTACAACATAACAACATAAGGGATGTCCCACTCTTGCAATGGAGGCTTTTTAACTCTTGAAACATTGCCAAGAAGTCATAACCATTCCGGGAAGCTTAATATTTATCTTTTTATTTTCTTTTCCCTTTTCATTTTTTTTTTAATTTCAAAGAGAGGGCAAACAATCAAAGAAGAATAATCTTAAACACTCAAGGATATTTTGGATGACTTTACTCACTTTTTAACGCTCATTAGATAAACATAAGTTTGCATTTAGACTATAAAGAACATTACTCACCATTTATGTAATCACAAGGTTCAACCATGAGCTGTTACTCACTTAAAAGAAATGAAGCTAACCTTTTGTGGTTTATCTAATTAAATCAAAATAGCAAGGATTCAATATCATGTTTATCAATCAAGCCATGGAGATAAAAACATCTTGAAGCTTTTAAGATCATTATGAGTCAATTTAACTTTTAAACAAAAGTGTAAGCATGTCACTCTCATGAACTTAGCAAATGTTGAAAATTTATGAAAAACGAAGAAAATATTGAACCAAAACAAAAAGAACACCACCACAAGGATACTTTGGAACTTGAGAAGACACCTAGGACACAAAGATATGCAGGCAGAAAGTCCTAGACAAGTTCTAGAGGTAGTTAATAGAGAGTATATAAACCTATGGGCCTCCTAAATGATTCAAACCTAGAAACATCCAAAGGTTTAGTAACATTGTTAGCAATTTGACCCTCTATTGGGAAAAACTCTAGTGAAACAACCTTGTCTTCTACCAAGTCTTGAATGAAGTGATGCTTAATGTCCACATGTTTTGATCTAGAATGAAGAACATGGTTCTTTAACCTATCAACAACATTGGCATCATCAAATTTTCTCCCCTATCAATCCTAACTTTTACAATGGGATGTTCTTTTTCATTTTGCAACAATCTATGTTACAACAAGTGATTAACACATGCAATTTTAGAACTTCCACACACAAGAGAAGATCATGAAGGAGATTTTTTACTAACAACATAACAATTATCACAAGTTCTCAAGCCAATCATCACACATGCATCATTCAAGTCAAACACCTTGCAAAGATTTTGTGAAAATTGGACATTGAACTCATTCTCACACATTTGGCTTATGCTAATTAAGTTAGCCTTTAAAACTTCAACATATAAGACCTCTTCAAGATTGGAAATGTTGGGGGAACAAATGGTACCTTTGCCTTTCACTTTAGCCACATTACCATCTCCAAAAGTCACATTTCCTCCATCAAATTCAGTGAATGAAGTGAACAAAGATTTATTTCCAGTCTTATGATGTGAACATCCACTATCAAGATACCATGATTGTGACTCACTATCTCTAAGTGTGGTATGGACAACAAACACTTCAACTCATTCTTTTTCACCCAAATTTGTTTAACATTTGAGACTTTTGTCTTTTCATTCAAAGTGCTTTCTTTTAACTCACCATCATGAGATATATTTGAGCTCTTCTTGGACACTCTCTTATTCTCATTCAACAACCTATTCTTCAAAGCATGACATTCATTCATTAGGTTGGTCAACTTCCTTTGAAAATTATCAAACAATCTTACATAACATCTATCAAAAGTGTGTCCCATTTTTCCATAATGATTGCAATGAAACTTGATTTGAGACCGAGTTTTCATAGGAAATCCTTTTTCACAAGGGTTAACAAAAATTGTTTTACTACTACTTGGAGTAGAATTTCCACCAAGAAATCCTAAGCCTCTTTTATCAAAAGATTTACTCCCTAAATTAATCAACTCATTAAGTCTTTTAGAGCTAGGATGTAACTCTTCCTTCCTAAGACTTAACTCATCCTTGAACATTTGATTTTCACTTTTCAACACATCACATTTTCCTTCACTTCCAAATGTTCATTTTCAAGAAATGCAATTTTATCAAGCAAGGCATTCTTTTCTCCCTTTAAAACATCAACCTCATTGGTTAAAATCTTCTTAGAAGCCTTCTACTTAACTTGTTCTTGTTTAAGGCTCAAACACTCCTTATACAAAGTCTCATATGTTGTATCAAAACTCATGTCATCATCATTGGAGTCACTTGACTCACTTAACTCACTTGAAGCTTCTTTTAAAAGAGGTTCCTCATTGACACTTACAGCAAAGGCTATGAAGTTAGTGCATTCCTCACTTCCATTGAATTCTTTTTCACTTGATTGATTAGATTCGGAGTCACTCCAAGTAACTTGTATGGCCTTCTTATCCTTTTTCTTTGATGGACATTCAAATGCATAGTGACCCTTTCCCCCACATTTAAAGCACTCAATTTTCAACTCTTTTTTCACACATTTCTCTATATTTTTCTCTTTTCCAATTGAGTTCCTCCATTTTTTACCATCATTTGATTCTTTCTTGGCTTTTCTGAATTTCATGTACTTCTTGAATTTTTTAGCAAACTTAGTAAGCTCACTCTTCGACATTTTCTCATCATCTTCACTTTCGGAACATAGAGACTCTTCTTTAATGGCATTCAAGGCAATGCCCTTTGATTTCCTAAGTGATCCAAGAGTCATTTCAAAGGTTTGGAGTGAACTCACAAGTTCATCCACTTTCAAGGAATCCACATCCTTGGACTCTTCAATGGCAGTGACTTTTGCTCTAAATCTCTCCGGAAGAGATCTTAGAATTTTTCTAACCACTTTGGAATTAGGGATGGGCTCACCTAGATTAAAGCTAGAATTCACAATGTCCACTAATTTTGAATGGAACTCTCCAAAGTTCTCATGATCCTCCATCCTAATTGTCTCAAACCTAGAGGTCAAAATTTGAAGTTTGGACACTTTCACAACATTAGTGCCTTCATGAGTCACTTGGAGGATATCCCAAGCCTCTTTAGCCAAAGTACATGTGATTATCCTACGGAATTCATCTGTGCTAATGGCATTAAAGATGGAATACATGGCTCTAGCATTGTTCTCACTAGCTTCATTATCACCTCTATCCCATTCCAACTTAGGCTTGATAACATTAGTTGGTCTTCTTTCTCTATCCAACACCTTAGGTGGAGACCAACCAAATTCAACGACATTCCAAACTTTTTCACTTTGCATTTTGAGAAAATATTGCATTCTCATTTTCCAATGAGAATAATTTTCACTGGTTAAAAATGGTGGTCTGGTCTCCCAATGGAAGCTCCCTCTTGATGAGGTTCCACAATTGAGATTCAAGGACTGAAAATGTTTTTTTTTTTGTTCCTTTAAAAACCTGCTCTAATATCAATTGAAAATGTGAATCTCAATAATGGACTACACCTAGAGGGGGGGGTGAATAGGTGTTGTAAAACAATTTAAAATTCTCCCAACAAAGATTGCCTAACCTTAGACTATCTCAATGTCAAGAAACTTTTCTTCCAACAACTTTTCAACAAAACATAACATCCATAAGTAAGAATGTATGCATCAACACTCTCCCAACAATTTATCAATGCAAAACACATGCAAATGCTTCAACACTCCTCAAAATAAATCAAAAGAACAATCATCTCCTCAACTCATAACAATTGACTCCATGATATCATTAAACAAAGTGATAGAAGAATTATTAAAGACATTCAATGGATCATCACACTTAAATCACTTCATATTTCTTCCATTCAACAAGTATGCCCAAGTAATCAATGATATCAAAAACAGAAAATAAATCAAAGTGTAGAGTGAGAGAAAAATACAATGAACACCGGATTTTTAACGTGGAAAACCTCCGAAGAGATAAAAAACCATAGGCTTATCACCGATTGAAAAACTTTACTATGAAGAATAAAAACTGAGTACAAGGTTTTACCTAGCTCAAGTCAACCAATCCTTCTTAGACTACTTGACTAGTACCTTCATTTTCAACTTCTCACCTTCTTCTTTCAGAGCACACTTAGAGTCTACACCAAGTTCAATCTCGGCCTCTTCTTGAATCCACACAAGAAGAAAATGGGTTTTTGCACAAACCCAAATAGAATGAGAGATTGAGATATGAATCAACTCATTTATTGCTCAAGAAAATCCATTAAAAACTTGTTTGGAAAACATTAGAAAAAGTGGATTTTCTTTGCAATCAAAAACCCTAAATTAGGAAAACAAGATAAAAAAAATGAAGAACACATGGAGTGGTTGCTCTCTTCACGTTTTCTGCAGTCCCTCATAAAAAAATGAGAGAAGATTGCTTTTTAAAGAATAAAGAGAAGCCCTTAATCTAATGGTTGAGATTTGATCTAAAAAAAATTAGTTGGATCGATCCACCCCTATGCCTTGATTGATCTAGAAACAGGGGAATGAAAGCCTTGCACCAAAAACCATTTCTCCCAACTTTCTAACACATTTAAAGATTAAAAACCGGGTTGATTCACATCCAATCACCACACACTCGGCTACATACCTTGGCCTCTTAGCAAAGTTTTAGTTTTCAAAGTCAAGTAGTCCGAATAGGAATTGGAAAGCCGAGTTAGGGGACACTTAGGAATTTTGTTCGGAATTGCCAATCTAGCTAAACACTCACAAGGAGGAAAAAGAATCCTGCTTCTAAGGGTCCTGGCCAGATCTCTTTGCCATCTCAATCTCAAATAGAACTAATTTTTGTTGTTGCGAGTCATTTTTCTACATCTGTTTCCATCACAACTCCTACAAGCCTGGTTTCTAAAAGTAATACCTGGAAACTTGTTGCTGTTGCATCTCCTACATTCTCATCTGATCAAATGAAACTAGGGAGTCGAGATGCAGAACAGAGGGGTATGTTGACTGAAGAGACTCTTGGTAAAGCCAAGGAGGCTAAGTTACAAGCAGAGGATGTTGCTGCTCTTGTTGCTGCTGTAGTTAGTCATAGTCAAGGAGTACGGAGTGAATTGGATAAGCAAAAGAATTCTGGATTGATTTCAGATGTTCAAGCAAAAATAACTTCTGCAGCTGTTACCATAGTAGCTGCTGCTTCTGTTGCAAAGGCAGCAGCGGCAGCTGCTAGGATTGCGTCAAATGCTGCATTGCAAGCAAAATTGATGGCTGATGAAGCATTGGTTTCAAGTGCAAATATTCATCCTGGTCAAAGTTCTGATGACGTTAGTATTTTGGGAAAGACTACTTATGCTTCCATATTGAAGGGTGATTATGGAACCAACTGTTCCAGTTCTATTCTTGTTGCAGCAAGGGAGGCTACAAGGAGGAGGGTTGAAGTTGCTTCGACTGCCTCAAAGCGAGCTGAAAATTTGGATGCCATAGTAAAAGCTGCTGAACTTGTTGCAGAAGCAGTTTCACAGGCTGGGAAAATTGTTGCTATGGGTGATCCTTTACCTTTAAATGAGTTAGTTGAAGCTGGTCTAGAGGGTTATTGGAAATCATCCCAAGTATTTTCTGAGCCTGTTGTCAGATTAAACAACATGAACAGAGTACAGGATGATAATAATGTTGAAGAAGGTCCTGATAAACATCCCAAAGTGTTTCCCATCTGATAAGAAAGAAACACTTATGGTAAACCATGGGAAGCCACTTACTCGAAGGGAAATGTCCAGGGAGTTGGTGGAGAACCACACGAGATTGGTAGATGGCATGCCAAGTTCTATTACTAGCAGTGAAAAGGATTCTAAAGGGCAAAAGGGACGTAAGGTTTCTGACTTGGCCAAAACCATTGGTGTTGTTCCTGAATCTGAGGTTGGATCAAGATCTAATTCCATTGCTGTCCAGAATGACTATGAAAGGACAACATAAAATTTGAAAGAGAACAACATCAAGGAGGGCTCCCTTGTAGAGGTTTGTAACCGGAAAGTGATTAGATTTTTCTACTTATGCATTGTAATAATTTTGATTGTGGAGTATCATAAGTTCTTTCACTTGACATTGTAGTTTACAAGTGTCCTAGTCTTGATTCACTTTGTCATCTCTGAAAATTCTAAATGCATGTTGTTTACCTTTTTTGTTGTTGTGTGTATGGTTTGATGTTGGTTCTACGCAGTTTTATCTTTTTTTTTTTTTATTAAAATAGTGATTTCATGTATTAGGTTCTCAAAGATGGAGATGGTTCTAAGGTGGCCTGGTTCTCGACAAATGTATTGAGTTTGAAGGATCAAAAAGCTTGTGTGTTACATGGAACTTCCATCAGATGAAGGTAAGCTATTGCATTCAATGCACTTTGGGAATCAAATGAATGTGGATTTATACATGCTTGTGAATGCACAAAATTTGGACTATTTTTGATAGGCAAGAGTTAGAGAATTTTTTGCACAAGCAAAATTATAAAGCTGAAAAGTTTCTGTTAGTACTTATGACAATGAGGCATGTATTAGGGCCCTATCTTTGTGGAAAGGTTTATCCTGGAATCAGGAAACTCACAAGTCATGTTGTCCTTTTACATGTTTGTTTCTGGATCTCTGTAGTTATCCATTTAACTGACATGTAACAGTGTGGTTCATTTGGGTCATCCATGTCTAGATCAATTAACTTTGAGGTGCCCATACAAATGGTTTCTAGGTTGGGAGCAATTCAAAGGAGAGCATGTGTATTAGTGCTTCCCTCAACAGTGTTGTCTATGGGCAAATCATGCATATGCCTTGTGTATATGTGACACCTGTGCTTTTGATCTTCATTGAATATATTACTAGCTAAGACAATTATTTTCACTACTTATGACAGTTTTGGTTTCCTGAGTTCTCCTTCTAGATCATTATCTTCCCTAAAAAAAATAAAAAAATAAAAATCCGAATCACTGTTTCATTCATTTGTATTTGTTTGTTGCATTTGATGATTCATTATCGAATTGGCTTGTATGTCTATTTCGTATCTCTGTAGGATCAGGGCAGCTAAAGGAATGGGTAGCACTTGAAAGTGAAGGAGATAAGCCACCCAAAATACGCTTTGCCCATCCTATGACTGCTATACAATTTGAAGGAACAAGGAAGAGACGTAGAGCAGCCATTGGAGACTATGCTTGGTCTATTGGGGATAAAGTTGATGTATGGGTACAAAATTGGTATGTCAATATGATACTAAATATTATGTTTGTGGGATGGGATGACAATCATAAGCCAGAAATTTCAAGGAATGAAAATCATGATAAATTGTACTAAATAAATAATTAATAAAAACAAATAAAAGATGATAAAAAAAAAAGAAGCTCTCGCTGATTGGGTTTAATTAGGTCCTTTTGCCTGTAGTCCCTGTGTTAAATTTGAAATACAAACTGTCACCAATTGCAATATGAGTCCACCTATCCTCTTAAGCAACATTATAACTAGAAAACTGAATCAATTGTTATAACCCTATGATTGATTCCTCCATTCTTTGAATTGAAAAACATGATTTTAAAGAATCTAGTAGTTATTCCCTCTAAATTATGATGATTGATCCTCTATTATGTCTTCATAAGTAGGATTGTAAATATTACTCTCTTTGATCGAATAAAAATAATAATGATGTACTATTAGTAGAATCAAATGGAATGAGCAAAACATTTATCAAGTGGTTGACCAACAATGCAAGGGATAAACTATTCTGCCACTATTTAAAGGTGGTTATTTTGGTATATTAATGTGAGAGAAGAAAACAATAATTTTAAAAATGAAAAAAAGAAAAGAAAAAATAAAAAGGAAGTATTAATAGAATTTTACCTTTTGTGGAGCAAAAAATATGCAGGGAATTGCTAAATTAAAAGTTTAGTTTAGTTGTCTTGCCAATATCTAGTTACATAGAAAATAGTGACAGTGGATGTCCATGCTGCTTTTTAAAAATAAATACTGTGAAACCAAGGTTTGGTTAATCTCGGTTTTGATGATAACAAAATAAAGTTTAGAACTAATGATTATATTTCAAGTGTGTTTAGGCAAGACGATTTCCAAAGTGGCAATCACAAATACAATTCAAGTCAAAGAGAAATCATGAAGAAGAAGACCACCTCAAAGAGTTTTTCAAGACCCAAGCTTCGTAAGATCTTTTTGTAAGGTTATTGGTGCATTAGGATTTTCATACATTACATTCTTTACTTATGCACCGAAATCATCAAGAGTTATTTTGTTTTAAATATTTTTAAAATTGGATGATTTCATGTTTTCAACTAAAACCTTGTGTCAAATGTTTTTCCAACTTGTTTAAAAGGTTTTAAGTTGAAAAAACTGGTTTTTGGGGCAAAAAACGGCTCAACCGAATGAACTGGATGAGGAACCAATTTACCACCAGCTTAACCGGTCGAGGTCCAGGTCAACCCCAGCTTAATCGATCGAGGGTGCAAAAAACTCTCTTTCTTCCATAACGGTTGTTCAACCAGTCAAGGTTGAACCTCAATTGGTTGAGGTTTGGTCGAGGTCCAGTTGAGGGGTCGAGGTCCAACGATCACCTATCGAGCATTAAATGTTAATGGCTAGTCAACCGGTTGACCCCAGCTCGACCGGTCGAACCCCCAACGACTAGTTTGACTTTTTTCTTCTATAAAAAGGCTCCAATCTTTATTGTTTCATAAGCTTAACCTTTCCAAACATTTCTTGAATATATTTGAGCCTTGGAAGAGTGTTTTTGAGTGCACCATTGTTCTAAAACTTGCATATCTTTAGTGCACCTTTCAATCCTAGTTTTCTTGTATCATTTGAGCTTAAAGTTTTTTTTACTAGGATTTTTTGAGATCAATTATTTGTATATCTTTGAGAGGAAGACTCTCAAGTGTGGGGTATCATTTGAGTGGTTCACTACTACAAAAATAGAAAATTATGACGCTTTAATCCTTGGCGCTTTCATAAAGTATCATTATATTTGGATATACAATGGCGTTTTTTCAAAAGGGTCATTTTTTATATTAGTTTTTTTATTTCATGGCGCTTATTTAAAGTATCATTGCTTGCTGTGGCACTTATAAGAATAACTAGTTATTCCATAACACTTTATAGCAGTGTCATAGTTGTGATATTTCATGGCACTTATATTAGGTGACATTAAATAATAGTATATATATGTTCTAAATATATATTAATTAAATGCTTTTCCCTTTCTACGAGTACCCGCCAGACATTCCCTCCACAATTTCAGAACTGAAGAAACCCTGAAACCCTATAGCTCTCACTAAGTCCACCACTAAAATACCCTAATCCATTCCCCTTGCAAAGTCATTTGACTCCACATCAATTGCCAAAATCCATTCCTCTTGCAAAGTCCACCACTAAAATGCCCTAATTCGTTGGAATGGCCATGTCTAACTTCCATGCATGGGAGGTTACCATTGTCAAAATCTACTATAGAGCATCATAGTTATAGGTAAATCTCTTTCTCAAGTAATGTTGTTTTCCTCAAACTTGAATAGATTAGTACAAATGAAGACAAATGGAAGGGTTTTCATTGTTCCAAAAATCTAATATTATTATTTCATAGATGGGGAAATTATTTTGGGAGGAGAAAATCAGGGTAATGGTATCCCAAATAAATACAATGCATTTTTTGTTCTTGTTGTTGTATGGTACGCTGCAAGTTGTAATAGGTATAGTTCCAGCTTCTCCTTTTAGTTGTGGTGGGAAGTGCCGCCTTGTTTTTGCCTAGTGTAATGCCATGGAGATGTAGCAGCCAGCATGGTGATTGGGATGGAGGTTGAGGGTAATGTGGTGGGTGGCTCACGCACCAACACAAAGGCATGGGAAAGGAGGTGTAGCCTCTGCCGCCTATAGGCATGGACGTGTTGTGTTCGTACACCAAGGAGAAGACAGGTTTGGCTGCAACAGTTGAGAAAGCTACAGAATGGGGGATTTTTAAATGGTATTGAGAGTGGAACAACTGGCAAACGCATGACGTGTTTTAAAATTTTGTTTGGTGGGCTTGGGTTTGAATTTTAGTTGTTGGGCAGTCAAGGATTGGGGGAGGCACCAAGTCCAAAAGATATGGGCTTAGCTCGGTTGAAATCAAGATGCAGACTTTCCATAGCAAGTTTTCTAAAAAATAAAATCCATTTAAAGAAGAAACTTCTACAGAATGTAAATAATAATAATAATTTAAATTTTACTTTAGGGGATAGGAATTTGGACCTTGGATGTGGCTGGATTTGGGCCCATCCGAAGGTCTTGTTTGGTCCACCTCATCTCTCCTACAAAGTCATGAATGATGACTGATGACTGGAGAGGCAAGACTCGTATAATCTGGATGTATTGATACAGTATTGCTTGGGAGGGAGAGGTTGATGTCGGCGTCGTGCTGGGTGGTGTTGAAGGAGTTGGAGGAGATGAGGACTGAGGTGTCGTAGCCTTCGACCATGCAGTCATGGAGAAGAGGCGGAGAGTGGTAGTAGCTGTGATGGGGTCGTTGATTTCCTTGGTGCTTATGATCTCCTGCATGATGGGTTTGAACAGAGGGCATGTTTTGTACTAGTAAGCGGCGTTGAGCTTGGATTGTGTGTGGGGAAGAAATGACAATGCTAGTGCTATAAAGAGGAGAGACATTACTATGGGTTGAGAGAGGAGGGAGGCATAAAGAAATCCCATTTTCATTGTGGGAATTGGTGGGTGTGGAAAACTTTGTTAGCAACACGAGTCAAAAACTGTGGCAAAAGTCCTGGGTGACAACACTGCTACTCTTCCCATTAGCGTCTTCCTGCTGATTCCACAGTTCTTCTTGGTGGGTTCTGGAGAAGCCTTCATATACACTGGTCAGCTCGATTTCGTCATTACCCAATCACCCAAGGGGATGAAAACTATGAGCACTGGCCTCTTCCTCTCAACTCTCTCGCTAGGTTTCATTGTTAGTAGCTTCTTGGTATCGATAGTGAAGAGGATGATAGGGAGCAGAGATGGCCAAAGATGGCTAGCAGACAACATCAACTACGAAAGACTTGATTGTTGAAAGAGTGCCATGGCATGATTTCAAAGGCAATTTATAATTTGTTTTTTATGAGAATGGCCCCAGTTTTCCATGTAAACCCTGGTTTGGTAGGTGAAGGTCTTAGTACGGTTGAATATTTTTTCGAAGACACACGGTGTCGTGGAAAGTTTCAAAGAAAGCTAGGGTTGTGTCTTTGAAAGGCTCTCACATATTTTAATTAGGAATATTCTATGCCTCCGCGTCTTTGAAAGGTTGTCAAGTCTGACACTAAATTTGGTGCATTGAAAGGATTCTAAACCTGCCGCTGTCATTGTTCTAGCAATTTCTTTCCTACTGCATCCTCTCTCAATCTCCTCTGCCATGGCTGCGACACCATCTTCCACTGCTGAAATTTCCTCATCCATTGAAACATCATCTCTTCTGTTGTCTGCTGTACATATTGATATTCCCAGCCAGGTTTCGTCCTTAGCGGCATCGTTGTTGACCTAGGTTTTTAAGTCCTTGCCTCCTAGCACTCTTGCCGGACCTCCATCTGTCATCTCCACCACTGCTCTTCTTTCCTTCTTGACTCAGGTATCAACTTTGTCATCTCCTATTTTCCTCAAATAAATTCCTTCACCCTATTCTTTTCTTCTTCTTATTTCTCTACACCATCATATCCTTCTGTTCTTCCTTTTTCTTTGTCACATTCTTATCAGTTTTCTATTTCGAATTCACTACCTTCTTCCACTCTACTTGCTACACCGAATATTACCAATCAAACTGGATTCCACCAACTATCTTCTCTGGAAAGATAAATTCCTCCCTATTTTAATTAGCAACGACCTCTTAGGATACGTTGATGGCACTTTTCCTTGTCCTCCTCAATATACTTGTGATGCCGAAGGTGTAAAATCTGCAAGTTGGGATTGAAAGTTCAAGGAAGCTACCCTTCTTTCTTTACTTAATAAAATATACCTTGTTGAAATCAAAACCCTTATGATTATATATATTAAAAGTTTTTATATACACAAAATATTAAAATAATCCTTTAAACAATGAATTAATTATAATCATTTTATATGTAAATAATTTTTTTATTTAATTAAATTGTAAAAAGTTTTTAATATCATTAATATATTAATTAAATATATCATAATTTTAATATTAAATATATTTTAAAATTAAACATATTATAATTAAATATCACAATATTATTATTGAATAAGATTTTATATAATTTAATAATTATAATATATATATATATATATGTTAATTTTTTTAATAAAATAATTTTATAATATTTATTACACTTTTAATTTTATTTATAAGAGTTTTATTGGACCCTGTAATGTTGAGGCTAAGTACAAGGGAAATTTTAGAAGGTTTCAAGGAATGATCCAAACAAAGAAAAATTAAAAACTTGAATGGGTTTCCTCTATATGTTTCTTTCATAAAAGTAGAGGGGCAAGTAAGAGAAACACACATGGTCAAAGTAAAGAGGACTAAGTAGGTGGTCAAGGGGCAAAATAGGTAATGAAGGTAGCAAAAAGGTTCGAGATTAATGTTGACTCAAGAAATTTCATTAGTATGGGTGACAACTTACTAGGAACTTCTAATTATAAACTTGAAGAGTCTATGGACTTCTTCAAATTTCATATTATCGGGTGCCATTATATTTAGTCAAATCTTGAGGGGAAATGAATTAAATTAACCCTTTAAAAATATTACTCAAAATATGGTAATGGAATATTTCAAAACTTGTATCATTTGTGTGGATTGAAATAGAATATTGCTTTTAAAATGCAATTTCTAACTTTCTATTTTAAAAACAAAAAATAGTAAAATATTTTGTATAAGAGTTGTTACTATTTTCTATTTTCAAAACAAAAAATAAGAAGTGAAAAAAAAATGAATGTTAGCCTACTTTTAAAATTTACACTAATTACTTTTTAGAGAAAAAAAAATAACTTTAATGTAATGTAACCATATATACTTTGTATACATAAGGAATCAAAACTAAGGTATAGGATCATAGGTATTATTATTAGATGGTGCAACTTGTTGGAAAAATCAAAGGGTGGAATTGCTGGATGTTGAAGACCTAGCCTATAACTTCTCTTTCACAATATGATACAACCTAACCAAGATGATTACAGATTGTTAAGCCACCTTAATTTAGACTAGACTTTTCTATCTCATTCGTTTAAGTTCTACCCATCTTGCAGTCATCTTTCTTACCCTAAGGACTTGACCCGTGTCAGATAGTGTGGTTCACGGTTCACCCACCATTAGGTCATCACCAAAAGTCATAATCTCAAATGAAAAGGGGCACAAGGAATAATCTTCTTGCCTTTCTCATCATGCATATATTTTATTTTATATGAGTATTAATTACCATTTAAAAAAAAATAATAACTAAAATAGTTTGATTTTAATAATTTTATAAATTTTTAAAAATATCTAACCTTTGTTGCACATTTGAAAATCTTTTTTTTCTTACTTATATGTTTTTTCTTCTTAGTTTATTTCTTATTTTAATTTATTTTGTATTTATTTGTTAATATCTACTAATGGATTTATTTTATATCTTTATTTATTATTTGTTTTGCATATACATATTTTAAGAGACAATGACCTACACTGGACTACGAGAGGTGTGTGATGCAAGACTCGAGACAAAGACAAAGTGAGGAAGGTACACTATTTTTCCTTATACAAACAACATATTTTAATTATAATACCATTTTTACTTTGGGTGGTTAGAAGAATATAATGGAAGCGTTATTTTAAATTTTGTTTAAATCTTATTGAGTACTTGAATTGTACGAGTTATTCCCCAACTTAGTTTGATACCAAGGCCCAAATTTTGACCCAAGGCTATGACATAGACTGGTGTGACTTGATTCACAAATCATGGGCCATATGTATGCTTTCTTATAATAATCTTGTTTAATGATGAAATATAGTAATAATTATGGAACAACTTTAGGTGTTTTATAATTATTAGATTATTCAATAAGTAATTGTGTTTTAATTTTAATCAAACATGTATGCACGAAACCTTAGAGTTCCCATTCAACTATCATTGTAAGATAAAAGTTTCTCTTATTACATACTAAAGACATTTAAGTTGTCAAAGGTGAAAAAGGTTTTATCTAAGCCACTTTCAAGTTGACAACTTTTAAATTGTCTAGAATGTGATAAAGATATTTTTTTTTTGCAATGATATTTGAATTGTCCGATTGGACAGTGTAGGAAAACATAATATCTATGAAGTTAATTGCTTGTGCTTAATTCACTTTTTAGAAATTTTGGTAGTATTTCCTCTTGTTCTCTAGGTGCATATTTGAACAAGGTCACATATTATACCTTGTTCATTTTGTGTACTTGGAGAACTATGGGGAAATGTTGCCAAAATTTCTTTAAAATGAAATTGAGTATATTGGCAATTAACACATAGGGATTATGTATTCCTACATGGGATAGGAACAACTACCTGATTTTGGATGATGGACATGTTAAAAGGCATAAAAACATGCATCAAAAGGTTCTATTGTCATATTGTTAATCCTTTTTTTTTTTATTGAGGATGAGGTTCAAATTTTTTATTGCACTTGAATCCTAATTGTTTGTCCATAGAAAGTTTAAAAGAAATTTTGGATGTCACAAATGAGAAACTGAAAGTTTTGAGTGTTTTCTAAAGGTAACTTTTCTAAGTCTTTTCCATTTCCATTGTTTGGTTATGTTTGCTAGATAGGAATTGAGTTCAACTATTATAGGTAAATGAATCATTCCTGGATGTCAAAAGATAGAAGATCAAAAGACTATGAGGACGGGGTTGAAAATTTTATTTCATTTGCAGTTCAAAATTCTGCAAATCAAAACTCCATCAAATGCCCATGTCTATAGTGTGGAAATTTGATCTTCAATACTCCTCAAAAGATTAGATAACACCTATTCTTTTATGGAATTGACCAAAGTTACCATACTTGGTTTTGGCATGGGGAGGCAGCTCTAAGTAGTGGACCCCCAACTACAAGGGTTGAATGTTTTGATAGAATTCATATTGGCAATGTGGATCATACAGTAGAAATGGTTGAAGCTGCACAAGATGATTGTAAGGCTAATCCAAAATTATTTGAAAGGTTGCTTGAAGATGCTGAAAAACCTTTGTATCCCGATTGCAAAAACTTCACCAAATTATCTGCTTTAGTTAAATTATACAATCTGAAAGGA
The DNA here is from genome assembly GCA_008326845.1 of Vitis x labruscana x Vitis vinifera. Lineage (NCBI taxonomy): Eukaryota > Viridiplantae > Streptophyta > Magnoliopsida > Vitales > Vitaceae > Vitis > Vitis x labruscana x Vitis vinifera. The sequence goes on from BKBX01000937.1 coordinate 245,399, forward strand.
AGATATGGGTGGTTTGATAAAAGCTTCTCCGAGCTATTAATCTTACTTGGTGATATGTTGCCTATAAACAATGAGTTGTCATTGTCTATGTATGAAGCAAAAAAAAACATTGAATGTATTGGGAATGGAATATGAAAAAATACATGCATGTCCCAATGATTGCATACTTTTTAGGAATGAGTTAAAAGATGCATCTTCATGTCTTACATGTGGAGCTTCAAGGTGGAAGGTGAATAGAAGAGGAAGCAAAAAGAGTAAAGGAGTTCCTGCTAAAGTGATGTGGTATTTTCCACCTATCCCACGGTTTAAAAGAATGTTTCAGTCCTCAAAAATTGCAAAAGACCTCATATGGCATGCAGAAGGTGGAGAATTTGATGGAAAAATGCGTCATCCATCCGACTCGCCATCATGGAAGGTAATTGACCATAGATGGCCTGATTTTGCTGCAGAACCTAGAAACCTTAGACTTGCCCTTTCATCAGATGGCATAAATTCCCATAGTTCTTTGAGCAGCAGGTATAGTTGTTGGCCAATTGTCATGATCACTTATAACCTTCCACCGTGGTTGTGCATTCAGAGAAAATTTATGATGTTATCTTTGTTAATATCGAGTCCACAACAACCTAGAAATGACATAGATATCTATTTAGCACCATTGATTGAGGACCTTAAAACCTTGTGGGAGATAGGGGTAGAAGCTTATGATGCATATCAAAGAGAGGTCTTTACATTAAGGGTTGTTCTATTATGGACAATAAATGACTTTCCTGCATATGGAAACTTATCTGGTTGCATAGTCAAAGGACATTTTGCTTGTCCAATATGTGGACCGGAAACCTATTCACATAGGTTGAAGCATAGGAGAAAGAACTCATTTATAGGCTACAAACGTTTTCTTCCATGTAATCATCCTTTTAGAAAACATAGAAAGGCATTCAATGGTGAACAGGAGTTTTGATCACCTCCACAACCATTAAGTGGAGAGGAAATACTATTGAAAATGAATGCCATTTGTAATTCATGGGGGAAAAAAAGGGGAAGACATGAAAAATCCAATGTGACTTATACCAATTGTTGGAAGAAAAAGTCTATATTCTTTGAACTTGAGTATTGGAGATATTTGCATGTTCGTCATAATTTGGATGTAATGCACATTAAGAAAAATGTTTGTGAAAGCATCATTGGTACATTACTTAACATCCTAGGGAAGACAAAATATGGACTCAATTCTCGTCTAGACCTTATGGACATGGGCTTAAGGTGTGAACTGGCATTAAGGTTTGAATCGAATCGAACTTACCTTCCGCCTGCATGTTATACATTGTCTAGAAAGGAGAAGAAAGTATTTTGTCAAACTTTAGCTGAGTTAAAGGTTCCTGAAGGGTATTGCTCAAACTTTAGAAATCTTGTGTCAATGGAAGATTTGAAGCTTTATGGCCTGAAGTCCCATGATTATCATACACTGATGCAACAATTGTTACCAGTGGCATTGCGATCACTTTTGCCAAAGCATGTACGACATGTTATTGCTAGATTGAGCCTTTTTTTCAATGCTTTATGTAAGAAGGTGGTTGATGTGTCTACATTGGATAAGTTACAAAATGAACTTGTTGTGACATTATGCTTGCTTGAAAAGTACTTTCCGCCATCCTTCTTTGATATCATAATTCATTTAACGGTTCATCTTGTTAGAGAGGTGAGACTTTGTGGACCGGTTTATTTTAGATGGATGTACCCATTTGAAAGGTTCATGAAAGTATTAAAGGGTTATGTGCGAAACCGTAGCCACCCTGAAGGTTGCATTGTTGAATGCTATATTGCAGAGGAAGCTATTGAATTTTGTACAGAGTACTTATCAAATGTGGATGCAATTGGAGTTCCTAGTAACACTAATGTTGACCATAAAGTTGGGGCGCCTATTCCTAGAGGTCATATCACCGAAGTTGATTGTAATTTGTTGTTGCAAGCACATCATTATGTGTTGGAAAATACAACTATCATCCAACCTTATATCGAGTAAGGGTCAACTATTTTGATTTTATGTGTAGATTACTTAAACTAATTTTGGAAACTTATTGTTACTTTCTTATACATATCTTATAGAGAACACATGAAATGGTTGAAATTGAACAATCCTCGTCAATCTAAGAGACAAAAGTGGCTACAAGAAGAACACATGCGAACATTCACTCATTGGTTGCGAAAAAAAGTATTGAATTTATTCTAAAAATTGCACCATTCTTAGCACTAATCATAAAAAATATTAATAACTATGGTCCATTCAAACAGGTAGAAGTTGCCATTGCTGACAAAGAACCTATATCTGAAACCTTAAGATGGATGGCACATGGTCCTACCCACTACGTGGCCAAGTATCATGGCTATGTTATAAATGGGTGTCAGTGTAATACAAAAGACCGTGATGAGTTACGAGTTACCTAGGATAGTGGAGTTAGCATTGTAGCAACAACAATGCAAATTTCTAGTGCCGAGGATAAGAATCCAGTATTTGGTGAGCTATGTTTCTATGGTATTATTACTGAGATATGGGATCTTGATTATACCATGTTTAGGATTCCAATTTTCAAATGCAATTGGGTTGATAATAAGAGCGACATCAAAGTTGATGAGTTTGGGCTGACATTAGTTGACTTCACTAAGATGGCTCATAAATCAGATCCATTTATTTTAGCCTCCCAAGCCAAGCAAGTATTCTATGTACAAGACCAACTTGATCCAAGATGGTCAGTTGTTTTGTCAACTCCTGAAAGGGACTTCTCATTTTCAACAAAGGATTCTGATGACTTCATGGATAATTCTATTGAACACCATCCTCTCATTACCACCTTGGCACAAGTTGAATCATTTGATACAATGGATGACTCTGATGTCATTTGCATTCGAGGAGACTGTGTGGGATTCTGGATTGATAACAAATCTTCTATGTAACTAAATTTATGGCCTTGTTGTTTTGTTGTAACTATCCCATTAACTTGTTAATATTGAAATTATGCATTTCAGTAAATAGTTTATTTATTTTCTAAGTGGATTAAATTCATCATGTCTCTAAATTTATTGATTCCCTATTTCATGATTATTATTATACACATATCTCAGAGTGATCTAAAGGGTAATACAAGGATATCAATTTGTCTCAGCTCAAAGCTTATGATTTCTAGTTCCATAAGAAAAAAGTTTGGTGAGGATCTTCTAGTAAGTTTTTATTATTATTATTTTTAAATATTTCATGACAACATGTGAATATTGTTATCTAGCATGTAAAATGTTCCTAGTATGTTCATGTTACTAATATGAGTTCATGTTATAAAAAATTCAATTTTACTTGCAATTAATGGGTATACTTAACATTTCTCATTGATGTGTTATAGGCATGGATTCAAAGGAAGAGAAAACCCCTTCACAAAAAAAATATAGAGGGATAACAAGGAAATCCATGATTATAAGGAATAGGAATAGAGGGATAAAGTTGGTCATAAAGTACAATGTTGATGGTATCTATGTAGGAGAATCTTCTGTGCACCTAACAAGCTACTTAGGTGTATTGGCACGTACGATGGTACCAATCAGATATAACACATGGTGAGATGTCCCTGAACAATTGAAGGATAAGTTGTGGGACTCTATTGAGGTTACTTTTTTTTTTTAAACATAAATAAGTTTTCTACAATCTCTATATTTCTTTCAAATTTTGAGAAACTAATGACTTTATAATTTGTAGATTGCTTTTACATTAGACAAGAAAAGCAGAAGGAATTGTATGCTTAGATTGGGAAAATGTTTTCGATCTTTTAAGAACACGTTGACTGTGAAACATATTCTTCCTTTCAAAGATGAGCCAGAGCTTCTTAAGAAACCACCAGCTGAATATCATTTTATCGATGATGAAGATTGGAATATTTTTATGAAAAATAGGTTGTCTGAAAAATTCCAGGTACAAATACAATTAACATTAAACATACTACATGCATCCACATATATATACTAAGCATCCATTTTAATTTGTAGGAATATAGGGAAGTACAAAAATAGAGAAGAAAGAAGCATATATATAATCATCATCTAAGTAGAAAAGGGTATGCTGGACTTGAAGAAGAGATGGTAAGTTTTTGTTACTTCTTATTGTGGTTTAATTTTATATGATTGTATAAGTAATGAAGGAATATTTTATATGGGTTTCTTAATTGTTTCTTTTCTGACAAAAAAATAGAAATAAAACCACATGTGTCATCTAATAACTATCTTTAATTTTCCATTTCTATTAGATGATTGAAGCTGGCTCCATAGAAAGCATTGATAGAAGTTTACTTTGGAAGAGGGCAATGCAAAAAAAAATATGGCGGCTATGATGATGTGGTCCTACCGGTAGTGGAAAAAAAAGTAAATAGACATTTTGTACCCAAAAATCACATCTTTAAACACCTTATTTGGTTTTACCTATTTGAAAGTTAACTTCATAACTTCCTTTTGTTTTAGGATGAATTGATGAAAGAGTCTCAAGAGAGTGGCATAAGCTATAGTGGGAGCAATGACATACTTTCTCAAGCACTAGGTACTCCTAAGTATACTGGTCGGGTTTGAGCTATAGGGAAGCACTACACGCTTGGACGATATTTCAACAGTATGTCAGAACGTGTTGTGAGGGATATTTTAAAAGCAACTCAAGAACGTCAAGTTAAGTTTGAGGCTGATGTGTTAGCGAGACTATCTCAGATAGGAGTTGCTACCCCACAATCCGATGTGAGTAGTTCCAACATGAAATCAAAACTGTTGCTTCTACCAGAAGTAGTGGAGAAACCAATTCGTAAAGTTGAGGAGGACACCTCACCTGTGAAAATAGAACCACACATGAAGGTGTGTTATTTTTAGTTTACATTTCCTAGTTTAATGACGTAATTGTCACAAATTCCTAGATAATTTTCATAAATAATTTCTTCCAATTGCTTCTATTTTTGTTAGATTGATACTTACATTTTAGGTAGATTCTATTACAGTATAATTACTACTAGTAATATTCTATTCCACTACAACTATTACTTATAAAATATGTAACTTTATGTCTTAAATATAGCCCTAACATAGTCAATGCACTTTAAACTTCATTTATTAATTATTTTTTTATATTGAAATTAACAATTTAATTTACTTTTGAAGGCAAGAAAATGTGAGTTAGTAGTAGGGACCAGAGAAAATACAATGGCTGGTGGAACAATTGTAATGGATTGTGGTCCCAACTACGTAGTTGTTTTGGATGCTCCCTATGAGTCAAATACACCACTTCCTATTCCCATTCCTGGACAAGCTACAACAGTTGGAGCGGCAGTGGGCTACCAAGTTTTATGGCCAACCCATTTAGTCAATTTGAGTACTAAATTCATTAAGGTGTGTTATTTTCATTTGCAACAGTTTATAAATATATGTATATCATTTGAAAACATGGTGCTTTCTTTTATAGGGATCTCACAAAGGGAAAAGACAAAAAACAATAGAAAATGACTTGAAAATTGGTGAAAACCCTCAAGATATCAACAATTTTGATGCATTAGTAGGTCTCATACTAAATGAGGGGAAAACACAAGGTGTGGAGGTCCCAAATGATGTATTTGGTGAGATTTTTAAGACCTTCCTTATGAAAGAAGACATGGATATGATAATTTCATTTAAGGAAGTGTCGGCTAATTGTGTCATATATTATATATGGTAAATAATTTTATAACTTGCTAATGTGTGTTAATTTATATATATATAAAATGGTCATTTCTTATCAAGGTATGTGGAATTTAAACAGGCACCTACAGAAAAAGCTAAGTGATGCAAGGCTCACCGAACGATTTGCTTTTATCAATCCAGCTTTAGTCTCTAAAGCTGGAATGGGTGAGACAACAAAGGAAAATAGGTCAAGGTTGATTGCAAATCGTTTAATGCATGAAAAGCGTGCTGACTACATTTTTATTCCATATAACCCTGAGTAAGTTATGAAAAACATTAAGTTTTTTTTTAATGTTAAATAGCTTAATCAATGCTAATTACTAAATAATATCTAATGTACTATTGTAATTTCCACTGGGTCTTGGTGGCATTGGATATGAGGACAATGACTGCGTACTACCTTGATCCGATGCAAAAGCAACCATGTGATGATCTTAAGGAAATTGTTAACATGTAAGTGTCTTCATTTCCATACTTGAATATAGTGCATAGTATCTAAAATGTTAATTTTCTTTTCCATGTAGGGCACTACGAATTCATCCACCAGAGAAACAAAGATCATCAAAGAGGGAGCCAACATGGGTAAAAGTACTGGTAAGTTACTTGGTTAGAGTAAGATATATCATATGACCACTTATATCAACCCTAAAATTTGAATATGGTTTTATGTTTTGTCACTTAGATAATAATGACATAAAACATCATGATATTAATGTTTTTATGGTACCATAATTCATATGTGTGCCTATAGTGCCCAAGACAACTAGGAAGTGTGGAGTGTGGTTATTATGTGATGAGATACATGAAAGATATAATTGTTGATCCAAGCCTCCTATCCACAAAGGTATATACTCATTAATAAATTTTATTAGTTTCTATACTTTAGTAATTTTTTGTTAACTTAACTAATCATCATTTATGTACAATTAATTATTAGTTTAAAGGGAAAAAATCGTATAGTGAAGTTGAGCTTAATGAAGTACGATCTGAGTGGGTTATGTTGGCAACTCAATTGATTCTTACCCATGCCTGAAGGTATAAATTAACATCTATAATGCTTGATTTTCATTATTAATGAAGTCTTGAATGGACTAATTTTTTTAATTTACCATCTTATGTATGCAGATGCCCTCATTTCAGTCCAATAAGAGTTGTAGATCACATTTTGACGATTCTCATAAGTTCTCATCTCATGATAAGTAATGTTTTCCTCCATAGTGATAGAATATAATAGTTTTATACATAAACTATTTCAATATAACAAATCAAATTATTACATCATCACCAATGTTGTTACATGGAGAAGTTTTTTTTTTTTTTATTGTTGTATGGAGAAGAAGCATATAATTTGTGAACTCAATAAATCAAATTATTATATCATGATCATCAATGTTGTCATTATTATTGTTGTTGTTGCATAGAGAAGTTGTTATTGTTATATGTTTGGACTAAACAAATCAAATTATTACTAATATAATTATCACCATCGATCATCAATGTTATTGTTATTGTTATTGTTGTTGTTACATGGAGAAATTGTTATTGTTGTATGGAGAAGTTATTGTTGTTGGAAAGGTTGTTGTTGCATCAACAGGTTGTTGTTGGATGAAGGGATGGTAGAGAGCTTTTTTTTTTTTTTTTGTGTAGGGTTAATTATTATATTTGGGTTATAATTTTGGAATTGAAAATAAAGGCAAGTTTTAGAATGGTTGTTATTATGACATTTAACCAATGATTTGTAGGTTTCTATTGCCTTGGTTATGCTCTTTTAATTTTTAGTTTAATACTCTTTTTTTCCTTATGGAATGTTATTAGTTAACTAAATTTGGTAATATAGGAAAGTTGTAAGAAGAAATTAAGGCATTTGCAAATGGTTAATATTAAATGTCTTATATTACTAGATATGATGATTTATGATTGAAACTAATTATAAACCATACCTATTGGTATATTCATATATTTATTTATGAGAAATGAGTTTGATATGTTAGACATAGATAAGAAAATATTATATTACATTCCATATTGTAGAATTTATACCATTGAAAGCCTAACTTGTTTCCTCTAACTTAATAATGAACTAAAAAAGTATTTTAATATTTTATAAACAAGTATCAAATTAAACAATTTTTCATCTTCATTGAAGCATAACATCTCATTAAATACCAAGTTATTCTCATTTGCACTTCTTTCATGGACCATTTATAGATTTAGATTTAACTTTCATTGCATATATATTAACTAAACATAATTTGTTTCTTCTATTAATTTTTTTTTAAATGTATACAGGTAAAAGATTTCAAGTTCAGGAGTGGATATGCAACCAACAAAAATACTTTTGGCTATAAATACTTTTGGCTTCTTCTTCTTCTTCTTGTAATATTATTTTTGATAAGGAATTTGGAGACCTTGTTTTTTGGTACATGTGTACTTGTTTTATATATGTTGAAGTTGGAAAATATGCTTGTAAATATTTTGATACATTTACAAATTTGCGTATTAATTAACTATGTAGACATTAGTTCTTTATCATTATATTATTCCCAAATTTATTCAATTTCTTTTGGAAGATGTAGTTATTAATATTAAAGTTATTGTTTGGTACTTTATAAATAATCATGCAGCCAAAATTATATATAATAGGACATACAAAATATATCATTTCAACAGGGGGATTTTCAATATTATTATCCACATAAGATGACACTTTTTTTAGTGTCGAAATAGACAAATGATATTTTGGCCATTCCTTGGCGCTAGTGTAAGTGTTAACATAGGTAGATCAATAATGACGTTTTTTAATGTGTTAATATAAACCAATCAACAATGACACTGTCTAGAAGCGACATGGTTGCCTGTACCCATTCCTTGACAGAGGCGAAAAGGACGCTTTCGAGAAGCGTCATCGTATACATTTATTAATGCCTAAAAAGCGTCATTATTACCCTTTTTTCTTATAGTGATTGTTCAAGAGTACCCATCTCTTGAGAAGTGTAAAGGGTGCTTGGAGCCAAAAGTCCAAGAGGGTGAATTGGAACCATAATCCAATTGTATTGCTTGAAGGCTTGGTTTAGAAGCCTTGAATTAGTGGAACCTCAAGCTTGGGATTGGAGCTAGAGGAGAGTGGATGTAGGCCGGGTTGCACCGAACCACTATAAAATCTTGTGTTTGCATTCTCTTTTCCCTACTCTTTTAATTTATATGCAATTGTCTTTATATTGTTTATTATATACTTGCATATAATTGTCTCTTACATTCACATGCCACTCCATCCCATATTTTCTTAACAAAGGGCAAAGTCTAATCCTTTTCTGTCACTATCATAATCATCATCAAAAAGACAAAAAATGGTTCTGATCAACTACATCCCAAAACTTTGCTTATAAACATGTCTAATGTGGAATGCAACATTTTTATTCTACATTACAAGACCCAAAGGTCATTTGTGGTATCACACCAACAGCTAAGAACTTTATTGTATTTTGTTGTTTTAAAACACTTCAAACGCTTTATTTAAAGGTAAAACCTTATAACTATTTTTAAAAACAATTTTTCAAAATTGTTTTATGATGTTCTGTAAAATATGTTGGTTTGAGAACTTAAAATATTTTTAAATGTTTTTTTATTTTTAAATATGTTTTAAAAATAAATTTTATATGTAGTATTCTATGTTTAATAATTTTTCATATTTATATAATTATTTTTTAAAACAATTTTCAGAAAATAAGTCAAAACAATTGAAAATAGCTAAAAAAAATTATCTAAAAATATCATATTTTATGTTTTTAAAAAAAGAAAATTGTTTTTTTTTTGTCCAACATATTTTTTGTTTTTTTTATACAACTGAAAATTTTGATAATTATTGATACATTTCAAAATTTTAATTGGATTTAGTTGTTGACATCTAAAATCAATTGATGTTCAATGAATATACTAAACCTTTTTATAATAATCATTGTTTGAGAACGATATTATTCCACCTCAACAATCCAGTTTAATGAGGGTATGCTAAAGCCACTAAACCTTCTATGACACCAATTATTGGATTGAGTTTTAATTGCATCATCTAAAAATTAATTGATGCTTTGTGAAAATAGACTAAGTTTTTTATGACATTCAATCGCTATTATTTGAGCGACTTATTATTAAGCTTAGAATTGTTGCAGCTCCAATAACTATATTAATATTAGAAAATATTAAGGTATCGATTTGATATATACTCAATTTGTAATTTTGACCATTGAAAAAGTAAACTAAAATCTAGACCTTAGATGAGAGTATGAATAAGAGTGATCAAGATAAAATAAAATAATAAAAAAAAACAAATATGATCTAGTGCAAATAAATAAACTAAAGTACAAAAGAATTAGATTAAAGTACAAGTAAATGAGACACGGGTGAGGCACAAAGCATTGAAATCAATTTATACATATGGTATTGATTCGACTCATGGTAGCTTAGCTTTACTAAAGTAGCCAAGCTACTATAGCATAGTGGTTCTAGGATCGTTCACTGGGAAGGGTTTTCGCAAACACAAGTGATATTCAAATTAGGAAAATAGGTGATTTTCTTATGGATGTTAGCTTTAAAAGAAGATGTAAATGTTTTAGAAAGATTTAAACTAATCTAAGCTAACATTAAAGACTAAAATGAAAGGGTGTAAAAATAAGTTTCTCAAAGATAGGATAGCTATGCTCTGGCTCTTATGCAAATTGGAAACCTCAGGATAGGCTCCTCGCGTTAGGGTTGCAACTATGGTGATGCTTGCTTCTCGAACCGGTATGGATTTAGCAAATCAAGTTTTAATCCTTTAAAATGGCAAAACAGATGGTAGTGAATTTCATCAATGGTAATTCACCTTAGACTTCCTTTGAATGGCTCGTAAGAGATAACTAATGGTCTAAAGCCAAAAGCTTACCAAATATTGGCAACTCAAAGTCATTCCAGGTGATAAACTCACCTTTCAATGGCCATTGAAATTGGTTTTAACGGATTAATGCAAAACTTGGAATTGAAAACCTCACCTTCCAATAGCTTGTAGGAGATAACTAATGGATAGAAATCCAAAAGCTTATCAAGTATTAGCCATTGGAAGTTGTCCAAAGGAAATAAAAACCAAACTTTGCATTAATGAACCTTTAATGAAAAACGACTACCTTACCTTCCAGGTGCGAGAAATTTCCATGGGATTGCATCCAAGCCATCACATAACATCCATACTGTGAGAAACTAAAAGTTTTAGCCAATCATCCTCTAAGAAAAAGCCCTCAGAGGCTGTTTGGCTACTAAGAAAATAGAAATGGGGAAGAACAGGAGAAGAGAGAAAAACAGAGTAAGGCTCTGTATATTCTATATATTCATATATTTTACATCTCCATCTGTCTCTATATATTTGTCTCTGTATATTCTACAATGGATGCACGGGAATATATATAGAGAAGTTTTTCCAACCTTCCTAGCTAAGAAATCTTATGATTGGTGGATTACAAGGAGAAGAATGGAAATTTATACAAAAATATCTAAAAGAAAATATCTCGCGTGGAGTCGGCAAAAACAGAGGAAAATTTGCACCATGCATGGGCTGTGCGAATGTTGTGCGAGTGTTGTGCGAGTTTCGCACAAGCTTCGCACAAGCTGAAGGTGTTGTGCGAATTTCAAGGTGTTGTGCGAATTTCGCACAAGCCTGGAGCAGTTGTCTTCCAAAGGCCATATCTTCCTCATTTTAGCTCCAAATCATACACGGTTTGAAGCATTGGATTCTTGACTTCCTAAGCTTTGAAATGGTATATAGCATGTAGAAAATGGACTTCGGAAAGTGCTCCAAAAGTGCGAAAGAAGACTGCAGCTGCTGTCCACTGTTTTCTTCATTTTCTCTTTGCTTCTCTTTGCTTCTCTCCTTTGCTTGGCTTGTCTTAATGATCCAAAAAGCTGTCAAAACACTAAAACTAGCCATAAATATGATTAGAAGTCATTGCTAGGTCCTTAACATGCCAATTGGGATAAAGATGGAGAACTACTACACAAAAGTGCTTAAAAGATATTGAATTAAAGGTATAAAATAGCACTTTTTGGGTAGTAATCAGGTATGTTGCAATTTGTATCATTTTTCGGTAAAAATTGACTCATTAAAATATTATATCGAAACTTATGATATATTATTATTAATATTATTATCATTATTATTTCATATAAATTATGAATGAAAGATGAATTATATTTACAAACTTATTTTCATACCAAATATTTCTATGATAGGTTCTCATTTTGCTATCTTATATGTAAATGTAAAATTAAAAGTATTACCAAACAGGCACGAAAAAAAAAATCGGATTCTCAAAATCCCAACTAGACAAACCCAGAGATGACCCCAATTAAGCCAGGATAAATGCATCATGCCTAGCAAAGCTACAACTTGTAGACATTTCAGGGGTGTGTTGATCATAGCCAGAAATTGTCAACAAGCTCTGATGAGCTACTCATACCTAATATGATGCAAAAGCCTCATCACGACTCCAAAATTCATACATCTCCATAATTTTCCTTATGAATATGTCCAAAATAAATTACTTTTAAAGCTAAAGGCTTTTAGCCCATGCTTGGTTAAGATGCGAGGGTGGTCCATGATTTAGGCTTGGATTAGACTGATATTTTTAAAATTTAATAAGTGCTTTTTCACATGTGTTCGAGTATATTTGTTAAAAGAGCTTATCAGTTATCACTTAGAGTTAGTACATGTTAGTGGTCCATGGTTGATATTTTTAAAATTTATTGTAGAGTTTGGGGTCAAAGTGGCCCTTAAGGCCATTAAAGTACACAACCAAGGCAAATTTACTTTTTTGACTTATGCTTCGTAAAGGTACCACCATGTCTGTATTTATGTACAATGCAAAATTTTCAAAATATTATCTATATTTTTAATTGTTACTAAAAAATTTTATAAAAAAAACAATTGAAAACACCTATAATATGTTTATAAAATAATTTTTCAAAAAACGGTTGTAGACAAAAAAAAATAATTAGTGGATTAAATTACCACTAATTTGGTCTTCAAAATGAATATATATATAAAAAAAAAATCATCTTATGGATAAGTTTCCCTAATCTCCAACTATAAAAAGGATGATAATAATAATAATAAGAAAATTATTATTATTATTATTATCTTGTTGGTAAAACCTCCCGGAAAGGAAAATTTGCTAAAATCAAGGAACTAAATCCCTTGAATTAAGCAACTAAAATTCGGGATTTTGAAATTCAAATTTCCTATCTTCACCTATAAATAGAGGTGTCTTCCATCAAGAAGGGGAGAAATTCAGAAATCAGAAAAATTCAGAAGGGAAAATCCTAAGGAGAAAATCCAAAGGTAACTTCGTACGGGGAAAGGGGCTTCACAACAAAATAAAAAGCTTCATCAAATCTCCCTACAAGTTCAGTAAAGGGCAAAAGAACTGCTACACGCGTTCTTCACCATTCAACAAAGTCATTTAGGAATAAGCCACTTGTGGCCCTCGATTGATCTTCGAAATCAAGAAAATGTCATCATCGTCTTCCAAAGTGTGATCAAGGCAAAAGAATCAGAGAGAATATTCTTTTGGAAAGAATATTATTTTTTTTTTCGAGATTGTACCCACAACATATTTTTAATTTCAATAAATACTTTGTTCATATTATTTTTCTTTTTTTTTTTACTGATTTCGCAAGACAAAATATTTACGAAATTTGTGTGTACAAATTTTTGGCACGCCCGGTAAGACATCTCTGCCTCTCATCTCTTTTGTTAGAAGATTGATCTTTACTATGTCGATGACACCCCAAAGAACTTAATTTGTTCATGTCAACAAGGGCAATGACATTATCATCATTGCACAATCGACACATGACACCGCTACGGGCCCCATGACTCGTAGCAAAGCAAAATCAACATCTTCAATCTCAATAAAACAAACAAGTGAGTATGCTTGTTTGCTAAAACAGGTAAGAACACGCAATGAGCACCAACCACTCATCACCTTAGTTTCTTTGGGGACAAAGGGCTATAGTCCTCGTAGTAGGGGGGAAACTCCCTTCAACACTACAGGACTTTAGGGATAAATCTTCTTGCTCTGTTACCGATGCCAACTCTAACACCGGCTCACACTCTAGATCGCCAACTGGAATGTCAAAGGAGGAAAACTACTCTAATAGTTTCAACTCTTTTACTTCTCCTTTCTTAATGACTATGCCAGTAATGACAACCGACACTACATCCATAGAGGAACAATTAGTAGAGATGGCTCGCGCCATCGCCAAACTCACCAAGACGGTTGAGGAAAGGATATGCAGATAGCCTCTCTTATAAACAAGGTTGAGGCACAAGTACAAAATACAGGTGAGTCAAGTCAAGGACTCAACCACCTTTCGAACATTGCATCTCCTCTTGATAATGCACCACATACGTATAGGACAATGCAAATTGAGAGACAAACGGCGGAATTTGCCTCAATGGCATCATTATCTGTCCAACAACTTCAGGATATGATAATTAACACCATTAAAGCATAGTACGATGGACCCTCACAAAGTACGCTCATGTACTCTAAACCTTACACTAAGAGAATTGATAACCTACGTATGTCTATGGGTTATCAACCTCCAAAATTTTAATCATTTGATGGGAAAGGAAATCCAAAACAACATGTTGCCCATTTTATTGAAACTTGTAACAATGCAGGTACAGATGGTGACTTATTAGTTAAACAATTCGTTTGTTCTCTACGAGGTAATGCTTTTGATTGGTACATAGACCTTGCACCTGAGTGTATCAATAGTTGGGACCAAATGAAACATGAATTCCTCAACCGTTTCTATAGCACCCAACGAACTATAAGTATGATGGAACTTACTAACACTAAGCAATGGAAAGACGACCTGGTTGTAGACTATATCAACCAATGGCATTCCTTAATCCTTGACTACAAAGATAGATTATCTGAGGTATTAGTCATGGAGATGTGCATACAAGGAATGCATTGGGGTCTCCTATACATTCTCCAAGGGATACGACCCCGTACCTTTGAAGAATTAGCTACCCGAGTACATGACATGGAACTCAACATAGCCAACCATGGTTCTAAGAAGGACCTTACCATTGATCGGAAAAGAGAGAGACATGATGAGAAGAGGAGTGACAAGACCTCAAAGAAACCCATCCAGGATTTAATGACAATAATTACGACTCCCATCAAGATCTTAGCAAGGGATAAAAATAATGAGGTAAAAAAGTCTAGACCAATCTATGAAAATGAGAGGCGTTGATTCACCTTGAAGGAATTATAGAAGGAAAAAAAATATCCTTTTCTTAACTCAGATGTGCCTAACATGTTAGAAGAATTGCTCCAGAAAAAGGTTATTGAGTGACCTAAGTGCAAGCGTCCAGAAGAAATGGATCGTGTTAATGATCCAAACTACTGTCATTACCATCGAATTGTTAGTCATCCTATGGAGAAATGTTTTGTTTTAAAAGATCTCATAATGAAAATTGCAAAGCGAGGAAGAATTCATTTAGATCTTGATGAAGTAGTAGAGTCAAATCATGTTACAGTCACATTTGGGTTATTTGATCCTGTTCCATTACTTCTTCTGCCCTAAGAAGCATGCGCCAGTATTATTCAATGCAAGTCACTGAAACTAAAGCAAACACAAGTGTCATGTCACAATAGCTTTCTTCATATTTGCTTTGATTATATATCAATGCCATATGATGAAGAAGGTTGGACATTAAGAACACGAAAAAGACCTCGCAAGAAGCATGTGTCGCATTCATACCCTAGCCTTCCTAGGAGGGGGCAACATGAGTGGAATACTCGTCAACATCTAATGAAGAAAGAAAAAAAGAATCCTGAAAGAAAACAAGCAATTGTACAAATAGACGACCTTTTGATCAAGAAACTCATCACCCTTATCACCCTAGGGGAATACTTCCCCTTAGGATTCTTTGACAAAGGGGTGACAGTATCAACTCATATAGTCTTTTGCAATGAGACTTCAAAAGAAGAAGGGTAAAGTGAAGATGAAGAAAACATTTTTAGTGTTGAGTCAAGAAAAACTAAGGAAGAAGAGGGGATAGTAGCAAGCTTTTTACAACACCTACCATCACCGTTTAGTAGCCATGAAATACTACAACTTCCTAATGAGATGCAAAATGCGTTGATTCAAGTACTTAAGAATCCAACACTCTATGCCACCAAAATAAAGAGGAAAAAAAGACTTGAGGATGAAAGCCACAATTGTGCCTAATGTTGTGCATCCATCATCGATGAAGACCTTCAGTTAGGGTCAAAACCACATAATCGACCTCTGTTTGTTATTGGGTACATGCGAGAACAAAATATCATGCCCAAAACAACAATGAAATGACTCGGGATTGCTACGAAAGAACTAACTCGAAGTCGCCTAATGATCCAAGGCTTTAATCAAGGAGGACAATGAGCTATTGGTATGATTTGCCTAGAGCTTGTTATGGGTGAATTGAGTTTAAACACATTGTTTCATGTAATTGATGCAAAAACATCTTACAACGTATTACTCAGGCGACCATGGCTTCATGAGAATGGGGTAATTCCTTCTACACTACACTAGTGTTTCAAATTCTATAAAGGAGGGGTAAAGAAAGTAGAGGTTGATGCTAAGCCATTTATAGAAGTCGAGTCTTATTTTGCTGACGCTAAAGTTTACATAGAAAATGATGCTATAGAGGAAGTCCTTCCTACGATCATTCCCTCAACTGGAAAGGCTAAATTTAAGGGAAAAGTTGAGCAGTGCAAGTCGATATTAGTAGAGGAAATTTCACAACCAATGATGACTCGAATTGAAGAAAAAGAAAAATCCTAAAAAAAATCAACATTGGACTCGACGATTGTCACTACTTCCCCAGTTTTTAGGTACATCCCAAGATCTCGACGAAGTGAGGGTCAACCACCTTTCATAGAAGACAAAAGCGAAGTACAACCTCGAATATTGGAAAATGGGGACCTTTAGATCTTGAAAGAAGATGCAACCATTCCTGTTCCAAACTTGTAACTTATCTCTAGGGATGAGACAAAAAAATCCGTCAAGTCCTCAAAAGATCAAACAAAACAAGAATTCATTCATGGTAAAATAATAGATGAGGGGTTCAACCCTAAGGTTTATAAGTTATTAGCCAAGGTAGGGTATGACTTCACTTCATCATCATGATTAGGAGAACTTAGCCCATAGACTACAGGTGAAAAGATGCATGACCTTAATGATTACTACTCAAAAAGTGCTCTTTTATAGCTTGAAATTAACTATTTTAAACACTTTTAAGTAGTAGTTAATACTTTTTAACTCAATTGGCACATTAAGGAACCTAGCAAGTGTTACTAATCAGTTTTGGCTAGTTTGGTGTTTTTGGTAGCTTTTTTATCATTGAAACAAGCAAAGAATGAGGGAGAATTTTGTGCAATCCATGGCAATGCAAGTTCAAGCTCAAATACATGAAGAATCCAAGTTTTAGAGCACTTCATAGCCCTTTTCCAAGCTTAGCAATAGGTTGCCAAGCCAATCAGAGATGCAAGGAAGAAAACAGGAGAACGAAATCCAATATGTAGCAATTTCTCATAGCATGCAAAATCAAGAGGAGGAGCAGTTGCAGGATTGAGTGAAGGACAATTTTGCACACTGTGCAAAATTTCATGCACCCTGTAAAACCACAAGATGCAGCAAAAATCAATTTCACACACCATGCGAAATTTCGCATAGTCTTCAAAATCTTCCTATGCACCGACTCCGTTAGATTTTTATCTCCAGATTTTTGTGTAAATTACTATTTTCTCCTTGTAATCAACCAATGATAGGATTTCTTGGTTAGGAACTATAAAGGGGGGTTGGAAAGACTTTTCTATAAAAATAATATCTTTTTGTATAATCTTTTGGGAAGAGACGACACGAAGGGCTGACACTTATAATTCCCGTAGGAAGAAATATACAGAGCCCTTGCTCTGCCTTTCCTTCTCATTTTGTTTTCATTTTTATTTCTAGCCAAACAACCTCTGAGGATGATTTCTCGGGGGATGAGTGGCTAAGTTTTATGTTTCTTAGAGTGATGGAAACTGGGTGAAGGACCCGAATGCAAAGGTGGGAGTTTTCCTTGCTTTAAATGAAGGTAGTTGTTAACCATTAATGATTTTTATTTCAAGGTTTAGCTTTAAATCCCTTAGAATCACCTTGAATGGCCAATACTTGGTAAGCTTTTCGGATTCTATGGATGCTTATTGCTAGATCCATGGATGTCCATTAGTTATCAAGTATGAGCCATTGGAAGGTGGTTCAAGGTGAGAATCACCTTGAATGGCCAATACTTGGTAAGCTTTTCGGATTCTATGGATGCTTATTGCTAGATCCATGGATGTTCATTAGTTACCAAGTACGAGCCATTGGAATGTGGTTCAAGGTGAGGGTCTTTAGTGTTTAAAGCCATTAATGGGAAGCAACTACCATTTTTCATGAATCCTTTGGATCAAATCTTAATTACTAAATACAAAACCGGTTTGGGAGATAACCATCCTTTATGTTATTGTCCCCAATGTGAGGAGAAGATTCAGAATCTCCCCCTTTGCCTAAGGAACCCGATCCTAGTGACCTAAAGCTCCAAGAGACATTCTCTTTGTAGTTAACTTCAATTGTTATTTTTGCTTAACTTAAAATCAACTTTTTCAACCACAATTCCATTTTCTTTAAAAGCTAATTTTCATAAGGAAAAGCACCATTTCATTACCTTCACTAAAGTCACTTGTACGAAGAAAACTCATCCCTGTGGACGATCTTAGAGCCACTATACTATAGTAGCCATGCTACCCTAGTGTAAGGTGATTTAGGTTTTATAAATTTTGTTGATAACACCCGTCTGGCGCAAGAATCAAATGGCGCCATTGTTGGGGACGAATCAAATGGCGTTGTTGCCGGGGATGGTGCCAAAGTACATTGACATTACTTTTGGTGAACACTTGTGATCTTCATCATAAGTTTGGTTATTTTTCTTTTACTAATTATTTTTCTTTGTCTCTATTTTAGCTTATCTTTTATTTAGTTTTAGCTAACCTTAACCTCTTCCTAGAATTGTATTTCTTTTGTTTTCTTTGTTTTTGTTTCAGTGATCTCTAGTTGTGCATGCCCTATTGGATAAGAGATATTGAGGGAAGACTTGTGAAAATTGAAACTCCTCAAGAAACTGAGTTGGAAGTGTGCTTGAACATCATGGATGTTCGACCTGAATACCAGAATAGCCAACATGGCAAGAGGGTAATTTCAATGCATACCAATACATAAGGGACTGTATGCATCCACCTCATATGAGTGCACCTTCATCCATAGTGCCTCCCACTGAGCAGCTAGTAATCCGACCTCACATTGTGCCACTCCTACCTACTTTCCATGGGATGGAAAGTGAGAATCCCTACTCGCATATTAAGGAATTCAATGAGGTTTTTAATACATGCCAAGAAGGAGGGGCTTCAATTGACTTGATGAGGCTCAAGTTATTTCCTTTCACCTTGAAGGATAAAGCCAAGATTTGGCTTAATTCTCTAAGGCTAAGAAGTATCCGAACTTGGACTGATTTACAAGCCAAGTTTCTCAAGAAGTTCTTCCCTACTCATAGAACCAATGGTTTGAAAAAGGCAAATTTCAAACTTCTCAGCTAAAGAGAAAGAGAAATTCTATGAGCGTTGGGAGAGGTACATGGAAGCTATTAATGCATGTTCTCACCATGGCTTTGACACATGGCTCTTAGTGAGTTATTTTTACAATGGTATGTCTTCTTCAATGAAACAACTCCTAGAAACTATGTGTGGAGGAGACTTCATGAGTAAGAATCCAGAGGAAGCCATAGACTTTTTGAGTTATGTGGCTGATGTTTCAAGAGGATGGGATGAACCAAACGCTAGAGAGATGGGAAGAATGAAATCTCAACCTAATACTAAGGGTGGGATGTATGTTTTGAATGAAGACATTGACATGAAGGCAAAAATTGCAGCTATGGCAAGGAGATTGGAAGAGCTAGAAATGAAGAAGGTACAAGAAGTGCAAGTCATTTCTGAGACATTAATGCAAGCTATGCCTTGTTCCATTTGTCAGTCTTATGAGCACTTGGTGGAGGAGTGTCCTACCATTCCAGCAGTGAGAGAGATGTTTAGTGATCAAGAAAATGTTATTGGTCAATTCAAGCCCAATAACAATGCTTCGTATGGCAACACGTACAATTCAAATTGGAGGAACCATCCAAATTTCTCTTGGAAACCAAAGCCACCTCAGTACACATAACCTGCTCAAGCACCTCAGCAAGCCTCAAATCTTGAACAAGCTATTGTGAACCTTAGCAAGGTTGTACGAGACTTTGTGGGAGATCAGAAGTCCACCAATGCTCAACTGAATTAGAGAATTGACATTGTGGAGAGTATATTGAACAAAAGGCTGGATGGGATGCAAAATGATCTATCTCAGAAGATAGACAATGTCCAATACGCAATCTGAAGGCTTACCAACCTCAATACAGTGCAAGAGAAAGGAAAGTTTCCTTCTCAACCTCATCCAAATCCCAAGGGTATCCATGAAGTGGAGGCTTAAGAGGGACAATCTTCAAAGGTGAGGGAAGTCAAAGTAGTTATCACCTTGAGGAGTGGTAAAGAGGTTGATCAACCCACATCCAAGCCAAAGCATGATGAAGAGAGTGTAGCAGAAAAAGAAAAGAGTGAGGAAATTAAAACAAAGAGAAAAGGGAAAAGTACAAAGAAAGATGACCATGATTCTAGTGTGGATGAAGAACCTGAGAGGATAGTCATCAAGGAAGATATGATGAAGAAACACATGCCTCCACCTTTCTCCCAAGCTTTACATGGCAAAAAGGGAACCAATAATGCATCAGAAATTTTTGAAGTGTGGAGGCAAGTGAAGGTCAATATCCCTTTGCTAGACATGATCAAATAAATGCTGACATATGCAAAATTCTTGAAGGACTTGTGCACTGTAAAGAGAGGGTTGAATGTGAATAAGAAAGCCTTCTTGACTGAGCAAGTGAGTGCCATGATACAGTGCAAGTCTCCAATGAAGTATAAAGTTCCAGGCTGCCCTACCATCTCAGTGAGTATTGGAGGGACTTGTGTGGAGAAGCTTTGTTGGACTTGGGAGCAAGTGTGAATTTTCTACTCTGCTCTGTCTACAAGCAGTTGGGACTTGGAGAGTTAAAGCCAGCATCCATCACTCTATCTCTGGCAGATAGATTAGTGAAGATTCCAAGAGGGATGATCGAAGATGTCTTGGTTCAAGTTGAAAAATTCTACTATCCAGTGGATTTTGTTGTTCTTGATGCGGATCCGGTTGTCAAATGAAATAATTATGTTCCTATCATACTTGGAAGACCATTCCTAGCTACATCAAATGCAATCATCAATTGTAGGAATGGAGTCATGCAACTCACGTTTGGCAACATGACATTAGAGCTCAACATCTTCCATTTGTGCAAGAAGCATATCCATCCGAAAAAAGAAGAAGATCCAGAGGAAGTGTGCATGATTAACACTTTAGTAGAGGAGCATTGTGATTGGAGAATGCAAGAGGATTTGATTGAGAGTCTTGGGGATCTTGATGAAGGGTTACTCGAACCCTCGAATTTGCTTGCTACCCTATCCCCTTGGAGAAGGAGAGAAGAAATTTTACCCTTATTCAATGAGGAGGAGACACAAAGAGCTACTAAGGAGGAGCCCCCAAAGCTTATTCTTAAGCCACTACCCACAGAGTTGAAGTATGCATACTTGGAAAAAGACAAGCAATGCCCTGTTGTTATATCTTCAGCTCTTACCATTCATCAGGAGGATTGTCTACTTGAAGTCCTTAGAAAATGTAAGAAGGCAATAGGGTGGTAAATTTCTAATTTAAGAGGGATCAGCCTTTTAGTCTGCACCCATCATATTTACATGGAGGATGAAGCTAAGCCAGTTCATCAACCTCAGAGAAGGTTGAACCCTCACATGTAAGAGGTGGTGCAAGCTGAAGTTCTTAAGCTGTTTCAGGTCGGTATTATCTACCCCATATCAGATAGCCCATGGGTGAGTCCTGCTCAAGTTGTGCCAAAGAAGTCTGGGATCATGGTGGTGCAAAATGATAAGGATGAAGATGTCTCTACACGTCTCACTACAGGTTGGAGGGTGTGTATCGATTATAGGATATTGAATGCAGTGACAAGGAAGGACCATTTCTCGTTGCCCTTTATTGATCAGGTGCTTGAGAGGGTCTCTAGGCATCCTTTTTATTGTTTCTTAGATGGATACTCCGGGTACTTTTAGATAGAAATTGATGTTGAAGACTAAGAGAAGACCACTTTTACGTGCCCATTTGGCACTATGCATTTAGGAGAATACCTTTCGACTTATGCAATGCACCCGCAACTTTCCAAAGATGCATGTTAAGCATTTTCAGTGATATGGTGGAGCGTATTATGGAAGTCTTTATGGATGATATCACCATATATGGAAGTGCATTTGATGAATGCTTGGTCAACTTGGAAGCTGTTCTAAACTGATGCATTGAGAAAGACTTAGTGCTTAACTGGGAAAAGTGTCATTTCATGGTACAACAAGGGATTGTCCTTGGGCACATCATCTCCAAGCAAGGAATTGAAGTTGACAAAGCAAAGGTTGAACTCATTGTCAAGTTGTCATCCCCAACAAATGTCAAAGGAGTAAGGCAATTCCTTGGCCATGTTGGGTTCTATTGGAGGTTTATCAAGGATTTCTCTAAGCTTGCAAGGCCTCTTTGTGAACTATTGGTGAAGGATGTTAAATTCATATGGGATGATAGATGCCAAAGGAGTTTTGAAGAATTGAAGCTATTTCTGACAACCGCACCAATAGTGAGGGCTCCCAACTGGCAACTGCCCTTTAAGGTAATGTGTGAGGCCAATGACTTTACCATAGGAGCTGTTCTTGGGCAAAGAAAAGATGGAAAACCCCATGTGATCTACTACGCGAGTAAGACATTGAATGCGGAGCAAAGAAACTACACAACCACCGAGAAAGAATTGTTAGCTGTAGTTTTTGCCTTGGATAAGTTTCGTGCTTACTTGGTGGGGTCCTTTATTGTGGTTTTCACTGATCACTTTGCTTTAAAGTATCTGTTGACTAAGCAAGATGCTAAAGCAAGGCTGATTAGATGGATCCTCTTACTTCAAGAGTTCAATCTCTAGATCAAAGACAAGAAAGGAGTGGAGAATGTGGTAGCAGACCGCCTTTCAAGGCTAGCTATCACACATAATTCCCATGGTTTGCCCATCAAGGATGATTTTCTAGAGAAGTCTCTCATGTTGGTGGAAGTTGTTCCTTGGTATGCTCACATTGCTAACTACCTAGTCACATGAGAAGTTCCAAGTGAGTGGAAAACACAAGATAAGAAGTACTTCTTTGAAAAAATTCATGTCTACTATTGGGAAAAGACATTTCTATTCAAGTATTGTGCGAATCAGAGAATAAGGAAGTGTGTTCCTGAAGAAAAGCAATAGGGGATCCTTAGTCATTGCCATGAAAATGCATGTAGAGGCCACTTTGTTTCTTAGAAGACAACCATGAGGGTGTTGCAATCGGGTTTCTATTCACTTTTCAAAGATGCCCACACCATGTGCAAGAGTTGTGATCGATGCTAGAGGGTTGGGAAGTTGACACGTAGGAACATGATGCCTTTGAACCCCATTTTGATAGTTGATCTTTTTTATGTTTGGGGCATTGACTTCATGGGACCATTCCCTATGTCTTTTGGCTACTCTTACATCTTGGTGGGAGTAGATTATGTTTCTAAGTGGGTTGAGGCAGTCCCATGCAATCACAATGACCATAAAGTGGTTCTTAAGTTTCTCAAGGAGAACATCTTCTCAAGATTTGGGGTGCCTAAAGCCATAATTAGTGATGGGGATACTCATTTTCGCAACAAGCCTTTTGAAACTCTCCTAGCCAAGTAAGGGTGAAGCATAAGATAGCTACACCTTACCACCCTCAAACTCGTGGGCAAGTTGAGTTAGCAAACCGAGAGATTAAAAACATATTGATGAAGGTGGTGAATACGAATAGAAAAGATTGGTCTGCCAAGCTCCTTGATTCACTATGGGCATATAGAACAACTTACAAGACCATTCTTAGGATGTCTCCTTATCGCCTAGTATATGGCAAAGCATGCCATCTCCTTATGGAATTGGAATACAAGGTTTGGTGGGCAATAAAAAAGCCCAACATGGATTTGAGCAGGGTTAAGATGAAGAGGTTCTTAGACCTCAATGATTTTGAGGAACTGAGAAATGATGCTTACATCAATTCAAAAATTGCAAAAGAGAGATTGAAGAGGTGGAATGATTAGTTGGTTTCCCACAAAGATTTTCAAAAGGGACAAAGAGTCTTGCTCTATGACTCTAAGCTCCACATCTTTTCGGGTAAGCTGAAATCAAGGTAGATAGGTCCTTTTACGATTCACCAAGTGCATTCAAATGGAGTAGTGGAACTACTCAACTCCAACAGCACTAGTAGCTTCAAAGTGAATAGCCATCGTCTCAAGCCCTTTGTGGAGCCTTTTTCTCGTGACAATGAGGAATTCATCCTCCTTGATCCACATCAAGCTTGACAAGACCAGTTTTTGGATGGACTTAGTCTTTCTAAAGACTATCAAGTCCATATTTTTTTGTTTTATTTTTTATTTGAGAGTTTTCTTGTATTGTAACTTGTTTTGATTTTGATTTCTCGCTTTAATTTCATTTTGGTTTGATTTAACTTAGGTTTTTTATGATCAATTTCAGGAGGGACTTCAAAGCAGTTGGGCATGTCCTTAAAGATTCTTTGCAGAGGAAAAACCCTAAAGAAAAAAATTCACTAAGGCATTTCGCACACCCTTGCAAAAATTTCGCAGGGTATGTGAAACCCTTCTCAAATAGTAAGGTTAGCTACTGCTAGTTTTGAGCCCTTTAAATTCCATTTCGCACACCTAACACCAGTTCACACACTATGCGAAAATCTAAGGGGTCAGCGAATTTTAAATTGATTATGCGAAAATCTAAGGGGTCTACAAACCCATTTCGCACACCCAACACTATGCGAAACACCCTTGCAAATTTATTTTTAAATATCTCCCGAAACCTAACTCCCCCATCCCCTCCCCCCCAATTTCGCAAGCACCGTCCTATTATGAATATCTCTACCACCTTGCGGCTTCTTCACAGTGTCACCTCGTGCCTTTGTTCTTATTCCACCCTCTGTTCACACACCACCCCCCCTCTCATTTCGCAAGCACCCTCCCATTGCGAATCTCTCTACCACCTTGCGGCCTCTTCACAGTGTCACCTCATGCCTTTGTTCTTGTTCCACCCTCTGTTCACACACCCCCTCCCCCTCCCCTCGTATCTCACTCCTTCGTCCCTCTCCTATTCGACACCCCCCTTTGAGCACGGACCCAAGGCCCATTTCTCCTTTTCCATATGGCAAGGACCGGAGGGGCCCTTACTACCCCTTCGTAGAGTCGCACTCTGAGGCAGAGAGCCTCCTCTACTTGGGTGCCTCATGATTCGCCACCTCAGGAGGCCACCACAAAGGCCCCGCAGATTCCCCCTTCTAAGGGTGGAGCGCCCACTAGTCTCTCCTTTTCTGCTGCTCAGCCCAGGTATGAGATTAGAAGACCAACTACTACACAAGGGGTGACTGCTTCGCTCCCTCAGAGTTCAGTGTGGCACCCTCCTATCAAGAGGGCCAAGACTTCAGGCCCAAGCAAGTCATCGAGAGCTTCACAACCTGAGCCTCCTATTGCTATACATGCTTGAGCTCCTACAGATTCTGAGTTTCCTTCCGACATGTCACCGGGGTCTATTATCAGATGCCCGATGCTCACAGGACTGCCCATTGAGGGCAACTCAGATTGCAAATCGAGACCTTTCCACTTGGAGTTCTATTTTGATCAAGAGGCCTTCTGACAGAAGCCTAAGCTCCGAGACTCTTATGGCCTACTACAGAGGTACCATCTTGAGCAGCTTATGACTTCTCATGAGTTCTTTTATCCCATAGTAGCATTAGACTTTTACTAGTCCATGACTACTCATGGCGTCCCGAGTCCTACCTCGATTCACTTCACCATTGTTGGACGTCATGGTATCCTCGAGGCTAAAGATATTGCAGAGGCTCTACAGATTCCTTTTGAGCTAGTTGATCTATCTGTTTTCCGCCAATGGTCCCCAGTATCTCAGAGAGACATGGTCCACATTTTATCTAGGGGGACCTCTACAGATTCGATCCTTCTTCGGAAGGAGCTTCCACTTGGGATGCTCCTCATAGATGTGGTTCTACGCTCTAACCTCTTTTCCCTACAACATTCAATACAAAGATAAGAAGCTATCTTGGATGCTTTGTTCCGCATATTAGAGGGCTTCTACTTTGGCCCACACCACTTGATCATGGCCTCCCTCATCCACTTTGAGGATAAGGTCCATAGGAAGAAGCTTCAGAGGGAGGACGTCATTCCATTGCTATTCCCGAGGTTTCTTTTCCAGATCTTGGAGCATATGGGTTTTCCTATTGAGCCTCAGCACGAGTGCCACAACATTTGTCGAGAGCGATTCACTCTTGGCAAATGGAATTAGTTGGCAGGCTAGTTTGCACCTCCAGGAGTCCATCCCATGATAGCACCTCTAGAGCCCCCACATACGGAGCAAACACAGTCTACTCCAATACCTATAGAACAGGGCGAGCTTCCGACAGAGACTATACCACCTACTCCAACACCACCAATGCCCATGCCTGAGGCTATTTCTGCTGTTCCCCCTATGACTCCTACTGTTCCACCTATTGCTCCTACTACATCCGAGCCTTCCATTACCATCTCTGATTCAGAGTTTCGCGGCCTTGTAGCTACCTTTTAGACACTGTCCACCACACACGCCGCTCTCATCCAGCAGATGGCTAAGATACGTTCCCAGCAGAACCAGCAGACTGCTATACTTCGCCAGATCCAGCAGCACCTGGGTCTTCTACCTCCACCTCGGCCTGACCTTCTTGCATCATCAGAGCCTTTAGCTTCAGTTGAGGATACTATTCCAGTTGAGGACACTACCACAACAGAGGTCCAGATCCCGCCACCTCAAGAGGCCACCATAAATGCCATTACATCAGTTGATCCTCGGGATGAGCCTAAGACAATTAACACCGTCACAGCTACACCTGAGGATGCATCATGTCCACCTGAGTCTCCCACTACTTGATCATAGGACATCTCTTTATCTTATTGTATTTACATATTATATTAGTGGAGGTTGTTCCTTGTTTTGATGCTTTATATTCTGGGATTGGATGTATTACCTGATGATATCTCATATTGTACTTTCTCAGATTAATATATAGTATACTTAACCTTTTTGCTATTTCCTCTACTCATTACTCTTTTTTTTTTTTAACTCATGTGGTTTCTCCTATACGACTCATAATCCATTTCACTCAGGAGGTACCACTTCCTCCCTTTATTTTCAATTGCTCTTGACATATTGAGGGTAATGTTGATCTTGGTTAGGGGAAAAGTTGAGAAAGGAAGTATTGTTAATAATGCTAGGTTAATTTGTTAATTTAGTTACTTTTTGCTTAATTTTAAAAGTTGTTACTCTACTCTCCATGGTTATTAAGGAAAATTTCTCAAAATGAAATAGGAGAAATTGAGTTCTTGTCTTTTTACTTGAATCTTAGAGTTTGTATTATGCTTATTGAGGTTGATGAATTATTGAAACTCCTATTGAATTCAACCTTATTTCTTCCACTTTAATCTTACAACACACTGTGCACATTAGGTTCCGATTATAAGATGAAAAACTATCTCACCCCCTAAACTTAGGAAATTTTCGCTTGGTACCTTTAACCTCGTTTTAATAGTGTTGGGAAACCTTATAAAAGGCCAATGAGCCTTCAAAAAAAGAAAAAAGAAAAAAAGAACAAAGTGTTTCACTTGCCTTAAAACCCGAGCAAGGTCTAAGAGGTATATGGCGAAAGTCTTTAAAACCCGGTGCCCTAAGCCTTTATTGATTGGGAGTCACCAACCTCAATGCTCATTACAAGGGTGAATAGGTGGAGTTTAACATATTGTAGGTGCTTGGGTATCGAATTTCAATCTCGAAAATCCGGGGTGAAATATGAGGAGTTAGTGGTCGAAAGATCCTTAAAGCTTGATGCCCTAAACCTTGATTGGTTGGGAGTCATCGATGGATCCCCGTTACATGGACACTTTAGAAAACAATACCTTTAGCATTGCACTCCTACAATGAAAAAAAAAAATTGTGAAATAAAAGAGGTGCGTTCTTAGCTTATTGGAGGTTGGTTAGTTTGCTAAGGTTTGAGAAAGAACTAGGTTAGAGGGAGAGAATAGTTCGACATACTATAATCAGAAACTAATAAGCTTAACACTTAGATTTTTGTGGAAGAGTAAGGATTGGACCTTTGGGAGTGGAAATTCTTTTAATGCTTAAATTTGCATAATGCCTACTCTTTATAAATTATGATTAAGTAAGATATTTGATGACTCTTGTTGAAGGTTGGGTTTTACCTCTTTGATGTTCCATGAGAGAGTATGATCCCCATCATGCCACTTGAAATTTTTTTGGAGTGATTAGCATGATTTCATAAATTATTTTACTATCTATTTTTCTTTATCTCTCCTTCATTGCTAAGGGACTAGCAATGTGTCGGTTGGAGGGAGTGATTACTACTCAAAAAGTGCTCTTTTATAGCTGGAAATTAACTATTTTAAACACTTTTGAGTAGTAGTTAATACTTTTTAACTCAATTGGCACATTAAGGAATCTAGCAAGGGTTACTAATCAGTTTTTGGCTAATTTTGGTGTTTTTGGTAGCTTTTTTATCATTGAAACAAGCAAAGAATGAGGGAGAATTTTGTGCAATCTATGGCAATGCAAGTTAAAGTTCAAATACATGAAAAATCCGAGTTTTGGAGCACTTCATAGCCCTTTGCCAAGCTTGGTAATAGGTTTTCAAGCCAATCAGAGATGCAAGGAAGAAAACCAGAGGGAAAAACCCAACATGTAGCAATTTCGCATGTCTATACGAAAATTTCACATAGCATGCGAAATCAAAAGGAGGATCAACTGCAGGACTAAGTGAAGCACAATTTCGCACATTGTGCGAAATTTTGCACACCCTGCGAAACCACAAGATGCAATAAAAATCAATTAGGCACACCATGCTAAATTTCGCATGGTCTGCAAAATCTTCCTATGCACGACTCCGTTAGATTTTTATCTCCAGATTTTTGTGTAAATTACTATTTTCTCCTTGTAATCAACCAATGATAAGATTGCTTGGCTAGGAACTATAAAGGGGGGTTGGAAAGACCTCTCTATAAAAATAATATCTTTTTGTATAATCTTTTGGGAAGAGATGACACGAAGGGTTGACACTTGTAATTCCCGTATGAAGAAATATGCAGAGCCCTTGCTCTACCTTTCCTTCTCATTTTGTTTTCATTTTTATTTCTAGCCAAACAACCTCTGAGGATGATTTTTGAGGGGATGAGTGGCTAAGTTTTACGTTTCTTGGAGTGATGAAAACTAGGTGAAGGACCCGAACGCAAAGATAGGAGTTTTCCTTCCTTTAAATGAAGGTAGTTGTTAACCATTAATGGTTTTTATTTCAAGGTTTAGCTTTAAATCCCTTAGAATCACCTTGAATGGCCAATACTTGGTAAGCTTTTCGGATTCTATGGATGCTTATTGCTAGATCCATGGATGTCCATTAGTTATCAAGTATGAGCCATTGGAAGGTGGTTCAAGGTGAGAATCACCTTGAATGGCCAATACTTGGTAAGCTTTTCGATTCTATGGATGCTTATTACTAGATCCATGGATGTTCATTAGTTACCAAGTACGAGCCATTGGAATGTGGTTCAAGGTGAGGGTCTTTAGTGCTTGAAGCCATTAATGGGAAGCAACTACCATTTTTCATGAATCCTTTGGATCAAATCTTAATTACTAAATACAAAACCGGTTTGGGAGATAACCATCCTTTATGTTATTGTCCCCAATGTGAGGAGAAGATTCAGAATCTCCCCCTTTGCCTAAGGAACCTGATCCTAGTGACCTAAAGCTCCAAGAGACATTCTCTTTGTAGTTAACTTCAATTGTTATTTTTGCTTAACTTAAAATCAACTTTTTCAACCACAATTCCATTTTCTTTAAAAGCTAATTTTCATAAGGAAAAACACCATTTCATTACCTTCACTAAAGTAACTTGTACGAAGAAAACCCATCCTTGTGGATGATCCCAGAGCCACTATACTATAGTAGTCATGCTACCCTAGTGTAAGGTAATTTAGGTTTTATAATTTTGTTGATAACACCCGTCTGACGCAAGAATCAAATACCGTTGTTGCTGGGGATGAATCACTTAACGAAACTCAAAAGAAGTTGAAACAACAAGGGTATGCAATCAAACCTTCTAGGGCAGGTTTAGGGTTTGTACCTTTCAAGCCTATCAAAATTTCAGCTAAGACTAAGAAGACTAAGGGAAGTACACAACATATCATTGTAGAAGACATGGAAGAGAGTAGTGGGTCAAATTCTCCTCCTCGAATTTTAGTATTTAATTGTATTGAAGCTCTAATTACATGAGCTTCAATGTTCACTAGGTTGGGTGATTTTAACCAAGTAGAACAGAATTTAACACATATTCCACAAAGGTCAATACAACAAAGGATTGGGACTCTGCCTCGAAAGTCATGGCAATGAAGTCCCAATAAGAAACAACGTATTGAACTAAAGAAGGATGCAAAGACAAGAAGTTTAATCCCATCAAGGATGAAGCGCCATTTAACTTGGGAAATTTGGACTAATTGTTCGTTAAAAGTAAAACGACGTACCATTGTGATCACCAAGCTATTGGACAATGGATGCCCTAAAGATGTTGAAGAAAGTTCGACGCATACTAGCTACCATGTTATAGTGCAAGTTGACTCTAATTTAGAATTTTTAGAATATGAACCATGGGAAGCTCCTCAAGTATTTGAGGACGCGTGGCAAGCCAGTGTAGATGAGTTAAAAGAGCTTAATTTAAGAACAAATGAAAACCCAAGGCCAATCTATGTAAGTATGCTTCTAAGTCCTTTTGAAGAGAAAATTTATTTTAAGTTGTTACTTGATTATAAAGACGTCTTTACATGGTCGTACAAAGAAATATCAGGTCTTGATCCAAAATTTGCAGTACATCAACTCATGGTGAAGCATGGTGTCTGACCGATTAAGCAAGCCCAAAGATGATTTCGACCAGAACTTGTTTCGAAAATAGAAACCGAAATTGACAAATTAATTGAAGCTAGTTTCATTAGGGAGGTAAAATACCCAACATGGATTGCAAACATTGTTCCAGTTAAGAAAAAGAATGGGCAGATCCGTGTTTGTGTGGATTTCATAGATTTAAACAATGCTTGCTCAAAAAATGACTTCCCATTACCAATCATCGAGCTTATAGTTGATGCAACTACTGGTCATGAAGCTTTATCCTTCATGGATGGATCATCGGGGTATAATCAAATACGAATGGCACCAAGGGATGAAGAGCTTACTGCATTTCGTACCCGAAAGGGTATTTACTATTACAAAGTGATGCCTTTTGGACTGAAGAATGCAAGTGCAACATATCAACATGATATGCCAAAAATCTTTGATGACATGCTCCATAAGAATATTGAGTGCTATGTTGATGACCTGGTTGTAAAGTCTAAGAAGAGAGAAGATCACCTGCGAGATCTTCGTATGGTGTTTGATAGGTTAAAAAGGTACCAACTCAAAATGAACCCGCTTAAATGTGCTTTTGGTGTTACTTCTGGTAAGTTTCTAGGGTTTATTGTTCGACACCGTGGCATTGAAGTGGATCAATCTAAGATCGTAGCCATTTGAGATATGCTAGAGTCGAGGAATCTTCAAGAACTTAGAAGTCTTCAAGGACGTCTTGCTTTCATTCGACGATTTGTTTCAAACCTTGGAGGACGATGTCAACCCTTCAACCGACTTATGAAAAAAGATGTTCCATTTGTTTGGGATGAAGCTTGTCATAATGCCTTTGAGAGCATAAAAAAATATTTGGCTAATCCACCAATCTTAGGTGCTCCTATGGCAAGGAAGCCATTGATACTCTACATCTCTGCACATGAATGCTTTCTTAGAGCATTACTTACACAAGAAAATGAGGAGAACAAAGAAAGAGCATTGTATTACCTAAGTCGAACTCTAACGGGACCGGAACTAAATTACTCCCCAATAGAGAAAACTTGTCTTACTTTAATCTTCTCGACAAAGAAGCTAAGACATTATATGCAAACATACATAGTACACTTAATAGCACACGCTGATCCTGTTAAGTATGTGCTATCAAAGCCAGCTCTTTCAGGATGATTAGCAAGATGAGGATTTTTACTCACTGAGTATGAAATAATCTACATCCCTCAAAAGGCAATCAAAGGACAAGCACTTGCGGACTTCTTGGTAGATCATCCTATCCTTACAATATGGGAAATTTCAGATGACTTCCTTGATGAGGAAATCTTTTATTTTAACATTTTTCCTTCGTGGATGATGTTCTTTGATGGGTTAGCACGCTTTGATGGAACAGGTGTAGGTGTTGTATTTGTCTTACCACAAAGACAGATACTACCGTACTCATTTGTTCTTAGTGAGAGATGCTCCAACAACGTCGTTGAATACCAAGCCTTAATTATTGGTCTACAAATGGCGATTGAAATGAAAATCACAAGCTTAGAGATATGTGGGGATTCTAAGTTGGAAATCAATCAATTGTTAGCCTTGTATGAGGTTAAAAGTGATAACTTAGTTCCACACTTCCAATATGCTACCCAACTAATGGAAAAGTTTGAGCGAATCTCTTTAGTTCATATCCCACCAAAAGAAAACCAAATGGTAGATGCTCTAGCTAATTTAGCTGCAAGTTTGACAATGCTTAAGGATGAGACTGTACATGTCCCTCTTTCCCTTAAGTGGGCAGTACCACCATTGCCAATATTACAACAAGAAGAAGTAAACGCTACATCAATATTTACTATTGACAGCGAAGATTAGCAACAACCATTAATTGACTACTTAAAGCATGAGAAGTTACCTGATGAACTAAGGCATTGAACAGAAATACGACGTCGAGCTCCACACTTCATTTACTACAAAGAAACACTTTATCGATGCTCATTCGATGGAATACTTCTTTGACGCCTAGGAAGAAAAAAGGCAAATCAAGCAATAGAAGAAGCTCATTCTGGTATCTGTGGGGCTCACTAGTCAGAGCCAAAACTTCATTTTCAAATCAAAAGGATGGGATACTATTGGCCAACTATGGTTAAGGATTTTATGGAATATGCAAAGAAGTACTAATCGTGCCAATTCCACTCAAATTTTATACACCAAGCCCCTAAGCCACTCCATCCTACAATTGCGTCATGGCCATTTGATGCATGGGGACTTGACATGGTCGAACCCATTACTCCTAAATCCTCTACTGGACATGCTTACATATTAGGAGCAACATATTATTTTTCTAAATGGGCGGAAGTTGTGTCACTTAAATAAGTGAAGAAAGAAAATGTAGTGAACTTCATTCGAAGTAATATAATCTATTGGTATGGAGTGCCACAATACATAATCATTGACAATGGGAAACCCTTCTATAACAAATTGATGAGTAATCTCTGTGAGAGGTTTGGTTTCAAACAACACAATTCATCAATGTACAATGCACCGGCCAATGGTCTTGCAAAGGCATTCAACAAGACCCTTTTCAACTTATTGAAGAAAATTGTTGATAAGTCAAAGATGGATTGGCATGAACAAGTAGGAGAAGCACTTTGGGCATATCGAACAACATATGGAATGCCTACACAAGCAACCCCTTATTCCCTCGTTTATTGTGTAGAAGTTGTATTGCCCGTTGACCTTCAGATCCCTTCATTGAGGATT
This sequence comes from Vitis x labruscana x Vitis vinifera, assembly GCA_008326845.1. Classification (NCBI taxonomy): domain Eukaryota; kingdom Viridiplantae; phylum Streptophyta; class Magnoliopsida; order Vitales; family Vitaceae; genus Vitis; species Vitis x labruscana x Vitis vinifera. The sequence goes on from BKBX01000937.1 coordinate 279,150, forward strand.
GCTATACATGAAGGACTAACTGATGAAGATAACACCAAATTATGTCTTCAAGAGTTAGAAGCACTAGATGAAAAGCAACTCGAAGCCCAGCAACGCTTAAAGTGTTATCAAACACACCTTTCAAGAGCTTTTAACAAAAAGGTTCGTCTTCGGTCTTTTCAAATCGGTAATCTAGTTCTTGCCATTCGTAGACCCATCATCACCACACATAAGATTGGGAGCAAATTTACATCAAAATGGGATGGACCTTATGTGGTGCAAGAAGTTTACACCAATGGTGATTATAAAATCGTTGCTGAAGACGGATTAAGAATTGGCCCTATCAATGGAAAATTCTTAAAGCGTTATTATGCTTGAGTCATACTATGCTCCTAGGCCGCATGAGCATAAACTACGTACGTGCACCAAAAAAAAAAAAAAGGTCCACTAAGTTAAGGTGACTTAGGCAAAGTTAGGGCATATGCTCACAAGATTAAAATTTTCTTTTAATCTTGGCAAAAGTTAGAGCATTAAAAAAAATAAAAATTCCACTAAGTTGAAAACTTGAAAATGCGACTTAGGAAAAAGTTAGGGCATATACTCGTAAGATTAAATTTTTCTTTTAGTCTTGGCAAAAGTTAGAGCGTGTAAAAAAAAATTCCATTAAGTTGAAAACCTAAAAATGTGACTTAGGCAAAAGTTAGGACATATGCTCACAAGATTAAATCTTTCTTTTAGTCTTGGCAAAAGTTAGAGTGTAAAAAAAAATGGAACTACGTTTGACTTGATCCCCTCTCTTTGAAGGGTACGTAGGCAACTCGGGGAAACCACTTGAGTTCAATCACTACCAAAAAAAAAGTTCTCATTTTTTATTAATAAATAAATCTGGCTAACAAATGCTAGACTTTATTACATCTTAATAAAAATAAAATAATGAATGAAGGAAAATAATGAAAGCTAAAACTAAGTAAAAAGGTACAATGATCACATCCACGCCAAGCATGCAAGCTCGTCATGTTGAATCCTTAAAGCTTCTTAAAGTGTCTCTAAAGTCTTGACATCAACATCAGTAAGCATGGGGGTTTGGGCGATAATGACGTGTTCTTTCCTTAAGCGAGAAACATCACTTTGTTTATTGGTTATAATCTCATCGATCTCCAAGATTGAGTTGTGAAGGCGCTCCTTTTGTATACCTAGTTGCTCCAATTCCTTCTTAAGTGCTTCTTGTTTAGCATCAAGAGTAGCTAAGTCAACCTTTAATGATTGACGATGGTTTGTCTATACACCTTCAGAGTTTAGAGCATCCACAATCTAAGACGCAACAATAGCTAAACGTTCGCTTTGTACTTCTGGAGATATCTTCATAGAATGGGTGCATTGCACTACATCGAGGTGGTCTACACTTTCCATGTACTTCTCAATTTGAGACTTCAATGGTGAAGGGTCCACTCCAATATCCATGATATCATTGAAAAGCTCATCAAGTTTTCCTCTCAATAATGGGAGACACTCATTAGAAGTTTTGATAATCATCTTCTTAATGCCTTCTTCTATCATAAGTGCTGCTTGGTGTTGGGCATTAAGGATGATTTGTTCGACGTCGAATGTATGAGTGGAAGTAGAAGGAGCAACCACAATAAGGCATGGAGATTTTTGTTTAGCAATTAAACCTACAACTGCTAAAAGTGTCAATTCATCATATGTTATATCTCCAATTGTGGTCTTTTGACCTTGAGATTCAATCAGAACATCACTTAAGATGTTAGTAATACCTTCATCACCCAAACGAGAATGAGGCAAAGGTAATGGGATGATAGAGTGATTATCTCGTTGCATAGTCAATGTAAAGGGCATCAACTCCCTAGTAGCAACAACATTTTCAAATCGATCCTTAGGAGATGACTCATCCCCTTCATCGACAAATTGGTTGTCACCTGCCACCTAAGGAAAATATTTATTTGTGTTAGTATCAATGCTAATAAAAAAAAATTACCTTTTCACCATCAAGTTCTATCGGTTGAGTAGAAGTTGGGACATCAACAAAAAAGACATATGCATCAAGAGGATGAGAGTTGGTCTCATCATAATACACAAGGTTAGGTCTAATCTTTTGGCGTTTGAAGTGACATTTACTTGTATTTTCAGAGTCGTCGTCCAATACACAAAAACCCTCCGCATTGTTATGTTGCTTCAAAGTCTTGTGATAGTGAGTATTACCACCATTGAAAATAGTTTCCTCATGCTCTAAGTATGTAGAAGTATTAGTTTGATGTCCACCCATTGAGCGCTTAGAAAAAGCTCTTGAATCATTAGGCCAATCATTAAAATCATTCTCAACATTATCTTTAACATTCTCCTTAGTAGAAACACTTGAGTCATTCTTGCGTGTTCTACTCTCTAAAGATTTTGAGGGTATTTACTGAGAAGAATCAAGAGAGGGCTCTATACAAGCAATAGTAAGAATTTCCTTATCAGGATTACGCACTCTGATCCACCAATCCACATAAGCCTTGGTGACTAAAAACTCTTCAAGACTATGATAATATGGTATAGTAACTTTGGAGTAGGTACCAAGCTTGGTGCATGACTCCCAATGTTGATACACCACCTCTAAAGTTCCAGTGTGAAAAATCTCTGGAAAACCCCCTAGAAGATCTTAAGCATACCCAAATTGCTTGGAAAACCGATGAGGATAATACGATTGGATCACCCAATGGTTACCTTATCGCAAAGATAAATAGCTAAAGCAAAGACTTATGAGATAAGAAGCTTTGGTAATACTAATAGATTCATTATCAGTCCAGTGCACACGCTCCTTGTGGTGCAATGCCAAGTGGTCCAACTTTACGTCTTTGCAAGACATTATCAAAGTCTGAGGTTGCAAATCATCAAAACACTTAGCAGAAAACTCACCAGCGTAATAAGTCATTTGTGGGGGATGGTTCCAAGAAGGAGAAATGAAATGGGTTTCGAAATATTCACTTAACCATCCCTATAAGTAATGAATAGGGAAAATAGATGCATTAGTCCCAGGTTTCAAAGAACAAGTGATTTCATTTAAGTCATTGTAAATGCTTGCTAACACCGGAACAACAAGGCTAAATGTCTCACCTTGAGCCATTCTACTAGCTACTTTGAAGACTCCAAGATGAATCAAATTGACACCCCCCCCCCCCCCCCCCCCCCAAGGAAGAACAAACTTACATAACCAACATGCTAAGAAAGAGGCCAAGTAAGTCTCTTTAACATCTGTCTCAGCTATGCCAAGGTTGTCAAAAACTTCCATCTCCGACTGAGTACAAGATTTAATAGGATCGATTTCCCCGGAGGGGTTATGAGTCTCCTTAGGCCTCTGCACCTTATTCTTTGTACTTTTCTTTGGAGGTTTTGCATACTTCATAGAGCCTTTGTACCAAAATGACACTAAAGAGGCTAACTTGACTGAAGACTTCCCTTTCGTCTCAGAGCAAATTCAATGATATGCAAGGAATAAGTTTCAACAATTTGGTGGGAGTGAGGACTTTATTGCATCATTAGATAACTCTTCCGCGCTCGGTACCATCTCATCATAAAAAGATCCACTAATGGGTAGTCCAGAAATATGATACAAGTCCTAAAGAGAGATGGAAACCTCTCCAATGGAAGTATGCAAGGTGTTAGTGGTAGAACACCAATGTTCGCAAAAGGCCCTAATCACAGAGGCATGACGATCATAGCTAAATAAGGATGCAAAAATAGCTTCATAAAGTTTACATCCTTTAAGGAATGGTCCATGCCGACCTAATACCTCCTCAACCCTTCCCAATATCCTTCGGTAAAGAAAGATTCCCCAAGTACTTTGAATGAGCTTCTCCATTTGGCTTCTCCGTCATGAACACGAGAGCCCAACAATCCAAATTCATCATGAACCTCAGTAGTAGTTGGGTGAAAGGAATTCAACAGCAGAACATCAGAAACAGGTTTCACTTTATTAAATTTTGAATTGCTGATATTTGTAAGTTTGCAAGATGCAACTTGGGACCAGGAAGAAATGTGTAATGGGTCTTTTGTCACTAGCACTAACAAAGATTGAAGGTCAATAAGTGACTTATGCACTGACAAGGTAGTCCCTTCTCAAAATCTTCACTATCATCCTCAAGAATGGTTACGGTCTTTTCCTTGAAACATTTGAAGAATGTCATCCTACAAAAAAAAAAGGTAGAAAGAGAGATGAATAAAATATGGGTATAAGTTTTTAAATCCTACTATGCATTTAAGTCAGGCCAATTCGCATGGGTGAAAACCTTAGCACTCAAGTTGTATTAAGTGCTAAAAGTACAACACCGTGTAGCATTAGGGCCATAGCTTGTTTGCATAGATAACAAGTATTATTCCAGGTTTTAATTAAATATTAAAACTTGAACACCACTATGCATTCAAGTCAAGCCAATTTTCATGGGTAAAGACTTTAGCACATAAGTGCCGAAAATACGACATTGCTTCGTGTCAGGGCTACAACTTGATTACATGAGGGTCAAATCTTAAATATTCATATTTTTTTATGGATATTTAATTTTGTTAAAAATTCCTCTCAAGTATTAAGGTAATTTATTTAATTATTAATTAATTAATTAATTAATTAATTAATTAAATTAAATTATTTGAAATCAAATTCACCTTTGCGAATAATGGAGGCCAACACGCGTTCAAAAAAAAAGAAAGGTCATTTCCTCTCTTGAAATACCACTATGCATTCAAGTCAAGCCAATTTGCATGGGTGAAGACTTTAGCACATAAGTGCTGAAAATACGATACCGCTTTGCGTCAGGGCTACAACTTGATTACAAAAGGGTCAAATCTTAAATATTCATATTTTTTATGGATATTTAATTTTGTTAAAATTTTCCTCAAGTATTAAGGTAATTTTTTTTAAATTATTAATTAATTAAATTACCTGAAATCAAATTCACCTTTGCGAATAATGGAGGCTGACGCGCATTGAAAAAAAGAAGGTCTTTTTCTCCCTTGAAAGATCACAATGCATTCAAGCCAAGCCAATTTGTATGAGTGAAGACTTTAGCACATAAGTGCCGAAAATACAACACCGCGTAGCATCAGGGCTATAACTTGTTTGCATAGATACCAAGTATTATTCCAGGTTTTAATTAAATATTAAAACTTGAACAACACTATGCATGCAAGTCAAGCCAATTTGCATAGGTGAAGACTTTAGCACGTAAGTGCCGAAAATACGACACCGCTTCACGTTAGGGCTACGACTTGATTACATGAGGATCAAATTTTAAATATTCATTTTTTTTATATTTAATTTTATTAAATATTCCCTTCAAGTATTAAGGTAATTTAAAAAGTTAATTAATTAATTAATTAATTAAATTACCTGAAATCAGAGTGAATAATGAAGGCCGACATGTGTTCGAAAAATGTAAGTCTTTTTCTTCCTTAAAAAAAATGAATAAGTAAGGATAACACGTGTCAAAATGTATATATATATATATATATATATATATATAAACTAGAAAGTGGGTATCAAGGACCCACAAGCCCACGTTTTTCCATAGTAAGGTTTGACTTGTGGAGATTTTATACACATATCCTAAGTATTCACTTTGGATTGGTGTTATAAATATATGTATATATATATATTTAATCATCCATGCACGCCACAAACAACCACCATTGAAGCCTCTCCACAGCATGACGTTGGATACCACAATATGATCTCCACAACATGACCTCTACGTCCCAAGGTAACCACTATCATGGTTCACGTCTCCACCAACTTTATGGCTCCATCCCACCAAGTTCCAATATATATATATTCAAAAAAAAAATACTTACAAGTTTGAAGAAGTAAAGATTTCTCGTGGTGAATTCGACTCGGATTTCTCAAGTTGGATTAAAGAACATCCGAAGATCAAAATAGCTCTCTAGTAAGGTTCAAGTCAAATTTCTCAACTATTGTCCCCTTTATATAAGAAAAAAAAGTGTATATAGGGATGACAAATTGCAAGAGGACTGAAAGTGTAAAGCAAGAAGGAAAACGAATTGGAAGAGGATTCAAAGTGTAAAGCAAAAAAGAAAAACAAAGTGGAGTTCGAAAAAAAGTGGAAAAGAAAAAGAAAAAAAAAAAAAAACCAAATTACTTCAAGACTCACCCCATCCACATGACAATGCGTGTACGTGATGCATCTTGAAGTAGGGGCATTTGTAGACATAAAAAAATTAGTGGATTAAATTACCACTAATTTGGTCTTCAAAATGAATAAAAAAAATCATCTTATGGATAAGTTTCTCTAATCTCCAACTATAAAAAGAATAATAATAAGAAGAAGATTATTATTATTATTATTATCTTGTTGGTAAAACCTCTTGGAAAGGAAAATTTTCTAAAATCAAGGAACTAAATCCCTTGAATTAAAGAAACTAAAATTTGGGAATTTGAAATTCAAATTTCATATCTTCACCTATAAATAGAGGTGTCTTTCATCAAGAAGGGGAGAAATTCAGAAATCAGAAAAATCCATAAAGGAAAATCCTAAGGAGAAAATCTAAGGGTAACTTCGTACGGGGAAAGGGGCTTCATAATAAAAGAAAGTGTTTCATCAAATCTCCCTACAAGTTCGGTAAACGGCAAAAAAACTACTACACGCGTTCTTCGCCATTCAACAAAATCATTCGGGAATAAGCCACTTATGGCCCTCGATTGATTTTCGAAACCAAGAAAACGTCATCATCATCTTCCAAAGTGTGATCAAGGCAAAAGAATCAGAGGAAAAAAATATTCTTTTGGAAAGAATATTATTTTTTTTCAAGATTGTACCCACAACATATTTTTAATTTCAATAAATACTTTGTTCGCATTATTTTCCTATTTTGTTTTGCTAATTTTGCAGAACAAAAAAAATTACGAAATTTGTGTGTACAACGTTTTTTTGAGTTAGGAAATTATTTTATATCCTAAACCGTTTTCAAAAATAATTTTTTTTTTGTAAAAATAACCATTTCTTTTAAAATATATTATAAATATTTAAAATAATTAAAAGCATTTATGTAAGAAAATGAGGTGTGAAGAGATAAATTCATAACTCATTTAAAAATAACCCTTTCTTTAAAAAAATAAAAATAAAAATAATGAAAATAAAACTTTAATAGAACCAGAGCATAAACTTTTACGAGGATGTTGTAGTTTAAATTCAATTCAAGTTTTTGAGGTAAACCGTTGGTTGAACACTAAAATTAGATTTTTTTCATCACATTGCTGTGGCAAGGAAGTGGGAATAATGATATATAGAATGTCCTGAACAGGGGGGAAGGATAATCTCCAATCCCAAAATATACATATGATAACTTTAATTCGTAAAGGTGTATATTTTGTATATTTAAAACTATTATAGCCATAAACTAGGTTTTACATGAGAGACAATAGCATGGTGCATCCACAACCCATGAAACCGCCTTATTATAATATAAATGCTATTGTCCATAACACTGATAGTATACATAGTTGTTACAAATATTTTTAAATAAATATGATATAGGGTCGTATAAACTATGTTATATAACAATATCCAAATTGACTTAATCTTACGCCAATTATCAAATAACCATCATGTTATCATTAATATCATTTCGTATTAATATTATTATAGATCAATTAGGGATTTAATCTTTAATAGATAATCATTTACTGATAGATCACCTGGTAGGGTTAATAGTATGATATGTCTTGCGTATTGATTAAACCTGTAGGTAAATGAATTGCATATCCAGTACATAACCATGGTTGATTTATATTAGGATATTAGTTTGATACTAGTATTATGACAGAGTTATTATCCACATAACAAACATTATTATATTAATGCTATAAATGACCTATAAAAATAGCCATAATAAGGAAGTATTACAAATATTTATAATATACATGAGCTCATGATTGTTATCATAACAATCCACATAATAGTCATCGTTTTATCAAATAACCTTAATTTTTGCAAACTAATATAAACTATGAACAACTCAAAGTTGTAGATGACATGAATGACTCCAGGTCATGAGCTAAGGCGTCTAGATAGTATGAACAACTCAGGGTTGTGATTGACATGAATGACTCGGGATCTTCATCTCAAGGCTCTAAATGTTATGAACAACTCAGGGTTGTGGATGAGATAAACGACTCAAGGTCATGAATTATATCCTAAGGTTGTTAATAGTTTTCAAAATCCACTATATATGCATGGAGTCTCATCTTTATTTACCAAAAGCTCACTAAAAATATAGTGTTAAAAACAATGTGCACAACTAATATGGTAAGGATGCAGGCTCAATCATATTAGTTGATTTGTGATTGATTGTACTAAATAACTACCCATACATGAATATCCTAGAGTGTTTGGATATGGTATTAGATATTATATTTCAACCTAAACCCTCAACCCCAAACTCTACAACTTAAACCCAAAAACCATAAACCCTAATTATATGCTTTTTCAAGCCCCTAAAGAAATAATGTATAGATGAGCATATAAAGTTATCCAAAGTGTGCAAATAATGGAATTTGTAATAAGAATATATAGATGGATGTTAGTAAAAATTAAAAGTTAGTATACTATAAAAAATAACTTATTTCGATTGGATAAAATATACATTGTGACGGGTTATTTAGTACATAATTATGTATTATAATATAAAATCATCATTCTATATAGAAGTCCTCAGTTTTTAAAACATGTTTTGATTAATAAGGCTATCCATCATTAACTTTTTATTATAATACATTATTTGATCAGATTGTTTGATAATTGACCCACAGTTTTTGGCGTAGACCGCACTCATATGATCAATATTAAGCTTAAAGATGGTCAGATAGGTCCTAATATTTCAAATTGAGTTTCAGCATAGATCAGACCTATGTTGTCCTGTCTAGTTTTCCTCACAAATAGCACACGATCCGATCGATCATGACAACTTAGTTTCATTTTCTACGTAGACTCCATCTGTATAATCAATCACGTAGTTGTCCTGTCTTGTTTTCATCATAGTCAACACCCGATCCAATTGGTCACAAAAGTTTAGTATCGTTTTCGATGTAGACCACACCATTATGATCGGTTACATCATTTTCTTATTAGTTTTCATAACAGACGACATCCAATTCGATCGGTCATGACAATTCAATTTTGTTTTCAGCATAAACTGTAGTTGTTCAATCGATCACGTTATTGTCCTGTCTAGTTTTCCTTATAGACTACACCCAAACAGATGGGTCCCAATAATTTAATATCAGTTTCGATGTAGACCAGACCTATATGATCGGTCATGTCGCTATCCTATTTGGTTTTTGTCACATATCGTACCTAGTTTGATCAGCCACAATATATCAGTTTCGTTTTTGACATAAACATCTATATGATCAATCACGTTGTTTTCCTATATGTTTTTTTGTCACAATCCACAACTGATCTGATCGGTCATGAAAATTCAATATCGTTTTTCGTGTAGAATGCACCTGAATGATTAGTCACATTGTTGACCATCTGGTTTTCATCACAGATGATACCTAGTTCGATAGGTTATGCCAACTCAATTTTGCTTTTGGCATAGACCGCACTTGTACGATCAATCACATCATTTTCATGTTTAGTTTTCTTCACAAATCTCACCTGTTCAAATCAAGTGAATTTTTATGGTTTCTAGTTTATTGCACATGTATCATTTCACGAGAGTTATGAGCACAAAACTCAACTCAAGTGATAATGCATTGACTACCTTATTCCCTTTGCCACTCTTATAGATGTTCTCATAGTCATATCTAATCAATTTAGTGAGCCATTTATGTTGCATTATCCTTTGCTCTAGTGCATACTTCCAACTTAAGTGATCAATGATTCTCTTAAAGTGCTTTCTTATCAACTAGGGTCTCCACTTTTGTACAACTACAACAACAACTAGCATCTCTTTTTTATATGAAGAAATGTCAAGATTTTTGGGTGATTGAGCCTTAATTATGTAGGTTATGGTCTTGCCTTCTTGTAATAACACTGTTTTTTCCTCATTCCTAAATGTATCACACTTTAACGTAAGGCTTTTAAGAAAGTTTGACATAACCAACATAGGAGCAGTACAGATGATGGTTTTGAGAACCCAAAATAATACATATTTATTTAATTCATGTTTTATAAAAAGTGTTCTTAATGGAATTATTTTAATGATAAGGTCATGTCAAACTTTATCCTAAAGCATATCATTGAGACAATAGCATGAGTGCTGACATATTAGTTGATACACGCAAAAGTTAACATTGATTGAGTATAATCAAACCATAAAATGAAAGTATGTCCAACTAATTTAATGCATGGACAATCATCACTATTAGTATTATGAACTCATGATCAATTATCCTCACAATGGCCTACATAATTACCATTGATTAGATAATATATGATCATGCCCAGAGTATATTGTCACCGATTATGGTTAAAGAAGCGGACCATTTATCAGGCACTAAATATACATGATAGTATAATTATGAACAGATCAGATTGTTCAGTGCGTAACCCTGAGTTTTTGATGACAATACCATAATAATTTAACTTCATGACGTAAGCACCATGACAATTATTAGATAATGACCCATGAATATATATTAATTATCATACTTTAATCTTTTTGTTATTAGGGTTATAATCAATAAGGAACTAGTTAAATTATCATTCGAAGCATCGGAATTACTATTAACCCATAATCTGATCATGGTAACATAATAACATAAGCCTTATAGGGTGAACCTATAAATTCTAATAACTGTTGCCCACTATCAAAATATATCAGTTAAGCATTGATAACCCAACATAAATGGCTCCTAAAACTAATATTATATTTCAAACCATAATCTGACCAGAATCAATGACCTACTCAATGTTATCAATGGATCAGTATAGTTTCAATAACTTTTTGCACAACTTTATGACCCATTATTTGTACCCATTCATGACACCTTGTGGATATCACATAATTACCATGTTTGGATTACCTCTATAAATAAAAGGTTTTGGGTTCATAAAGTTTAAAAATATAGATCACATGCATAACTAAACATAATTTGTTGACATGCATATTTATTGCAAAATAATCACCCAAATTCATATACCCTCCAATTGAGTTCATGGCAACAAATTAATTTGGAAATGATTTGATAGATCCTTAAAAATTGAGTGTCATAATTATGTATTGATTGGATAAATTATTTATATGAATAGCACATATAATAAAGTTTAATAATATTATAATAAATATCAAACTTAAATAATGATACATATAGGGTATAATCAATGTTTAGGAATATAGTATAAAGCATAATCAAATAACTATAATTTCCGTTCTTTCTCCTCCCCCATAATATATCCGTATCTGTATGATATGGAGTTATTAGAAATGACTCCATAGTTTTTGGAAAAGTTTGTCTTGGAAAAAACCCGAGTCTTGGTCTAGGGATCAAGTTACATGTTGGGAAGGTACCTCTAAAAGGTAGCACCCCTCTAAGCCCTACAAAGGTTTCTATTGACTAAGTTGAGGGAATTGGGGCAATTAATTGGTTGATTGAGGGTACCTAAGTAGACTAAGGTGACTTCAAAAAATAGCATGCTAAACAAGAAAACCAATTACAAATCATAAAGAAGATTTAGAGTGCATACTTGGACTGCTTCTTAAGCGCTATTACAAGATATCAAAGTTAGTTCAAATAGTATAGGGCTAACTCTAGGTTTGAGAATCCTACTGATTTCCCCAGAAGGATTGCAATTTGGATGCATAAGAGCTAGTTGGTAATATTATGATTCTAATATTTAAAATGACCTTTATAGGGTGCTAACCCATGAAATCGAAAACCAATAATGGCTTAGAAAGAGTAATGGTGCTCTTCCTTGTGCTCTTCCATGCATTGTATGTGTCTCACCATTATAAAATCAATTATTTTCTCGGCATCCAAACAAAACACAAAATGGGTGTTGTAGTTCTCATCCAATTCTTGAAAAATGACAAAGATCATGCCTTGATGCGTGCCACGGGGTTATTAAAATATACATAAGTTATGGAAATAAAATATACAGCTTATCATGGAGACAATAGCATGGTGCATCAAACCCTATACATAATCCTAAAATAATACATATTTATTACTTAGCAGTTATTCTAAATAGATTAGTTATATTGTATACATTATGCTAGATGTATTGATTTATATTATATGGAAATTATACAACTATGTATATAAAGGATAAATAATATGATGCAAAGCATTCTACTTTTCTCATTGGCAATTACATATTATAACATATCATAATATGTTATTTTTAAATGATACCCTGGATAATCATATAAGACCAGATTATGTATATTTTGGGTATATTCTATAGCTTTCAATCATATAAGATTGTATATTTTCCATTGATTTTGTCTGCCATAAGTAGGATTGAAATTTTGAGATTTGTAACTATCTTGTCCAGTAAAATTGCATTGAAAACCACCTTGTCCTCCATTAAACTTTTTATGGGACTATTGATTGTTAGAAATCTTCGCCATATTCACTTGATTTGTTGAATCAAGCTCCTTATAATGTTTTTCAATTATGTTTTCTTGTGCTAACAACAATGATTCAATCTTCGCAACTGTATACAAATCATTTCTTGAATTCACCGAAACAACAAATGTATCGTACTCATGAGACAATCCATCAAAGATTGCATCTATATGATCTTTGGTTGTAATAACATATCCAATAGAAGCTAGACAATCAATTAGGGATTTAATCTTTAATAGATAATCATTTACTGATAGATCACCCTTCTTTGTGTTTTGGAACCTAGTCTTGAAATGAGATATCTAAGCTTTGGTTTGTGAGGCAAAGAACACCTCAAGAGTTTTCCAGATCTGACGTGAAGTGTCACACCCAACCATTCGCATAAGCATCGCTTCTGTCATTAAAGAGAGTAGCCATGAAAAGAGCAGTCGATCTTGTTGTTTCCAGTTAAGATACTCTGGATTTATCCTCCCTTGAACATGATATCCAACCGTAAGAAACCTTTCTGGTGGATTTTCATTTTCTTTTTCTAGAATAAATTTTTGCAGTTTGTGAGCTCATATTGCAACTCCAACTTGCTATTTCTAGAGAGGAAAATTGCTATCATCTAATTTGATTGACAATGAGCATGCAAATACAACTAGAACAAATTTTTCCATGGAAGGAGAGCTCTCCAACGAAGAAGAAAATGAATTCTCTCCAGCCATTTAGAATGGCTTTGATACCATATTAGAATTGATAAAATGGGTATTTCATGTTGATGAGAAAACAGAGTTTACAACTTAAATGACCCTCTCTATATCTAACTACTTCTAACAATGTATAACTAACAGGTAAATAGTAGGGATGGCAATGGGGCGGGTTCGGGAAGGGTCGCCCCCATCCCAACCCCGCCCCGTTTATTCGAAATAATTCTCATCCCTATCCCGTTTAACTTTTTTTTAATTTAATTTAATTTTTTTTTAAAAATTACTTTGAAAATTTTTAATTATATTAAAATAAATATATTTTATAAATAATTAAATTATTATATTTTTTTATAACTTATTTTATTAAAAATATTTTATTATTATCTATATATTAAAAATAATAAAATAAAAAATAAATTAAATTAATTTTAAAATTTAATTTTATATATAATCGAGGTGGGGAGGGGCGGGGTGGGACAATACCCGAACCCACTCTGGGTTTTTAAAAAAATTTTCAAACCTGTCTCAAACCCATTTATTAAAATTAAACCCCGTCTCATTAGGGGTGGGGCGGGGCAGGTACCCGAAAAGACCCGCCCCATTATCATCCCTAGTAAACGGTGTGTAACTAATTTTATAACTAGATAACAATAACCTCTTATCTCTTCAATGATTATTTTTCTTATTTTGTGTACCTAAGAGTCATTACTAAGCTTTATTTGAAATGCCCCAGGTGTTAGTTTTATTTTATTTTCTTAATTTTATTTTGAGCTAGGAACACATTTTCTGATATCTTGGGATGTAATTTTTTTAAAACTATGGGTGTTCAAGGAAGTTGCCACTATTGGCAAATTTCAACGAGGGTTCTTCAATGAACTTGCCACTGCATGCATGACGTCGGCACTGGATCATATTACAGCTAGCTTTTGATATTAGTCCAAATTTTTCTGCGATGTTTCTGTGAAGGAACTTGCCACTGCATGTCGGCAATGGAAATCTTACAGCTAGCTTTGGATGCATGCTTTGATGTCCAACAAATGCCCCACGTGCCCAACTCTAATCCCTACGCTTTTCCTAGAAAAACGGCACAAGTGGTTCTGTATCTCACTTCTCTTCTTGCCCATTTCATAGCACCGGCCGCGAAAACTCTTGTGCGGCCTCATATCATCATCATGGTAGTTTAATTATTTAATTCTTGCTTATTTCCAGGAAGATGTAGTGTACGCGTGATCAGAAGTTTGGACATGAGAGATCTGTTCATGATATCTATTTTCAAAGGCGGATCTTGAAGGAACTTCCCACTTGCCGGCAATGGATATATTCACAGCTGGCATTACACGGCAACTAATGCTATTGCTCTCCCTTCATATTTCACTCTGGAAATTTCCCGGGAACCAAACACAACTGACTTAGTAATTTGATTAATTGAATTTCATCAGTATTTCTTGAGGCAAATTATATATACCTTTGAAAACTTCCACACGCCAATATTAACCAACTCAAACGTATGTTCATCTAAATGGGTAATCACTTTCCCAGAAAAGATTCAAAAATTGCTGAAGTTTGGTTCTTTGTGGGATGGGATGATGATTATGCTCATGGAGCTCTCAGGAAATTGCCCACCGATAGAGATATTATTGTCTGGTTCGAGGGCTTCCTTGAAAATATTGACACCCCCGGCTTCCATGAAGACTTCTTAAGCTAGATTATATACACCTTACCTCAGTATATGGATCTGCAGAGAGTATAGCCTACCTTCACAACCACTCTCAACAACCCCCATAAACGTGTTCAGTTCTCACACAATCCACCATCGATCCTTCTTTGTCCCGCAAACATGTATTCCTTGAGAGTTGACACACTCGTAAGTAATGCAAAAATGGTGTTCCTTCTGGTTTTGATCCTTACAGGTCTTGCATCTTTCTCAGCTGCAAGGACTTTGGGAGAGAAGCCGAAGGAGAGTGCTAATGTAGCGTCCACATTTCCAAATCGAAATGGTCCAGTACCGCCAGCCAAGCCTTCTTCCTGCACTTACACCCCCAGCCCGCCTGCCCCTGGCCACTGCCACAACCATGGATGAACTTCAATTTGCTGGGGGAGGAGGAAGAACGGAAATTATAGTTATTTCGATGTTAACTTTGGAAGAATATATTTTAGATTTGATTAGATGTTGAAGTGCAAATAGTTTTTTTATTTCTATATATGTGAAAATAACTTACGAGATATTTTGGGTTTCAATTCTTAATTCCGTATTTCTTCTTTTCAGCAAATCTGCTTTGTTGTAACTTCAGATTGTAAATCAGTTATGCTACTTACACAATTTGGAATATATATGAAATTCATGGTTTGTTTGTGTTCCTTGCCTGTGAACAAAGAATAAAACAAGTTGTTCAATCTCATGTATTTTCTCTTTGGTAAATTAAAACTGCACTTCCCCTCTCAAATGGGTTCTAGTTCCCCATTGTAGCATCCAAGGATGAAAATATCGGGATATATCGACAATATATCACCGATATATCACGTATCAAATAAAATGTATACGATCTATAGGTAAGATATATCGACCGATGTAAATATTGGATTTTATTAGGAAATATCGACGATATATTAATGATTTCCAATAAATTGACGACATAATAAAATATTCGGTCCTGGATGGAAAAAAATTGTTGAAATTTGGATGATATATCAACGGTATATCGGCAAAAACTCGGTGAAATATTGGTGATGTCTAATGCCCAAACTTTTAATTTTTTTTTAACGGGCTAATGTTGAATCAACTCAACCAATCTATATATGATGACTTTTAAATTTTCTCTAATAGTTCAAAAGATAGATGAAACCCAATGACTTCATGGATGTAATTTTTAAATTTAATACACTGAGCTAAAGGTAGAATAAGACCCAACATGCCCATTTATTGTGGCTTATGTTTTAAAACAGATTTGCTTAATTTAAGAAAATTTTATGAGATTAATGAGCTGAATCATAATTTTAAAGTAGGATATTTTGAACTTTAATAAATAAAAAATGAATATGGGAAAGGGGAAAATAAATCATGCATTTTTTCATTTTTAGGTATCTTATGACAACAAGAAATTCCTTATTTTGCTATAATATTTTTTGGCATGAGTAGTATCTTATGACACAAAAAATAATAATAATAAATAAATAAGACAAGACTTTTGCAATGGTAATAAAAATTTTATTCATGGTAAAAAATTATATTTAGCCACGTAATATATTTGAAACAAATAATTTTAATATCTTGTATTCATAATAAAAATAAATAAATTTAATCATAATATCAATTTGTGATTTGTGATAAATAATTTCTATAAACTCTTATGACAAATTTTTAATCATGGCAAATAATTTTTATTGAATAAGTTTAGCATTCAAGCCATGCACAACAAAGAAACTGAGCATAGGAAATTCATTCAATCAATACCCATCCTTAAACCTTTTCCATGAAAACCCCTCACAATGTATCCCACTGTGCTCCAAATGAATTATAAAATCCAATTGTAGAAAACTTTGAAATCGTGAGGGGAAAAGAGTATATGAAACGGTTAATGGTAAAGGAGTGGTGTGTGTGCGCTTGGAAGTGGAAAAAAAATGCTTTCTCACTATTCGCTTCGTTTCCCATTCCAAGTCATATCTATTTCAACCGTGAAGAAGAGATTATGGGGACCAACGAATTTGAAATTCATTCTAATATTCTGATATGATGAAAACGAAACGATTCAAACTAGAGGTAAAGATTAGATTATTATTTCTTTTTCTTTTTCCCTTTTTTTGTGCTCTGTTTGGTTACCGAGAAAAATGAAGGAAGATAGAGAAATTTTGATCTTACATTTTATGAGGTTTGGTTTTCTCATAAATGAAAAAGCTCCAAAGCTACATTATTGTATTAGGTTTAGCTTTGTGGAAACTTTTTTACTTGAACCCAAATTTTGATTTCTTTTTTTATTTTCAATCAAACAAGAGGAATTTAAAGAGAAGACGAGGCTTGAAGAAACCTTAAAGTAAAATTGGTTCATTTTTTCCTTTTTTCAAAAACTAGTGTGGAGTTTTCTTGAGAAAATGTCGATTTCCCACTCGAAGATTGGAGTTGGCCCTTGGTTCAATAAGAATATCCTCTATCCTCTTCTCCAAATGCTCCACAAGTCACTCAAGATAATTTGAAGAAAAAATCCTCAAAATTCAAGTAATCAATCAATTGGATCAAATTACCTTTGTAATTCAAACTCATTTCTCTAATTCACCATGAATCTTGCCTCTAGATCCTTTTTCCTCCAAGAAAAACGAGATTTAACCACTCATGCTCGGAGATTTGGTCTCACAAGACATGTTTGGCTTGTGAGAAAATGAAGAAAAATAAAGAATTCTATTAAGAGAGAAAATATAGAAAATTCTACAATAAAAAATGTCTTAACAGTCCTTTAATGAGAAATTAAAGTTTCTATTTGTAGGCCAAGGTCAAATGGACACTTGACATCATCTAAGAGATTTTCTGGAAGTTTCTCCATTCAGCAATTTGGAGTTTATTAGCAAAATAACCATTTTGCATGAAGAAAACCAATTTTGCATGGTTGTGCGAAATCAATGGAGTAATAGCAACTTCATTAGCTTCCTAGATCATTTCGCATGACTATGCGAAATCAACTTGTAAATTCTTCTTAGTCTGCAATACAAATCCCTCTTTCGGCCCATTTCGCACAGCGATGCGAAATTTTTGCATGATCATGTGAAATTGCATCATATGGTTTTTAAGCTCCTCTTTGTTACTTCCTTCATTTTTCTCTTTTGACTCCACTTTAACTACTTTCAATTGACTCCAAATCCCAATCCAATTACATTCCTTCTTCCTCAAAAGTTTATTTGTCATCTTCAATTTCATTTCTTTCTTTTGACACTCAATGCATCAATATTCACCTTAAAATAACTCTAAAACTTTACAAAAATCATTAATATCTCTTGCAAGGTCAACATGTATTAATTAGGTATGTTAGGCATAATTACTACTCAAAAAGTATGAAATTCATGAGAATTATTATTTAAAATGTGTTATTTTTTAGTAGTAATCACAAGTCATCTCTCCAATTAAGAGGTAGTGCACTATAACTTTAGATAGATTGCCTAAGTCTATGAACCAACTATGAACAACTCATCAATTTGAAATGAATCTATAATTTGAATCTTTCATGCAACTCTTAATACACTAAGTCATGTGTAATACATGTGATACATACTTAAATGCTCAAATAAACATTAATGTAATTAGGGATAAAATAGTGAAAACTAAATACTTATTTATTATATCATGTCATGTTTTTAAGGGTTATGTCTCAATAGGTGACACAATAAAAAAAATCCAAGGAACCACCAAAAGGGTAAACACATTAAGATGAAGTATATTTTGTTTCATGAGATAGTTCAAAAAGGTAATATGACTATGGAGCAGATTCTTTTTGCAACACCCATTTTGCTTTTAGGGCGAGCGGGGGATTGTTAGGATATAACCCTTCAAAGCGGTGATATGATGTAACATTTAATTTCATAATATATGATATCAACTTTCTTTTCTATTCTATATGCACTAATTGTTATATTTAAGAATTTAAGTCTAATAAGTTGTATTGTATGTGACTTGAGTACATTATGAGCTACATGAAAGATTCAAATCTTGGATTTATTACAAGTTGATAAATTAGTTCATGGACTTGGGAAGTCCAATAGATTGGTTGGAAAACTTGTCTTGACAATTGGAATGAGTTTCTCATAGGGAGTCTTCTAGTGTATATGGTTATATATCAAACAACATTGATGAAGACTCATAATTAAATGACTACTAGGTTGTCATGATTACTTCAAGCTACTATGTTACCAAGTTTTGAACATAGAGAGAACATTACGCTAGTATTAAGGTCATTAGTCACTTTAACCTGTAAGAGAAATACTAGAGTGATTACACATTCCCTATCGATTAGGTAACTAATGATTTAGGCAAGTGATAATAAGTATTTTCAATAAAGGTACCATAATATCTCACGAGTTTGATATAATATGCCCCCTTGAATAATCCTTAAGACTTATGATCGTGAAATCTATGGTCATAACAATCCCTTTAGTGGAATTTGACATGACATTTATGAATGAAGGGATAAAGATAGAGAACAATGAAGGGATCGCCTACATAGGCTAAGAGATAGACTCTTTTTACCATGGGAGTAGGAGTAGGCTTAACTTGATCCATATAGGCTTTGTGGAGGGTCTTAGTGATGTATTTTTGTTGAGATAAAAGAACACCCTAAAAAGTGAAAGTGAGTTCAAGCCTAAGGAAATAGGGCACGGTCCCAAGATCTTTCAAGGCAAATAAGGCTTGAAGTTGCATGATGAAGTGCTACACCTAAGTAGAAGAGCTCTTAGTGACGAGAATATCATCCATATAGATAAAGTTGTAGAGAGAGTGGCTACCTTCAAACTTTAGGAAGAGAAAAATATCAACTTTGGAGAAGTGAAATCCAAGTTGATGAAACAAAAATTGGATGCATTGAATCCAAGCCCTAAGGCCTGCTGGAGTCTATACAAAGTGTGATGGAGTTTGCATACCCAATTAGGATGAGAAATGTCAATAAAATGAAATAAATGTATTATTTTGGGTTCATATGAAATTTTATTACTAAGCTATAATCATGACTGAAAGTGATTGAACTCGTGACCATTATTATTAACAAGAAAATCTAACCTAGAGTAGTATTCAAAGAGTATCATATAAATTCAATTTTGGTTTATTACTCGCATGTCATAATAACATTTTATGAAGCCAACGACATTGACACATAGGAATTGACTGTGGTCTTCCAGGAGCCCTTAGATGTATATTTTAGGGTTGTTCATGACAGACTATTTATCCCTTCTCCATACTCGATCAATTTTATCCAACCTAGAGTCTTTAATGTCAACCACAACCTTGATCCGTTCATAATATCTAAAGCTCTAAGCTCATAACTTGGAGTTAGTCATGTCATCCATAGCCTTGAGTTGTTGAGAGCATCTAGTGTTTTGAGCTCACGACCCAGAGACATTCATTCCATCCACAGCCTTGAGCTTTTTATAGCATCTAGAGCCTTGAGATCACAACTCTGAGTCATTCATGTATTCCATAGCCTTGATTTGTTCATAGCATCTAGATGCTTGAGCTCAGGAAGTAGAATCGTTCATATTATCCACAACCCTAAGTAATTCATAGCATCTAGAGGATTGAACTCATGGGATCCTAAGTCGTTCATATCATCCACAACTCTGAGTTGTTCATAGCATCGATAACCCTTTATCTCTTATGGATATGATCATTCATTATGTATAATATTATCTTGACTAGGTTCTGGACCCATCCCACTTGCTCATGAATATCTCTTATGGACAAAAAGCTCACTAAAAGAAAGAACCTAGCATTAATCAAACATTTGGCTTCTTAATATAAGTAAAATTGTTCATATCCAAAGATCGAGTCAGGATCCCATGAGCTCAAGTCTCTAGATGCTATGAACCACTAAGGGTTATAGATGATTTGAATGATTCTGCATCATGAGCCTAAGCTCTTAGATTCTATGAACTCCTCAGTGTTACGGATGACATGAACGAAACGATAGTAATTATGTAATGCCAGTAATTGATAACAGTGACGAAAATATTTTAAAATTATTAAATTATTTTATTTATATTATTTACAGTGCTTATAATGTCTTTGGATGCTATGAACAACTCAGGGTTGTGTATGATATCAACAACTCGTGATCCTGTGACCTCTATAGTAAAATGTTGGTAGTCAAGGATATCATTATCTATATAAAGCTTGGTTGAAGGAATATATTTTAAATAACAAGGAAATGTCAAGGATAACCATTGATGCTATGAATGGTTATACTAGATGCGGTCTTAGGCAGTAAACTCGTGAAACACAGGATAACGTTTGTTAATGCAATATTCCTAAACTACATTGTATATTATCAACTTACAATAATTATCATGCAATATAAGACAGGATAAGTTGATAAAATGGATATTATTATAGTTATCCCTAATAATAAATTGCATAAGCTATGGATATGGATTTGCATATTCCATTACATTGTTGAAATTATTAATGTATAGCAAATCATTAATTTTAGGGTTAGTGCCTAACACTAGATGCTTATAATAATATTATACGTATATCAATCTTATACTGTATTAACCCTACGCTATATAAGGTGATTATAACCACAATATACACATTAATATCCGGATAATTCTTATACTGGTAGGGAAATAGAAACGAATTCATCTTGCTATTATCGGGTACTGAATATCATTATTGAGGAAATGGGTATCAAAATAATATTCAAATAAGGTTATTTCATAACATAATTTTTATTCCATGAGGCTTTGAGCATTAGATAACTCGTTTATATCCAAATTGCATGTATACTATGTTATAAATATCCATGTTAGTACATTTTATAAAAAGCATTCTACATAGTTGGTACCCTTTATTTATATTTTACACATATCCATGATTATTAAGGGTATACGTATTGAATTCACACTATCATGAGCCGAGCCGACAGGGATTAACCTAAAATATTTTTAACCGATTTTAATATTTTAAAATATGTTTTAAAAATAATTTTTATGTCTAGTTTGTTATTTTTAATCATTTTATATGTTTGTATAAATATTTTTTAAAAACAAGTCTCAGAAAAGTGAAAACAATAGAAAATAAAAAAAAATGTTTTTTGAAAACATCTTATTTTAAAAACAAATAAATAATAAAAAATAGTTTTGGGTTATCAAATATATCTTCTTATTATTTATTTTTTTGTATAATAAAAAACTGTTATTGAAATAATCGCCAAACAGCCCCAGGTCTTTTTATCTTTTTATAATTGGGTTGACTCTCAATGCTACCCTTTCATCCCTGAAATTTCTGGCGACGTCCTTCCTCAGTTCCTCCCACCTTCTTCCCTACATACCTCCCTTAACTGTTCTCAAGAGATAGCTTAAATGCTAAGCCACCCCTGCCTCCTAGCCTGAAGAGAAATCAAGCTTCAAAATCTCTTCGTAGTTTTGACACAAAAAGGAGGGTAAAAAACAACCATGACTTCCACAAACACCCAAATCATCTCTTATTCTCCTCCTCCTCCTTCTTCCTCTTCTAAATCCACTCATCAATTCGCTTATATAAAATTGAATAAATATAAAAATAAAAGTAAATTAAAAGTCTATTCAATATCAACCACCGTGTCAACACTAAATATGAAAAAATAAAAATAGAAGAAAATAAAACTAAAAGCCATTATTCCTTGTAGATGGAATTTCCCTTTATTTCTTTTTTATTTTCTTCTTCTTAGATACTTTGTCACATTGGATTCTTTTATAATTTTTTTTTTAAATTAAGAAATGTAGTAATAAATTGAGTTGCATCTTGAGATTTAGTAACAATATTTACAAATTGTTTTTGTTATAAATGCATTCAATACGGTGGTAGATGACAACAACTTTCTTTCCATTTCTCCTCATCCATGTGCCCTGTTTATTACCTTTGGACTATGGTTCTTGGAAAGCTTGAAAGAAAATATAAAGAAAATAGAAATAAAAAATAAAATGAATGAAAATTTAAAATAGATTTAAAATCGATAAATCATTTTAATATATTATTTCAATTTTTATTTATTTATTTAACTCTCACTAATAATAAAAAGGAAATGTAATATATATTTTTTAATTAATTTAATTTTTATTCAAGATAATTAGTGAGAGGCTTCCTAAAATTCTAATGTCATATGATAAGATGATGAGGTGGTTTAATAAGAAATATTATAGTGCTAATTAAGAGTACACATATCAAACACTTCCTGAATAAGGAAATTTT
>BKBX01000937.1:303871-356571 GCA_008326845.1 Vitis x labruscana x Vitis vinifera
TTTTTTTTTTTTTTCTTTTTTTGCAATTTATTTTGACTCACCACATATACTTTTAATTTACAAGTTACTTTTAACTGTGCAGCCTCCTTTGGAAAGGAGAAAAATTTATCTAGGAAGTCATGGAATTCCAAGGTGGGTACTGCATCAAAAAATGAGAAGAAAAATAAGAATAGAGTTTCCTATGAATTGGTATGAAGATGACCAGTTCCTTGGATTTGCATTTTCTTTCTTCATCCACTAAAATACGGTATAAAATTGGTTATGATTACGAGACAAGTTCCACTCCAATCAATATATGGACCTCGAGGTTTCATTTTATGGTTCTAATTTTGGTAGCTAGAATAAAACCAAAAGTTGCGGGGTCCATCTTATATACTCTCAAGATCATCAACAGAATCATAACTCGTTGTTAGATTTTCCTGAGAATTCTGGTGACAACAGATCAACAGCAAAGGACATTAAAAGAAGCCATGATGATGTAGCACATAACCAAGCAGAGGAGCCATACCATAAAAGTTTGAGAGAATCCTGTTGAGGCCTCACGTCCCTGGTGATCCATGTAGTTGCCAAATGGATGGACGTACGATCTCAACCTATATAGATTCTTGATTCAGTCGCACCTGCAAAAGGCGTCCGGACAGGGTGTCCGGACGTACCCTCCGATGGTTTTGTCAGCCATGGAAAGAGAGATAAGTCAGTTGGCCTTTTTTTAAGTAAAGTAAGCTTACCTTCCTCTTTGTGTGAAGGTTCATATATATAGTACCAGAAGCTTTGTTTCCCTCTTTAATGGTAGGGAGATATTTTGGGTTTGTCATGATGCCACTAGATGGTGGCAAGGCCATCATCACCCTACGAGCGGCTGACAGAGATCGTGGGAGGCTCTGGGATTGTCAGAGATCGTGGGAAGTGACTTGCCGTCACTTCATTCTTGTCCTTTCACTCTGTAGGTGGCGGAACGTGGGCCATGGCAGGCTGTTGTGATAACGTGCAAGACTTGCTTACTTCAGTCAATGATCCAGACAAACATATCCGGATAGTATATGTCAGTCATCTGGGTGCGTTGTGGCAGTCGTCTGGATGTTATGTTTGTGAGTGTCGTGTGCCTTTCCATGAGGGAGTCCGGATAAGAGAAGCGCGCCACGTGTACTCTTGGGGAAATCTGGATGAGATTAATCCGGATGAGAATGTGTGCCACGTGTCATCAGGAGATGTGTGCCACGTGTGGGGAGGGGTCCCTACAAATCCAACACCCATCTCAAGCTTTAAACTCAATCACCAGGTACATCACCAAAACTCTTTCTTTATATTCAACCATCTCTATCTTCAGCTTGTTCTTTTGGCTTATGTTTCGCTCTAAGAAAATTTGAGGGAAAATGTAAGGTGAAAGAAAATAGAGAGGAAAATAAAAATAAATAAATTTAAAATCAATAAATTATTTTTATTTTCTATTTCTAACTCATTTAACTAATTTTAATTTATCAACATAAAAATTAAATAATTTGAAAATGGATAAGTTTTAAACTAATTTAAATTATATTTGACTTTTTTTTATATGTTTTCCATGGGATAATGAGAAAATAATTTTCCTTGATATTTTCTTTCTTTCCTTCATACTTTTTATTTATTATTATTATTATTTTTTATTTTTTTATGTTTGGTTCTGAAAAGTATGAAAGAAAGAAAACAAATGCTAAGGAAAATGATTTTTTTTATTTTTTTATTATGAAAACTACAAAAGAAAATAAAATATAATTCAAATTAGTTAGAGATATATGTATTTTGCAATTATTTAATTTTGACAAGAGAGTTAAATAAGTAAAATGAATTTGAAATAGGATATAAAAATAATTTATCAACTTTAAATTTATTTATTTTTATTTTCTTTAACTTTTTCTTTCATTCTACTTCTCCTTTCTATTTTTTTTTCCTTATAGTTTTCCTCAAACTTTTTGAGAATCAAACATAACTTTAAGCTATTATGAAAATTTATTAATAACTCATCTTTCTTTTGTCTTCTTAGTTATTTCATGATTAAAGCATATCATTATCATATATGTGGTCTATGTAATACTGTAAATAAGAAAAAGAGCTTTTGAACTTTAAGTTTGTGATGCATTTTGCTGAGATGGCTAGCAGTCAGCAGTTAGCTGTTAGCAGTTTCTATTGCCATTATCTACATGGACCATACCCTTTTAGCGCATTAAAATAAAGGATCTTTCCCTTTTAACCTATATATTCACTCATCCTAAATTTTTGAGACTTTTTAAAATGAGGACAGAGCTAAAACACCATGTATTTATTTTTATGCATGCTTATCATATCCAAATTAGCCAAAGGTAGGACATGAGTAACCTATTCTAATATACAAGGCCAATTTATATGATAGAGGTGGTGTTGAGGCATTTTTCCCAAATGAGGTTATTGAGGCTTAAGCCTTGAGGTGAAACAAGGTGTAAGCCTCTAATTAAAGAAAAACAATATAAATAATAATGAAGAAGAAGAGAAAAAAATCTAAAAAAATTAAATGAAAATTGAACAATAAGAAAATCATACAATTCATAATAATCAAATTAATTTTTTGCCATCATCAATAATTTCTAATTTATTTCCTCTTTCTTTCTTTCATAATCTAACTTTCTCTCATGGCTTTATCAAATTTTCTTTAACACTAGTATCACAATCACAAGTAAGGATCATCTAGGGAATCATAATCATATCCGATTGTTATATTATCCTCCACATCAATGTTAATGTATAAGCATTCTTCTTCATTCATTAGTTATAGTGCATGTTCTTCTTCTTAATCCCTCGTCTCCATTTAAAGGATTAATTGGTTGCTAACTAAGCTCTTACTTCATAAAACGTTTAATCCTAGTGTTTTCTTTTGAAGATAAAATAGGATATATATTAACAACACTTACGAAAAGAGCGCACTAGAGTATACATGATGTATACAATAAACACCATTAGACAAGTAAAAAAAATGAAAACAAATAACAATCTCTTTCTCCTTACTTGGAGCTAAGTCAATCAATAAATCTTATCATAATCATTGAATGATCATCTATGTGCCTAGTAACCCTAGTCTTAAACTCAAGAAAAAAAATATAAATGTATACCAAAACCTAACAGAAGCACAATTCATTAATTCTATTGAATATTGATGCTTGAACATCTTATAAAATATATAAAAAAGAACTAAACCTATTAAAATCCTTTGAATATTTGTGGCTTAAGGCTCTACAGCTTTGAGGCTTAAGCCTCAATTACCCTATGTTGAGGCTAAAGCCTCAAGGCTAATTCGCATAGTCTTGCCTTGAGGCAAGCATCAAGGTGTAAGCCTCAACAGATTTTTAAATCATTGTACAGGAAGAATATTATTGTTAATGGGTGTGTAACTGTAGCTTGGGTTTAGGATAGTGGATAAAAAGAACATGGAAGAGGAACACAAAGTTGTCTTCTTTGGTAAAGTAGGAGAAGTGGACTATTTGCACTCTTTACAAGGCCAAATTGGGAAATCAATTAAAGGTAAATGTGTTTTCTTGCTTAGAATGCATTTGATAAACATTTAGAGACATTGAAAAGGTAAATTTTTACAAGATGGTCAACGGTATAATAGATGCCTAACAAACTTGATAGACTTGAGAGATAATTTGAGTAACATGCATAGTGTTTTTTGTGAAAACTATGCTGGGCTTGATAGTGTTTTTATTTGATGTTATACATATGTTAACTGATGTTATACATATGTTAACTGATGTAATACATATATAGAGTTACCTATCCATCATTATTTGGTCCTTAACATTGATAATTGAGTCTAAAATATATTAGATGTGCTAAATTTTGTGATTCAAATAATGCTTGGGCCTTTAATACAGATAAGGGTACCACATTCAAACTCGATGCAATTAGCATATAGACAAGGCAACAATGGAAACCTCTCATCCGCATCCTTTTAGTGTAAACCATCAATTTTGTGAGTTTGTCATTCATTTATTTAAATTCTTATTAGAAATACACTATTAGAGCATCAACTAGTTCATATTCGAGGTACTATCCTCTATAAGTTTTTCCACAAGGAGTGGTTCATAATAGTCTTACATTGGCTTCTGGTTTCACTCTATAAGAGTAACACCTACAACTACACATTGGACACTCGACAATGTCAACCATTGACAAGTATTCATAGTTTAAATCAGATACCAAATCCCTCCATGTGTAGTAAATTTCCCTCCTACTATTACAAACAAATGTATCAAATTCTTTTAAGTTCACTTGTCAACCTCTTACTTTTCTACTATCTTGTGAAAACTCAAACTGGTTAATAGTACAAATCTTATTCAGCTTGAACTAGAACTTATAGCTTTCATCACATTTTTTATAATTGTTGGTAATCTCTCAATGCTATCTCCATTGCTACTATACCAATCTATTACATATAACCTCTGCCTTTTGCCAGAATTGTGGCTAACACTATAATTGCTATTAGAAGAAGCCATGTGGGTTAGAGTTTCAATGAGTTTACTTTGTCTTGTTGTTGCATCAAGCTCCTCATTAATCTTGAAGTCTCTATCAAGAGAGAGTTTCAGAGGAAGGTCTTCTACATCCCATAGGGAGTCACTCATGGGTTCTTTAATAGCTGTCATGATCCTAAGATGGGTGTTGGGGTGGTGATTCTAGTAGTGCTCAAGGTAAGTTGTTACATTAGAAGAGCATTTTTATGATATGTTTTGATTGTGAAAACTAGTGGATGTTCTTTATCCCATTTTTATGGCAATGAATCATAAGTTATTGTTAACAAGGAGATTTAGAAGGACAATAACATCTAGAACCTGAGGCTCATGAACTAGATTCTTTCATAACAATACAACCCTGAGTTGTTCATAGTATCTAGAGCCCTGAGCTCATGACCCAAAGTCGTTCATGTCAATCATAACCCTGAGCTGTTCATAGCATCTAGAGCCTTAAGCTCACGACTTGGATTCATTCATTTCAACCACAGCCTTGAGATGTTCATAACATCTAGAGCCTTGAACTCACAACCTGGACTCTTTCATGTCATCGACAACCTTAAGTTGTGCATAGCATTTAAAGCCTTAAGCTCATGACTCAGAGTCTTTCTTGTCAACGACAACCCTGTGTTGTTCATAGAATTTAGAGGTCTGAGCTAATGAACTAGAGTCATTCATCTTATCCACAACCCTAAGTTGTTAATAGCATCTACAACCCTAAGCTCATAACTCGGAGTCATTCATGTCATCCACAACCCTTAGCAGTTCATATCATCTAGAGGCTTCAGCTCATGATGCAGAATCATTCATATTATCCACAACCCTAAGCAATTCATAGAGTCTAGAGGTTTAAGCTCATGGGATCCTGAGTCATTCATATCATCCACAACTTTGATCTCTTTATAGCATCTAGAGCTTTGGTCTCATGACCTAGAGTAGCTCATGTCATCCATAGCCCAAAGTTGTTCCTAACATCTAGAGCCTTAAGCTCACGATCCGGAGTTGTTCATGTCAACAACGGTGAGTTCTAAATGTTATTTTTTTAAGTGCTTTAACTCAAAGCACTTCAAATGGAAACAATCCCAAACACGTTCTAAGAGTGTAATATATCTATTATCAAAAATAATAAAAGAGTCATTGAATGTATGAAAGTACATAGACAAGACATCATAAAAATTGTCATTACCATATGTCAAGTCACAATGTCTTTGGGGAGAACCTAGCCTAACATTACAATAAATAAGTGTACTCTAACAAATAGGATTCAATAGAGCCAATCATCCAAGTCAAAAGAAAAGTATAATACATAGATTTGAAGAAGAAAGCACGATGATTACATGCATTAGTTCATCAATTGTTGGTACAGTAGGGACTCCATCATCCTTTGTGGAAATAGGTTTTGCATCCTTTCATTGGTCACATAGAGAGAGAATAGTTGAAGACTTCTGAGGGTGACAAAGCATTTGTTTGCAAGCATACACCACCATTCAGATATGCTTTCGGCAACACACTAGCAGAAAAAAAAAAATTGTATTCCATTACTACAGGAGAAAATTAAAGAAAACAGCATGAAAGAACCACACTAACCTAATGGAATGAATAGAAACAACCACATGATCAATTCTCGAACGTGAAAAGAAAAGGAAGTATTCATTATTTCCAAGTTCAACTTACTTACCCATACTACAATCATATCTCACTAGCCACAAATAATAGAGGAAATGATTCTAGCAATATCAAAACCATAGATTAACTAAACCAAGTAGTATTAAATTTCCCTAGTGTTGGGTTACTTCAGTTATGTTACAATGCAAGATTTAGAAGGTGATAATAATACTTGCACTGTCTTGTCTTGATCCGAAGAATAATGTCACCACTTTGCTTAAAGCTTTTTTAGGGAATGTCAATAACTTTGAGAGATAGTTAACCTGGTAAAAAGTTGCATTTCAAAGCACTTTGTCATGATCCAAATAGAAAATGAATTCAACTTTAACATTGACTCTAAGCTGAAGTTCTTGTTCAGATGAAACCTGATGCAATCCATCTCTGTCTCAACAAATCCATGTAGGGTGGTCCTAATACGGTCAATCATCGGAAGCCACATACTAGAACTCAATCTAAAACCAAGCTGGTCGTTGTCCCAATCTCAAGGATACTCAAAGAAAATGGAGAAATATGCCCTAGTATAAGATCTGATGTCAAAGTTATGAGGTAAATAGCCAACATCAATCATCCATCCTCATACCATTGTGCAAACAAAATCTCGACAAGGAGAAGGGGAATATGCTCTTGTATGGATATCTGATACACAACAAAGAATATGACATTGTTAGCCAAACATCTGTCATCATCAATCAACCATCTACTAACATCAATCAAACATCTCAATAATCAAGATCAAGGATAGCCACACAACCCAACCACAACTAAGGATCTCGGAGAAAGGGGAAATATGCCCTAGTGTGGATATCTGGTGCACAACAAAGAATGAATCCAACATCATCAATCAGTTATCCCCAACTTAACAATAATCCACTAGCCCATCTTAGAAATACTCAACAAATGGAACCTAGAATCATGAAAACCGTCAATGACCTCAACAATGCTCCACTAGAACTGATGTCATCTTAACATACTCCATTAAGAATCTCCAATTGATGAAAATGCCCAGGCTCAAAGTAGGGGCTCATTTAAACCAAATGAAAGGGAAATATGCCTTAGTATGATAGTTGATACACAGTAGAATGGGAAGCTAAACAACGTTAAATATCATCCATAAAATGAAGCAATCGTCTACATCCATCACTAAATCACCTCCAAGCATCAAAGAAGCACCCCCTAGAAGAAGAAATAGGATGACGTCTATATGTCAACCAAATCCCAAACACTAGCCTAAGTATAGGTTGTCAAAGATAGCATATGATCTCATGGCCTTAGGGTGGTCTTAAGACACGTGACGTAACGTAGGTGAGGATGATAAGGTAAAAGAAATGAAGGGAAACTAGGCTCAAATACCTAATGATCAAACCTATACCCTCGTGTACAAGATGTAATCCATAGAAAAATCTCATGATCCATGGACCTAAAGGTAACCAAAGGAAACGTTGATGGCGGAACAAGAGAAAGGATAAGTAGTCAAACCATCAATGAAACATGTGAATGATGTACAGAAGGTATCGAACCAGAAATGTGAATCAATATGTAGGAAATAGATAAAAGGTGGAATTAAGATTTGGAAAGAGGTGATGGGATACAAAATAAGGCAATGAGAAAGTGGAATGAATGGTGATCAACCCATATCAGTACAATAAAGGAAAGTCATATCACCAATGATGGAATGGTGGATAAGACAATGATTCGGAGACCCTAGTAAAAGGTCACTCATCTCTCATCCTAATACATATCAACCATGATCCAAGCAGCATAGGATCTCATAGAACTCTCACATGAACCCTTGACACTCCTAATGTATAACAAGAGTGGCTTAAGGAGTGGAAACTCATATAAAAATCTCACAAGAACCTATAATGACAAATATACCCAATAAACAGACCTCAAAAGGTGATATAAGTGCCCAATGAAGCAAGATACCATACACAAACATATCATTGCGCTTTTTCTTTCTTTTTCTTTTTTTCTTTTGATTGATTTTTTTTTATTTTTGATTTTTATTTTTATTGCGCATGCTTTGATCATCGATAAATCAAACTCCAATGGGAAAGATACAAGGAGTGAACAAACTCTCTCAAATCACTGATGAATACATGAACCCCATCCTATGAGACAACCTCTCAAACTAAAATCTCCAAATCAATGCTAAATGATGGGATGAATGGAGTAATATGACTGTCTTCTTTGCACCAAGATTTGAAGAATCATCAACCTAGGGAATATGAGAGATAAGATTAAGCAAATAATGATAAAAGCAAAAAAGAGAATGAAAATGTGATGACAGTAAAATAGAACAAATGGGATGATAAAGAGATGGTAACAAGAATGAGAAGATAGGCCTATAAGTCTAAAACTCATGAGACTTTCCTAGCAAAGCATGCATATACATCAAAGGGTCCCAACCAAAGTGTAGAAATGGTAATCAAGGCTATAAGAAAGAAAAAAGGCTTTAATGTACCACATGAGGCTCAATGGGTTAGCAACGGTCTAAT
The DNA here is from genome assembly GCA_008326845.1 of Vitis x labruscana x Vitis vinifera. NCBI lineage: Eukaryota > Viridiplantae > Streptophyta > Magnoliopsida > Vitales > Vitaceae > Vitis > Vitis x labruscana x Vitis vinifera. Next base: position 312,549 of record BKBX01000937.1, read on the forward strand.
ATATAGATAGAGGTGATAAAGTGTAAGGTTAACCGAAATGATGGCCACCCATCCTGTGACCATGGTCTCAAATGTAATACTTCTTTAGCTGATCCACATTGGTAGGGTCTAAGAACTGATCTTTATCTAGATATGTTAATCATATTTCCTCTATAGGCTCAACTCTCTAATGACATGTGGTGTACTCCAAGTCCCTAGGGTCTCTTGGAATAGATGAATCTCCGTGACCATAATTGAGCTAACAACGTCCTCAAACACATCATCAACATAAGCGGGATACCCCAACATAAATAAACTGAATATCTTCTAAACTCTCAATGATGGAGATCTTAAGCATATCAAGAGAGTAAACTATCTCTGACTAATTTGTGCTAACCATCCAACCATCATCCAATACCTCTATCTCAGGATCATCATGAAAAAAACCATGTCAATCAAATCTCCCATCTTATAGAAAAACTAACATCCTCTATAAGAACTCTCATTTGATAAACTTTGACTTATAATCCACTAAACTCATCATATGTATGATGTCACCCTCAACAATGTCTCTAGCTAACTGGGTGGTGGAGGTGGGAGGCAATGAATCACACGACATCTCATCCTAAATTGGATGCTATCTATCTGACTATCCATCGATCCTTTGGCTAAAACCTGTTAATGCCTCCTGAATAGAGTCATGGTGACTGTAAATCGATCAACTGTATCATGCTGAGGATCCATACCCGACTGCTTTGAAACCCTGATCAATCTATCTCCAACTTTGATCTAAGAAGTCGAATCTAAACTGAAGTGAATAACACATCCTATAAGGTACAAAGGCTTAGAAAGATAAATGAAACAAAGGAAGCTCAGAATAGGTGGAAACGCACTAATCACAATGCAGAAAGGTGGCCCAATTGAAACTCAAACATGTACCAATCTCTGAGCACACCAAAAGGAGACCATGAAGAGGATAACTAAACCTAATTGTGACTAAGGCAGCTTTGAAGGCCCATAGATGCACCCACGTGTAGGAATGAGATCCTAATTGGGTCTAAGTTAATCTACAATGTTGAAGTGACTCTATAAGATAAAATGGGTGGGTTAAAGGATCCCTAGCAGAAGTGATCATACCCTCCAGCGGTATGCAACCCTCTGCACCTCCAAGGAGATGGGGTGCTTCCATGCAAGGTGGTCATCACTTCCACACATGCACTTCCTCACGTTCCTAGGGGCTTTCTTAATGGCGAAGGCTCTCTCATCTCTCAACACTTAGGGATAATCTAAAGTGCACAGTGAAAGATGTGGGTGCATCCGAAAAACCTAAGATCTAAAGTGAGATAGTGAACAGAGACAAGCAATCATACATCAGGCAAGTGGAAGGGTTGCCATGCAACAAACAGTCATGCAAAGCAAATAATTATCAAACAATCAAAGTCTTATCTAGCATATGTGAGAGTGAATCGTGCTAAAGTGAGCAAGCAATCAAGTGATCATTCAAGGCAATCATACATGTTAAGATAGTAGACCAAACAAGCAAGCAAACTAAATCACCTTGCCTAAAAAAAATAAGGTACCCTCTAATCGACCAATTAAACGCCACATTTTCCTCAACTAATGTTCAAACTTGATCCTCAAAGTCCCCAATGGAGTCACCAATTTGTGGACCCACATTTTTCACGTGTGCCCTCACTCGATCGGCGAGACTCGCTTTTATTGGTGAAAAATTAATTTTGGAAAAACTTGGAGTCACCGCTTATTTTATTTTTATTTTAAAGGGAAAATAAAACAAGAAAGAAAACCTTAAAAAAAGTGACTCCACAATTTTGGAAAAGCATATCTTTGAAAAACCCAAGTCTTGGTCTTTGGATCAAGTTACCTATTGGGAAGGTACCTCTAAAAGGTAGCACTCCTCTAAGCCCTACAAAGGTCTCTACTGACTAAGTTGAGGGAAATGTGGTAATTAATTATTTGATCATGGATACCTAGGTAGGCTAGGTGATTTCAAAAATAGCATGCCAAACAAGAAAAACCAATTACAAATCATAAAGAAGATTTGAGATGCATACTTGGATTGCTTTTTAAGTGGTATCACAAAACATCAATTGTTAGTTTGGAAATATAGAGCACATGTATTTTATCCAAGCGATTCAAGCATGCATCTAAGCACCTAAGGATCACATCAAGCATAAATAAAACTCACAACAACATGCATGTTCATAAAATTTTGAAAAGTAAGTGATAGAGAGCGTACCTGGATAACATGCATGATTTATAAGATTCTTCCAAAAATGCTAGAGTGATTAGGACAAGTATGAATTATATAACATATTCATTATGTCTAATACATAATACCAAAGCCAAAATTGAGCCAAGGTAAGTCAAATGATTCCAAAAATAAAGAACCAATTCAAGCAATGTACAAGATCATCAGCATGCAATTAGAAAATGGAGCATCAAAAAAATAATTTCTAAAAAATGGCTTAGATCAACATATCGAAGGCCAAACTCTCATTCAAAGGACAAATTGCAGCAAAGACACCTAAAGGTTCTACAAAGTCCATATTAGATAAGAAAAAGCTGACATGCATAAATGAATTTTTTTAAAAATAATAATAATAAATGATCACATAAAATCATACAAAAAATCACACACATATTTTAAAGTGTCTATATCACATAAAAAATGAATCTAGGGTCGGATAATACTCAAAAAGGCATATTTTTTTTTTAAATATTTTATGTATCTAATATCAATTTCAAGAAGCCTAGAATTGAGGAAAAATATTGAATCAAATTTAAAAAGTCGTATGGTATTTTATTTTTGCAAAAAGGTCTTGGATGTCCAGAACTAGGTGAAAATGGAGCCCCCCTAAAGACTCGTTTATTTTCTATTCCAAAATGGTTTTCTAACTCAAACAAAACTTTAAATTCATGTTCATGAAGTGAGGAAAGTCATACAAGTTTTGATTTTTTTTTTTAAAAGCATTTTGAAGTTGCTGAAACGAATTTTAAAACTAAAGGGTCAATGGTTGAGTGAAAATTGGTAGCAAGGAAGAGTTTTGAAAAATTTTCTTATGTAGGGGTTCCATCAAGTCCCCATTCAATTTCAGTAAGTTTTACCTGTGTACCCCCATTAGTTTGAGAGCGCAAGTCTAAACCTATGTGAATAAAAACCAAATTTTTGAAAAAACAACAAAGGAGAAATGCAACTTAAATGAAATGAGTTGCATAATTTTAATAAAAAGTGTGTTCTTTGCCTAAAGCTAGAATGAATGTTTTTAAAAATCTTTTATTGGTGATTTGAATGCTTTTGAAAATGAATTTAAGGGAAATAAAAAAATAGGGACCCAATGATTTGTTAAATCCCAATCACTAGACACAAAATAAAAATTTTTGATTTCTAACTTAAGAGGGTTTTGAAAACAAGAGAAAAGCTAACTTGGACCCCTCTTTTTGGCTACCTTTCATTTGGGATCAAGGAGCCAAACTTATTACGGCAAAATTCATTTTTGAAAAAAAAAAAGAAAATTTGATTCAACTAAAAATGTCAATTTAATAAAAAATAAAAAATAAAACTTTCTAATATTTTAACCGACCAAAAGAAAAAAATTTAACCTAATCATTTAACCGACCAAAACAATATAATTTTAACACTAAAAAAAATAACCCCATAAAAGAAACATAAAAAGAACAACAACTTTATTATCTAACTTGCCAATCAATATAAATGCAACATTAAGAATTAATACCATCTAAATTAAGAACTTTTTGAAACTAACACTAACCTAATATTTCAACACTAAAGATTCAAAAACTTTTTAAAAATTGAAAATTAGCATCATTAGGAACCGTTTAAAACAAGCAATAACCCAATGTCCTAACATACCAAAAATGCAATAACATTTTAATAGTAACGATCAACACCATCAAACTCACATGCATACAACTACACTTATCATATATTCATTTGATTGATTTTAATACTTAAGAACAAGGTCACTTACATAATTCATTTCGGTCACATTGACTCTCCTATGTATATATAAAAATATGATTCCTAGTATTTATTCATGGAAAAGACAAAAGACACAAAGGCTTTTATCACATGGAAAGGTGTTGAGTAGATGGCCAACATGGATATTCACATTGACACATTACAAAGGGCACTCCAATGTCTTGGCAGTATCTAGTACCGTTCTTATACTTGAGACCATAGTTCCTATTGCAATAGTCATTCCAACATTAAATAATATAGGAATCCCGCGTGGTAGTTTTTTGGTTTAGGAGGAGATGGCGGCTTTAGAGGACGTTTGTAGTAGCAGGTACATAAAGGAATATGGCTAGTTATCTCACAAGATCACTTCCCACCAAGATGTAATAAAATACATGTTTGTGCGCAATCGTTGCCACATAGTCCCAAACCTTCACCGCATGGATCCCCATACCTGCCATTGTAAAAAAATATGAACAAACATCGAGCTAGAGACCCTAATTACTCCTACGCTAGCCCCAATCAACAAACCATCGACCCCGGAACATGCCCACCTGAAGCCATGCTCTCAAATCTAGATCCATTTCATGTAACTCCAGAACGAGGTTGTCCCAAAATACTATCAGACCGCTTGATTCATCCCCAACAATGACGCCATTTAATTCTTGCGCCAGATGGGTATTATCAACAAAATTTATAAAACCTATATCACCTTACACTAGGGTAGCATGGCTATTATAGTATAGCGGCTCTAGGATCGTCCACATGGATGGGTTTTTCTTCGTACAAGTGACTTTAGTGAAGGTAATGAAATGGTGCTTTTCCTTATGAAAATTAGCTTTTAAAGAAAATGGAATTGTGGTTGAAAAAGTTGATTTTAAGTTAATAAAAAATAACAATTGAAGTTAACTACAAAGAGAATGTCTCTTGGAGCTTTAGGTCACTAGGATCGGGTTCCTTAGGCAAAGGTGGAGATTTCGGATCTTCTCCTTACATTGGGGACAATAACATAAAGGATGGTTATCTCCCGAACCGGTTTTGTATTTAGCAATTAAGATTTGATCCAAACGGTTCATGAAAAATGGTAGTTACTTCCCATTAATGGCTTCAAACACTAAAGACCCTCACCTTGAACCACCTTCCAATGGCTCGTACTTGATAACTAATGAACATCCATGGATCTAGCAATAAGCATCCATAGAATCTAGAAAGCTTACCAAGTATTGGCCATTCAAGGTGATTCTCACCTTGAACAACCTTCCAATGGCTTGTACTTGATAACTAATGGACATCCATGGATCTAGCAATAAGCATCCATAGAAGCCAGAAAGCTTACCAAGTATTGGCCATTCAAGGTGATTCTCAGGGATTTAAAGCTAAACCTTGAAATAAAAACCATTAATGGTTAACAACTACCTTCATTTAAAGCAAGGAAAACACCCACCTTTGTATCCGGGTTCTTCACCTAATTTCCATCACTCCAAGAAACGTCAAACTTAGCCACTCATCCCCTGAGAAATCATCCTCAAAGGTTGTTTGGCTAGAAAGAAAATTGAAAACAAAATGAGAAGGAAAAGTAGAGCAAGGGCTCTATATATTTCTTCATACGGGAATTACAAGTGTTGTTTTCTCTAAAAGATTATACAAAAAGATATTTTTTATAAAGAGGTATTTCCAACCCCCCTTTATAGTTCATAACCAAGAAATCCTATCATTGGTTGATTGCAAGGAGAAAATAGTAATTTACACAAAAATCTGGAGATAAAAATCTAACGGAGTCAGTGCACGGGAATATTTCGCAGACCATGCGAAATTTCGCATGGTGTGCCAAATTCATTTTTGCTGTATCTTATGGTTTCGCAGGGTGTGCGAAATTTCGCACAGTGTGTGAAATTGTCCTTTACTCAGTCCTGAAACTGCTTCTCCTCTTGATTTTGCATGCTATGCAAAATTTCTACATGTTGGATTTCTTCCTCTGGTTTTCTTCCTTGCATCTCTGATTGGCTTGGCAACCTATTGCCAAGCTTGGAAAAGGGTTATGAAGTGCTCCAAAACTCGGATTCTTCATGTATTTGAGCTTCAACTTGCATTTCTATGGATTGCACAAAATTCTCCCTCATTTTTTGCTTGTTTCAATGATAAAAAGGCTACCAAAAACACCAAAACTAGCCAAAAAAATAATTAGTAACCCTTGCTAGGTTCCTTAATGTGCCAATTGAGTTAAAAAAGTATTAACTACTACTCAAAAGTGTTTAAAACAGTTAATTTCAAACTATAAAAGAGCACTTTTTGAGTAGTAATCACTCCCTCCAACTGACACATTGCTAGTCCCTTAGCAATGAAGGAGAGATAAAGAAAAATAGACAGTAAAATAATTTAGAAAATCATGCTAATCACTCCAAAAAATTTTCAAGTGGCATGATGCGGATCATACTCTCTCATGGAACATCAAAGAGGCAAAACCCAACCTTCAACAAGAGTCATCAAATATCTTGCTTAATCACAATTTATAAAGAGTAGGCATTATGCAAATTTAAGCATCAAAAGAATTTCTACTCCCAAAGGTCCAATCCTTACTCTTCCACAAAAATCTAAGTGTTAAGCTTATTAGTTTCCAATTATAGTATGTCAAACTATTCTTTCCCCCCAACCTAGTTCTTTCTCAAACCTTAGCAAACTAACCAACCTCCAATAGGCTAAGAACGCACCTCTTTTAATTCACATATTTTTTTCATTGTAGGAGTGCAATGCTAAAGGTATTGTTTTCTAAAGTGTCCATGTAACGGGGATCCATCGATGACTCCCAACCAATCAAGGTTTACGGCATCAAGCTTTAAGGATCTTTCGACCACTAACTCCTCATGTTTCACCTCGGATTTTTGAGATTGAAATTCAATACCCAAGCACCTACAATATGTTAAACTCCACCTATTCACCCTTGTAACGAGCATTGAGGTTGGTGACTCCCAACCAATAAAGGCTTAGGGCATCGGGTTTTAAAGACTTTCGCCATATACCCCTCGGACCTTGCTCGGGTTTCAAGATAAGTGGAACACTTTGTTCTTTGTTAATTTTTTTTTTGAAGGCTCATTGGCCTTTTATAAGGTGTCCCAACACTATTAAAATGAGGTGAAAGGTACCAAGTAGAAATTTTCCTAAGTTCAGGGGCTGAGATATTTTTTCATCTTATAATCGGAACCTAATGTGCATAGTGTGTGGCAAGATTAAAGTGGAAGAAATAAGGTTGAATTCAATAGGAGTTTCAATAATTTATCAACCTCAATAAGCATAATACAAACTCTAAGATTCAAGTGAAAAGACAAGAACTCAATTTCTCCTATTTCATTTTGAGAATTTTTCCTTAATAACCATGGAGAGTAGAGTAAAAACTTTTAAAATTAAGAAAAAAGTAACTAAATTAACAAATTAACCTAGCATTGTTAACAATACTTCCTTCCTCAACTCTCCCCCCAACCAAGATCAACATTGCCTTCAATGTGTCAAGAGCAATTGAAAATAAAGGGAGGAAGTGGTACCTCCTGAGTGAAATGGAGTCTGAGTCGTATAGGAGAAACCACATGAGTCAAAAAAACAAAAGAGTAATGAGTAGAGGAAATAGAAAAATGTCAAGTATAATAAAAAATGATGTCTATATATTAATATGAGAAAGTACCATATGAGATATCATCAGGTAATACATCCAATCCCAGAATATAAAGCATCAAAACAAGGAACAATCTCCACTAATATAATATGTAAATACAATAAGATAAAGAGATGTCTTATGATCAAGTAGTGGGAGTCTCAGGTGGAGATGATGCATCCTCAGGTGTAGCTGTGACTGTGTCAACTGTCTGAGGCTCATCCTAAGGATCAACTGAAGCAATGGCATTTGTGGTGTGATTACTACTCAAAAAGTGCTCTTTGGTAGCTTGTATTAAACCCTTTTAAACACTTTTGAGTAGTAGTTTTGGCCTTTTAACTCAATTGGCATGTTAAGGACCCTTGAAAGCAATTTTAATCACTTTGTGTAAGTTTTGGTGTTTTTGTTAGTAATTTGATCACCAAAGCAATCCAAGATTGAGGAGAGTTATGAGGAATCTTGGGCAAAGCTTGGAAGTCATTTGCCAAGAGTAAATCCGGAGTGCAAGGAGAAGAAGTAAAGAGAATCTGCCATGAAGCATATTATTGATGACAGTCGTGGCAGCCACTTTTGGAGCACTTTATAAAGTCCAATTGATGCATGCTATATACCATTTCAAAGATCAGGAAGTCAACAATCCAATGCTTCAAACGGTGCACAATTCGGAGTTGAAACAAAGAAGTTACAGCCATTGCAAGTCAATTACTCTGAAGGAAGCATTTTGCAAAGTGTTGCGAAATCACCCTTTTGTTGCGAAGTGATTTCGCAGCCTTTTTGTACAGTGTGGTGTATTTCCTCCTGAAGTTGCCCGATATATGCCGCAAGCTGGAAGCTGAGAACCTCAAGATGGAAGCCAACTTCGTAGGCCTGCGAGAATAACCTTTTGCTGCGAAGTGATTTCGCAGCCTTTTTGTGTGTCTGCGAAATCTCGCAGACATCATTTTCTCCTGCGAAATGGTCCTTAGTGCTTCCCGATATTTGCTATCGACATTGGGAGATATTTTCCATCAGATTTTTGTTGTCTAAATCCCAAAATACTCCTTGTAAGCCACCAATTACAAGATTCCTTAGCTTTTAAGTTAGTAAAAAGAGAAAATATCTATGTAATAATTAGTTTTGTATTATGTTCATATATATACTCTTCGAGAGCCTGTTCGAACAAGAGGAGACCCTTTGTAAAGTTTTGAAAAGAAAGTAAAGTTCAGGCCCTTTGTTTTGCCTTACCTTCTCACTTTGTATTATTTATTTCTTACTAAGTTATGCACTCTCTGAGGAATTTTCCCCAGAGAATGAGTAACTAAACCTCTAGTTCCTTGGAGCTAAGGTTGCTGGGGAAGGTTCCAAGTGCAAGAATGCAAAGCTTTGTGGTTTCAGCCATCAATGAAGAGGAAGTGAAATCCTTTAGTGATTTCTATGTTTTTAGTTAAATTAAAACACCTTAGAGTCACCTAGGCCAACACTTGGTAAGGCAAGTGATCTCCAACCAAGGAGATGCACTAGTTTACCCCTTGCGAGCCTCTGGGAGGTGACTTTAAGATAGGATTTTCTGGAATTGCCAACACTTGGTAAGCTTTTGGACTCCAAGGAGACATCCATTAGTTATCTCTTGTGAGCTTGAGAAGGGAAGTCCAAGGTTAAAGATCACCTTGAATGGTTAAGGCTTAGTGAGAGGCTTGAACCATTGCAAGTTGCATCAGTGAGAGAATTAAAGTTGAAATCTAATTAAAGGATGTATCTGTACAACACCGGTTAGAGAATTGACTATATGTTGATTCTCTCACGCGAGGAAATGAACCAACTGACCTGAGCTATGTCTTTTGCATGAGGAACCTCCCCAGTGAACCTGACCCTCCAAGGAATGTTTTCTTCCTAAGTAATTTCCATCACTTGCTTGGTAGTCATTTTAAATCTAAATCTTTGCCAATCAAAGTTTGTATTTTATTTCTTGAGCTAACCTTGAAATGAAACAATACCAATTCACTTTGAATTGGTATCATTTGTAATTTGGAAACCCTTCCCAGTGAACGATCCTAGAGCCACTATGCTATAGTAGCTTTGTCTTTGCTACCCTAGTAAATGGTGTAATAGGTTATAAATTTTGTTGATTACTCCCTCAATCAAGGAGCACCAGCTGGAGACGAATCAGCTAAGACACCAATTGGGCACGAATCATGGTGGCCTCCTGAGGTGGCGGGATTTGGACCTCTACTGTGGTAGTGTCCTCAGTTGGAATAGTATCCTCAATTGGAGCTAAAGGCTCTGATGATGCAGGAAGGTTAGGCTGGGGTGGAGGTCGAAGACCCAGATGCTGCTAGATCTAACGAAGTATAGCAGTCTGCTAGTTCTACTGGGAATGCATCTCAGCCATCTGCTGGAAGAGAGCAGCGTGTGTGGTGGACAATGTTTGCAAGGTAGCTACAAGGAAACTCCAAAGCAGAGATGGTGATGGAAGGCTCAAATGTAGTAGGAGCAACAAATGGAACAGTAGGAGTCATAGGGGGAGCAGTAGAAACAGCCTCAGGCATTGATTACTACCAAAAAGTGCTATTTTGTAGACCTAATTATAATGGTTTTAAGCACCTTTGAGTAGTAATCATATTCATTTAACCCAATTAATCCATTAAGGTCCTTAGTAATTGGTTTTAACCATTTTGTGGCAAGTTTACATGTTTTTATCAGCTTATGAATCAATTAAAGCATGCCAAATGATGGAGGAGCTACTTGGACAAGTTATGGAAAAGCTTTTGGAAGCTCAAATTCATGAAGAACCAAGCTTTGGAGCTCCATATCCCTTTGCCAAAGTCGTTCAAAGTATGCAAGGAAAGAACAATGGAAAAGAGGAAAAGCAAGCAAAGTGAAGAGAAGCAAAGAGGACAGCAGCTGCAGTCTTCTTTCGCACTTTTGGAGAACTTTCCGAAGTCCATTTTTTACATACTATATACCATTTCAAAGCTCTGGAAGTCAAGAATCCAACGCTTCAAACCGTGCATGATTTGGAGTTGAAATGAGGAAGATATGGCCTTCGGAAGTCAACTGCTCCAGGTTATGCGAAAATTTCGCATAACACCTTCAAAATTCGCATAACCCATGCGTGTTGCGAATTTTCCTCTGTTTTTGCCGACTCCACTTTAGATATTTTCCTTTGTATTTTGTGATGTAATTTCCTTTCTTATCCTTGTAACTAACCAATCACAAGCTTTTGCTTTTGTAAAGACTATATAAGGGGTGGAAATCACCTCTTGGAATATATAGAATAGATATTACGTTTAACACTTAAAATATATACGGAGCTCTCTCATTTCTCTTTTCTCTTCCCCATTTCTATTTTCTTAGTAGCCAAACAGTCTTTGAGGGCTTTTCCTCAGAGGATGATTGGCTAAAACTTTTAGTTTCTCAAAGTATGGATGTTATGTGATGACTTGGATGCAATCCCATGGAAATTTCTCGCACCCGGAAGGTAAGGTAGTCGTTTTTCATTAAAGGTTCATTAATGCAAAGTTTGGTTTTTATTTCCTTTGGACAACTTCCAATGGCCAATACTTGATAAGCTTTTGGATTTCTATCCATTAGTTATCTCCTACGAGCTATTGGAAGGTGAGGTTTTCAATTCCAAGTTTTTCATTAATCCATTAGAACCAATTTCAATGGCCATTGAAAGGTGAGTTTATCACCTAGAATGACTTTGAGTTGCCAATATTTGGTAAGCTTTTGGCTTTAGACCATTAGTTATCTCTTACGAGCCATTCAAAGGAAGTCTAAGGTGAATAACCATTGATGAAATTCACTACCATCTGTTTTGGCATTTTAAAGGATTAAAACTTGATTTGCTAAATCCATACCGATTCGGGAAGCAAGCATCACCATAGTTGCAACCCCAACGCGAGGAGCCTATCCTAAGATTTCCAATTTGCATAAGAGCCAGAGCACAGCTATCCTATCTTTGAGAAACTTGTTTTTACACCTTTCATTTTAGTCTTTAATGTTAGCTTAGATTAGTTTAAATCTTTCTAAAATATTTACATCTTCTTTTAAAGCTAACATCCATAAGAAAATCACCTATTTTCCTAATTTGAATATCACTAGTGTTTGCGAAAACCCTTCCCAGTGAACGATCCTAGAACCACTATGCTATAGTAGCTTGGCTACTTTAGTAATAGTATCTAAGGTATAAATTTTGTTGATACGCCTTTAAAGCTAAGCTACCATGAGTCGCATCAAGCATGGGCACTGGTGGTGCTGAAGTAGGTGATGCAGGGACAGGTGGTATATGATTACTACCCAAAAAGTGCTATTTTACACCTTTAATTCATTATGTTTTAAGCACTTTTGTGTGGTAATTCTCCATCTTTATTCCAATTGGCATGTTAAGGACCTAGCAATGACTTCTAATTGTATTTATGGCTAGTTTTAGTGTTTTGACAGCTTTTTGGATCATTAAGACAAGCCAAGCAAAGGAGAGAAGCAAAGAGAAGCTAAGAGAAAATGAAGAAAATAGAGGACAGCAGCTGCAGTCTTCCTTTGCACTTTTGGAGCACTTACTGAAGTCTATTTTCTACATTCTATATACCATTTCAAAGATCAGGAAGTTAATAATCCAACGCTTCAAACCATGTATGATTTGGAGCTAAAATAAAGAAGATATGGCCTTCGGAAGACAACTGCTCCAGGCTTGTGCGAAATTCGCACAACACCTTCAACTTGTGCGAAGCTTGTGCGAAACTCGCACAACACTCGCACAACACCTTCATCTTGTGCAAAGCTTGTGCGAAACTCACACAACACTTGCACAACACCTTCAAAATTCGCACAACCCATGCGTGGTGCGAATTTTCCTCTGTTTTTGCCGACTCCACTTTAGATCTTTTCTTATGTAATTTTTTGATGTAATTTCCTTTCTTATCCTTGTAACTAGCCAATCACAAGCTTTTTCTTTTGTAAAGACTATATAAGGGGTGGAAATCACCTCTTGAGAAATATACAACATGTGTGTTACGTTTTACACGTAGTGAAATACAGAGCTCTCTCGTTTTCCTTTTCTCTCTACTATTTTCTTTTTCTTGGAAGCCAAACAACCTTTGAGGATGTTTTCCCGGAGGATGAGAGGCTAAAATTTTGGTTTCTTGGAGTGAAGGAAGCTAGGTGAAAAGTCCAGATGCAAAGGTGGAAAACTCCCATGCATTAAATACAGGTAGTTGGAGTTCATAAATGGCTTCTAAATCCAAAGTTTTGCTTTAAATCCCTTAGAATCACTTTGAATGGCCAATACATGGTAAGCTTCGGGTCTCTGTGGATGCTTATTGCTAGATCCATATCAGTCCATTAGTTATCATGTACGAGCCATTGGAAAGTGGTTCAAGGTGAAGACCCATAGTGTCTAAAGCCATTAATGGACCTTGACTACCATTTCTATTGACTTTTTATGGATTAAATCTTCATTGTTAAACCTATACCGATTCGGGAAATAACTATAGGTTAAATCCCCAATGGGAGGAGAAAAATCCGGAATTTTCCACTTTGCATTCTGAACTTGATCCTAGCAACCTCTAGCTCCGGGAGACTTTCTTCCTACCATTTTTACTTAGTTTTATGTTAGTTTAGTTTCAAACACTTTCAAAACAAATTTTATTTTCTTTTAAACTTTAAGTTTTTGATAAAGGAAATCATTAAATTCAATTTCTAATCTTGAGTATATCACTGGTAGAATGAAAAACCATCCCAGAGTTCGACCCTAGAGCCACTATACTATAATAGCTTTGCTACGCTAGTATGAGGTCATAGGTTTTATAAATGTTTTTGATTAAATGACCCGATTGGAGTTACACGAGAATCAGTATAGTCTCTGTCAGAAGCTCGCCTTGCTCTGTAGGTACTGGAGTAGACTGTGTCTGCTTTGTCTGCGAGGGCTTTGGAGGTGCTACCATGGGATGGGCTCCTGGAGGTGCAAAATAGCCTGCTAACTAATTCCATTTGTCAAGAGTGAATCGCTCTCGACAAATGAAAAGACGCTCGTGCTGAGGCTCAATAGGAAAACCCATATGCTCCAAGATTGGGTAAAGCAACCTCGAGAATAGCAATGGAATGATATCCGCCCTCTGAAGCTTCTTCCTATGGACCTTTTCCTCAAAGTGGACGAGGGAGGCCATGATCAAGTGGTGTAGGCCAAAGTAGAAGCCCTTTGATATGCAGAACAAAGCATCCAAGATAGCTCATCGCCTCTGTACCGAATGCTATAAGGGAAAGAAGTTGGAGCGTAGCATGATTCATGCCCAATTGGTGTCTCAACTGATTCGCGTCCAGCTGGTGCTCCTTGATTGAGGGAGTAATCAAAAAAATTTATAACCTATTACACCATATACTAGGGTAGCAAAGAAAAAGCTACTATAGCATAGTGGCTCTAGGATCGTTCACTGGGAAGGGTTTTCAAATTACAAATGATACCAATTCAAAGTGAATTAGTGTTGTTTCATTTCAAGGTTAGCTTAAGAAATAAAATACAAACTTTGGTTGAAAAAGGTTTAGATTTAAACTAAGGGCACAACAAGTAATGGAAATTAATTATGAAGAAAAACATTCCTTGGAGATTTAGGTTCATAGGGGAGGTTCCTCATGCAAAAACATAGCTCCGGTCAGTTGGTTCACTTCCTCGCATTAGAGAATTAACATATAGTCAATTCTCTAACCGGTGTTGTACAAATGCATCCCTTAATTGGATTTCAGCTCTAATTCCCTCTCACTGATGCAACTTGCAATGGTTCGTGCCTCTCACTAGCACTTACCATTCAAGGTGATCTTTAACCTTGGACTTCCCATCTCAAGCTTGCAAGAGATAACTAATGGATGTCTCCTTGGAGTCCAAAAGCTTACCAAGTGTTGGCAATTCTAGAAAATCCTACCTTCAAGTCACCTCCCAAAGGCTTGCAAGGGGTAAACTAGTGCATCTCCATGGACAGAAATCACTTGCCTTACCAAGTGTTAGTCCAGGTGACTCCAAGGCGTTTTAAGTTAACTAAAAATATAGAAATCACTAAGGATCACACTTTCTCTTCATTCATGGCTGAAACCACAAAGCTACTAATTCATGCACTTGGAACCTTTCCCGGCAACCTTAGCTCCAAGGAACTAAAGGTTTAGTTACTCATTCTCTGGGGAAACTTCCTCAGAGAGTGCATAACTAGTAAATGAAAAAATACAATCAAAGTGAGAAGGTAAGGCAGAGCAAAGGCTCTGTATTTTACTTTCTTTCCAACTTTTACAAAAGGTCCGTTGTTTTTTTGAGAACAGGCTCCCGAGAGCTATTTATATGAAAATTACAATAATAATTATTACATGTATATTCACCCTTTTTCCTAACTTAATAGCTAAGGAATCCTACAATTGGTGACTTACAAGGAGAGTTTTGGGATTTAGACAACAAAAATCTGAATAAAAATATCTCAATGTGATAGTCGCAAATATCGGGAAGCACTAAGGACCATTTCGCAGGTGAAAACGAGGTCTGCGAGATTTCGCAGACGCATAAAAAGGGCTGCGAAATCACTTCGCAGCAAAAGGCTGATTTCGCAGCGCTGCGAAGTTGGCTTTCAGCTTGCAGTGTTCGGCTTCCAATGGCTGTAACTCCTTCATTTCAGCTCCGAATTGCGCACCATTTGAACCATTGGATTGCTGACTTACTAATATTTGAAACGACATATAGAATGCGTAAATTGGACTTCAGGAAGTGCTCCAAAAGTGGCTGACATGACTGACATCAAAAATTGCTTCATGGCAGATTTCTCTTTGCTTCCCCTCCTTGCATTCTGGATTTGCTTATGGCAAAGGACTTCAAAGCGATGGTTTTTCATGTTTCTGAGCTTTCCATTGCTTTGCCATGGATTCCAAATAACTCTCCTCAATCTCATATTTCTTTGGTGATCAAAAAGCTATCAAAACACCAAAACTTAACACAAATTGATTAGAAGTGCTTGCAAAGGTCCTTAATATGTTAATTGGGTTAAAAGGCAATAACTACTACTCAAAAGTGTTTAAAAGAGTTAATTACAAGCTATCAAATAGCACTTTTTGAGTAGTAATCACTCCTCCCAACCGACATATTGCTAGTCCCTTAGCAATGAAGGAGAGAGAAATAAAAATAAACATTACTATAATTTACAACATCATGCTGATCAAAAAAACAATTCTCAAGTGGCATGATGATCTAACTCTCACATGGAACATTAAAGAAATAAAACTCAAACTTCAACAAGAGTTATCAAATAACTTTGCTAAACACTATTGATCAAGGGAATGCATTATGCAAATTGAAGTTTTAAAATCATTTTCACTTCCAAAGAACCAAACTTTATTCTTCCACAAAAATCTAAGTGTAAGATGATAGTTTTCGAATATAGCATGTTAAACTAATCTCTCCCCCCAACCTATCTCTTTTCAACACTTAGCAAACTGACCAAATTCAATAGGCAGAGAACACACTTTTTTTTTTTTTTGAAGGTACAAGGCTTAAGGGGTATTCTTTTATGAATTGTCCATGTAACGAGGGTCCATCGATGACTCCCAACCAATTAAGGTTTAGGGCATGAAGCTTTAAGGATTTTTCAACCACTAACTCCTAGGATTTTACCTCGGACTTTTGAGAATGAATTTTTAATACCCAAACACCTACCATATGCTAACTCCACCTATCCACCCTTGTAACGAACATTGAGGTCGGTGACTCCCAACCAATTAAGGCTTAGGGCACCAGGTTTTAATGATTTTCACCATATACCCCTCAGACCTTGCTCGGGTTTCAAGGCAAGCAAACATTTTGCTTTCTTTCTATTTTTTTTTTTCAAAGGCTCATTGGCCTTTCATAAGGTGTCTCACATTATTAAATGAGGTCAAAGGTACCAAGTCCCAAAATTTTCCTAAGTCAAGAGGGAAATAGTTTTTCATCTTATAATCAGAATCTATTGTGCACAGTGTGTGGATAGCTTAAAGTGGAAGAACTAAACTTGATTTCAATAGAAGCTTCAACAATTGAACCACTTTAGTAAGCATAATCCAAACTCTAAGTCAAGTGAAAAGTAAAAGTTCAGTTTCTCCTATTTTAGTTTGAAAATTTTTCCTCTTAATCCATAGAGATTAGAGTAAAAAGTAAAAAACTACAACTAATTTACCAACATAACTGAATTACCAAAATAACTTAGCATACTTCCTTCCTCATTTCTCTCTCTCTCTCTCTCCCCCCCCCCCTAACCGAGCTGAGCATTGTCCTCAATGTGATATGGGTAATTGAAATTATAGGGAGGAAGTGGTACCTCCTAAGTGATATCAATTTCGAATACTGATTGGAGAAACCACATGTTTCAAAAAGAATAAAAGATGTGAGCAAAGGAAATAAGAATAAATTAATGCTAAGAGTTAACAAAAAATGCTAGACTTGTATTACTTTAATTCATGTGAGTACAATCGGAAAGAAAGCAATACAAGTAATCCCCATATATGATATCAAAATGATGGGATTTCATAAAAGACTAACAAAAACGAAATACATAAAAGAAATATATAATAGATATATAAATGATCAAATAGGTGGATGATGCTGGAGTTGATGGCTTAGGCAGATGGCTCTGTCCCTTCAGTAGCTGATTCAGGAGGGGCCTGAGGCTCTGTGGCCTGTGAGTGTGGCACTGCAGTGGTGGGGGTGATATGCTCAGCAGCTGATGGAAGACCTAGATGATGCTGGAGCTGCCTCAAGATGGCAGTATGCTGAACCTGGGTGGTCAACATCTGCTCCTGGCGAGCTCGAATAGCTGTCATCTCCTGAGCAAGGCTACTTTGAGATGCGGTAAGGGTCTGCAGTAGGCGGCATAAATCTCTATACTCTGAAATGGGAATGGCCATCCTTGGCTCAGCTGAAGTAGAGGGCTCTGATGAGGCTGGAGTAACTAGAGGGGCTCTGGATATGGTAGGAGAAGCAATGGGTATACCCTCAGGTATATGATCTGGAGATGCTCTCCTGGCAGCTGGTATCTCAGTTGGCTGTGGGAGCACTGGCTGTGGGAGCTCTAGCTGCTCAGCTCTATACGTTGTCATATTGGTCCACTTGTCAAGAGTAAATACCTCTCGGCATATACGCTTGCGCTCCAGCTGAGGATTTGATGGATAGCCCAAATGCTCCAGAATCTGACACAACAGCCGTGGAAAAAGAAGTGGAATGGCATCAGTTCGTTGCAGCTTCTTCTTATGCACCTTCTCTTCAAAGTAGAGAAGGGCAACCATAATTAGGTGGTGAGGGCCAAAGAAATATCCCTCTGAAATCCTAAACAGGGCCTCTAAAAGAACTCCTCTCCTCTGAGTCCAATGTTGTAGTGGATAAATGTTGTGAGGCAAGAGTGCATTAATGAGAAACATGCTCGGAGGAAGTTCTCTCCTCAATAGATGTGGATTTGTGAAAGCTCTTCTGGACAAGATATGAACCATTTCTAGCTAAAAGGGACTAGTCCATACTCGGTAATCCTCAAAATGGCTTGGCTCGTATGGTATATGCAGGGCCTCTACTATATGGTAAGCTCCTAAAATGCCATGCCGACCGTCAGAAAATAGTAAAATGGATTAGATTAGGATCTTTGACCTGATTAGTAGTCATGGACTGATAAAAATCCATGGCTACTCTGGGATAGAAGAAATCTCTTGGGGTCAGTAGATGCTCCATGCGATATCTGCGCAGTAGGTGGAATGAATCTGCAAGCTTCGGCCGCAATTTGAAGGTGGCTGTGTCAAAGCACAGCTTAGAGTGAAATGGTCGAGCTCGGCAGTCCAAATTCCCTTCAATTGGCGATTGAGTCAGCATCGGACGCCTAATTAGAACTTCAGGAGCTATCCTAGATGGAATTTAGGATTCTGAAAGTGGCGGCTGGTGCTCATAAAGCTCCACCGGAGGCTCTGACGACGGCGCCGAAGATGGTGCCGGAGAGGGCTCTGGTGAGGGAACCGAGGACTGCTCTGTTAAGTCTATGGGCTTTGAGCTTTCGACCCTGGCTCTCTTTTGCAGGGGACGACCCCCTGACCTAGTGAGATAACGCCTCGTCGGAGGCTTCTGTGGTGCGGGATTCGTGGAAGGTGAAGCAGCTTTCGACCGTGGAGGTTCAAAGGTGGGGCCTTGAACAGGCGCCTCTCGCGGGACTCGTTTGCGGCTGGAAGGAGAGGATGATTTGGCTCCTCTGGTTCGCGCCATATCGGACTGACGAAATTTGGCCGGAAGTGATGACCGGAGGAGATGATCGGAGGTTCGCACGTCGTCGGGCTCGGGCACTGGAGTGAACAGACGGTTGCTATGGCGTTTCCTCTTTCTGAAACCCTTTAGCAACTCAAATGACCGGTTTTTATAAAAAATAACGGAATATTAAAGGTCATTTTGATTTTCGCAAAAGAAGGCCGATTTCGCAGCAAAAGGGGGTTTTCGTAGAAAAAAAACTATTTTCGCAGCCCATTTCGCAGCTACGAAATGGGGGTCACTGTGCTGCGAAATGGCACTCGTGTGCCAAAATTGGTTTCGCAGCTGTGAAACACCCTGTGGAATGGAGCTTTAGCTGCGGAACTGGGAATTTTCATGCTTTGGAGCTTCGCAGCCGTTTCGCAGCTTCAAAATGGGGGCTCATGTGATGCAAAGTGGCACTCATGTGCCAAACTTGGTTTCGCAGTTGCGAAAATTTTCACAGAGGAGTCAATTGAGTTGCAAAATGATTTCGCAAAGGACGACCGTTTTCGCAGAGACACGTTGATTCCGTAGCGGTTTCTTTTAGGTTGCGAAACGGTTTCGCAGCGAAATGCTAATTTTGCAGAGAATTCTCTTAGGCTGCAAAATCTCGCAGACCCCTGTTTTTGCCCTAATTTTGCACTTTTCTCGCTCCAAAAGACTTTCTTTCAATTTCTTTGCATTTTCTTTTACTTAAGATCATTCAAAAAGACTAAATTACATATAAATACACAATTTAAGATCAAAAATTAAAATCAAAAGTATGGATTAAGCTTTGAAATTTACAAAATTTACAAAAATTTTAGACTTTGGTGAAACCATGTCCATCAAACCCTTATTTGCTTAGGTTTTTTGTGGCTCAAGGAGGTTGATTTCCTCCTTTTCTGGTTTGAATGGCTCCATGAATGGCTTGAGACGATATCCATTGACTCTAAAGGTGTCCTTGCCATTGGAATTCAATAATTCCACCACTCCATTAATATGTACTTGGTGAATAATGAAAGGACCTATCCACCTTGACTTGAGCTTTCCAGGAAAGATATGGAGTCGTGTGTCATAGAGTAGAACTCTTTGTCATTTTTGAAATTCTTTGTTGGAGATTAGTTGATCATGCCACTTCTTTATCCTCTGTTTTGCAACTTTAGAATTGATGTAAGCATCATTTCTTAATTCCTCCATCTCATTAAGGTCTAAGCACCTCTTTGCTCCGGCTTTGATCAAGTCCATATTCAACTTTTTGATTGCCCACCAAGCTTTGTATTCAACTTCCACAGGGAGATGGCACGCTTTGCCATAGACAAGACAATAGGGAGACATGCCAAGAATAGTCTTATAAGTTGTTCTATATGCCCACAATGAATCATGAAGCTTAACAGACCAATCTTTTCTGCTTGAATTCACCACTTTCATCAATATGTTCTTTATTTCCCTGTTTGCTAGCTCAACTTGCCCGGAAGTCTGAGGATGATAAGGTGTAGCTACCTTATGCTTTACTCCATACTTGGCTAATAAAGTTTCAAAAGGTTTGTTGCAAAAATGAGTACCTCCATCACTGATTATGGCTTTGGGCACCCCAAATCTTGAAAAAATGTTCTCTTTAAGAAACTTGAGAACCACTCTGTGATCATTTTGTTTACAGGGGATTGCCTCAACCCATTTAGAAACATAATCCACCCCCACCAAGATATAAGAATTACCAAAAGACATTGGGAAAGGTCCCATGAAGTCAATGCCCCATACATCGAATAGCTCAACTATTAGAATGGGGTTCATAGGCATTTGATTTCTTTTTGTTAGCCTTCCAAGCCTTTGGCATCTATCACAACTTCTACACATGATGTGGGCATCTTTGAAAAGAGATGGCCAAGTAAACCCTGATTGCAACACCTTCATGTCTGTTTTCTGAGAGACAAAGTAGCCTCCACATGCATTCTCATGACAATGGTTTAGAATCCCTTGTTGCTCTTCTTCAGGGACACACTTCCTTATGATCTGATCTGCACAATACTTAAAAAGGAAGGGCTCTTCCCAATAATAAGCATGAATTTTTGCAAAGAAGTGCTTCCCGTCTTGTGCATTCCACTCTCTTGGAATTTCACCAATAACTAGATAATTAGCAATATGAGCATACCAAGGAGTTTTTACTAGGAACATAAGTGATTCCTCAGGAAAGTCATCATTAATAGGCAAGGCATGGGAATTATGTGATATAGCTAACCTTGAAAGGTGGTCAGCTACCACATTCTCAACTCCTTTCTTATATCTGATTTGGAGATCGAATTCTTGTAACAAAAGAATCCATCTAATCAACCTTGCTTTTGCATCTTGCTTTGTCAATAAAGACTTCAAGGCTAAATGGTCAGTGAAAACAATGATGAAAGCCCCTACCAAATAAGCACGAAATTTGTCTAAGGCAAATACCACAACTAACAATTCTTTCTCTGTAGTTGTGTAGTTCCTTTGAGCTTCGTTCAATGTTTTGCTTGCATAGTAGATCACATAGGGATTTCCATATTCTCTTTGGCCAAGCACAGCTCCTATAGCAAAGTCACTGGCATCACACATCAGTTCAAAGGGTAGTTGCTGATTACTACCCAAAAAGTGTTATTTTACACCTTTAATTCATTATGTTTTAAGCACTTTTGTGTAGTAGTTCTCCATCTTTATTCCAATTGGCATGTTAAGGACCTAGCAATGACTTCTAATCATATTTGTGGCTAGTTTTAGTATGTTGACAGCTTTTTGGATCATTAAGACAAGCCAAGCAAAGGAGAGAAGCAAAGAGAAGCAAAGAGAAAATGAAAAAAATAGAGGACAACAGCTACAGTCTTCCTTCACACTTTTGGAGCACTTTCCGAAGTCCATTTTCTACATGCTATATACGATTTCAAATCTCAGGAAGTCAAGAATCCAACGCTTCAAACCATGTACGATTTGGAGCTGAAATGAGGAAGATATGGCCTTCGGAAGACAACTACTCCAGGCTTGTGCGAAATTCGCACAACACCTCCAGGTTGTGCGAAATTCACACAACACCTTCCAAATTCGCACAACCCATGTGTGGTGTGAATTCTCCTCTGTTTTTACTGACTCCACTTTAGATCCTTTCTTATGTATTTTTTTGATGTAATTTCCTTTCTTATCCTTGTAACTAACCAATCACAAGCTTTGCTTTTGTAAAGACTATAAGAGGGGTGGAAATCATCTCTCAACATGTGTGTTACGTTTTACACTTAGTGAAATACAGAGCTCTCTCGTTTTCCTTTTCTCTCTACTATTTTCTTTTTCTTGGAAGCCAAACAACCTCTGAGGATGTTTTCCCAGAGGATGAGAGGCTAAACTTTTGGTTTCTTGGAGTGAAAGAAGCTAGGTGAAAAGTCCAGATGCAAAGGTGGAAAACTCCCGTGCATTAAATACAGGTAGTTGGAGTTCATAAATGGCTTCTAAATCCAAAGTTTTGCTTTAAATCCCTTAGAATCACTTTGAATGACCAATACATGGTAAGCTTCAGGTCTCTGTGGATGCTTATTGCTAGATCCAAATCAGTCCATTAGTTATCATGTACGAGCCATTGGAAAGTGATTCAAGGTGAAGACCCATAGTGTCTAAAGCCATTAATGGACCTTGACTACCATTTCTATTGACTTTTTATGGATTAAATCTTCATTGTTAAACCTATACCAGTTCGGGAAATAACTGTAGGTTAAATCCCCAATGCGAGGAGAAAAATCCGGAATTTTCCACTTTGCATTCTGAACTTGAACCTAGCAACCTCTAGCTCCGGGAGACTTTCTTTCTTCCATTTTTACTTAGTTTATGTTGGTTTAGTTTCAAACACTTTCAAAACAAATTTTATTTTCTTTTAAACTTTAAGTTTTTGATAAAGGAAATCATTAAATTCAATTTCTAATCTTGAGTATATCACTGGTAGAATGAAAACCCATCCTAGAGTTTGACCCTAGAGCCACTATGCTATAGTAGTTTTGCTAATCTAGTATGAGGTCATAGGTTTTATAAATGTTTTTTTTATTAAATGACCCGATTGGATTTTCACGCGAATCAAAATGGTGCCGTTGCCGGGGATGGTGCCACAATACAGTGATACAACCTTTTAGAGGCTACTTGTGATTTTCATCACAAGTTTGGTGAATTCCTTTTTCACTAACTTCATTTCCTTTCTTTTAATTGTAGAATTCCTTTTGTTTTCTTTCTAACCTTAACTTTTTTTCTAGTTTTCTTTTGTTTTTGTTGTTTTTGTTTTATTTCAGGTAAGTTGTAACTTGTGCATGTCGTATTGGATTCGGGACCAAGAGGGAAGATTAGTAAGGATTGAGAATCCTCAAGACACAGAGTTGGATATTTGTGTAAACATCATGGACCCTTCACAAGAGGATCAGAATTCTCAACACGGTCAAGGGGGTAATCCAAATGCATATCTATCCATGAGGGATAGAATGCACCCACCAAGGATGAGTGCACCCTCATGCATTGTACCTCCTCTTGAGCAGCTGATTATAAGGCCCCATATTGTGCCCCTCCTACCAAATTTCCATGGAATGGAAAGTGAGAATCCATATGCCCACATCAAGGAGTTTGAGGAGGTATGCAATACCTTTAGAGAGGGAGGAGCTTCAATAGACTTGATGAGACTCAAGCTATTCCCTTTTACTTTGAAGGACAAGGCAAAAATATGGCTTAATTCTTTAAGGCCAAGGAGCATAAGGAATTGGGTTGATCTTCAGGCCGAATTTTTGAAGAAATTTTTCCCCACCCATAGGACCAATGGGTTGAAGAGACAAATCTCAAAATTTTCTGCAAAAGAAAATGAGAAGTTCCATGAATATTAGGAAAGGTATATGGAGGCCATCAATGCTTGTCCTCATCATGGCTTTGATACATGGCTCTTGGTGAGCTATTTTTATGATGGGATGTCTTCCTCCATGAAGCAAATTCTTGAAACCATGTGTGGGGGAGATTTTATGAGTAAGAATCCAGAAGAAGCCATGGACTTTTTAAGTTATGTATCTGAAGTAACAAGAGGATGGGATAAGCCCAACTCAAGGGAAATGGGAAGGATGAAAGCTCCTGTAAATCCAAAGGGTGGTATGTACATGTTAAGTGAAGACATGGACATGAAAGCTAAGGTGGCAACAATAGCAAGGAGGTTGGAAGAACTTGAGTTGAAAAAGATGCATGAAGTCCAAGCCATTTCCGAGACACAAGCCCATGTCATGCCATGCACCATTTGCCAATCATGTGATCATGTGGTAGATGAGTGCCCAACCATGCTAGCTATGAGGGAGATGTTAGGTGATCAAGCCAATGTTATGGGGAAATTTAGGCCTAACAACAATGCACCTTATGGAAACACCTATAATTCAAGATGGAGAAACCATCCAATTTTTTCTTGGAAACCAAGACCACCTCCATACCAACCACAAGCCCAAACCCAAGCACCTCAACAAACCTCTTCAGTGGAGCAAGCCATTGCGAACCTAAGTAAAGTCATGAATGACTTTGTAGGTGAACAAAAGGCAATCAATTCCCAATTGCACCAAAAGATTGAAAATGTTGAGAGTTCTCAAATTAAGAGAATGGAGGGGATGCAAAATGATCTATATCAGAAGATAGATAATATTCAATACTCCATCTCTAGGCTTACCAACCTCAACTCAGTGAATGAGAAAGGAAAGTTTCCCTCTCAACTAAGCCAAAATCCCAAGGGTGTTCATGAAGTTGAAACCCAAGATGGGGAGTCTTCAAAGTTGAGGGAGGTCAAAGCTGTGATCACCTTGAGGAGTGGAAAGGAGGTTGATCAACCCTTGCCTAAGGTGAGGCAAGATGAAGAACTCATGTCAAAGAGAACCTTGGTTAAAGAGAGCAATAACCAAGAAGAGAAGAGTGGGAAGAAAAGTGCATCCAAATCAAGCATTGAAGAAGTGCCAAGGATAGTGATTAAAGAGGATATGATGAAGAAACATATGCCTCCCCCTTTTCCTCAAGCTTTACATGGAAAGAAGGAAATCAAGAATTCATCAGAAATTCTTGAAGTCTTGAGACAAGTGAAAGTGAATATACCTGATGCGACTCATGGTAGCTTAGCTTTAAAGGCGTATCAACAAAATTTATACCTTAAATACTATTACTAAAGTAGCCAAGCTACTATAACATAGTGGTTCTAGGATCGTTCACTGGGAAGGGTTTTCGCAAACACAAGTGATATTCAAATTAGGAAAATAGGTGATTTTCTTATGGATGTTAGCTTTAAAAGAAGATGTAAATGTTTTAGAAAGATTTAAACTACTCTAAGCTAACATTAAAGACTAAAATAAAAGGGTGTAAAAACAAGTTTCTCAAAGATAGGATAGTTATGCTCTGGCTCTTATGCAAATTGGAAATCTCAGGATAGGCTCCTCGCGTTGGGGTTGCAACTATGGTGATGCTTGCTTCCCGAACCGGTATGAATTTAGCAAATCAAGTTTTAATCCTTTAAAATGGCAAAACAGATGGTAGTGAATTTCATCAATGGTTATTCACCTTAGACTTCCTTTGAATGGCTCGTAAGAGATAACTAATGGTCTAAAGCCAAAAGCTTACCAAATATTGGCAACTCAAAGTCATTCCAGGTGATAAACTCACCTTTCAATGGCCATTGAAATTGGTTCTTAACGGATTAATGCAAAACTTGGAATTGAAAACCTCACCTTCCAATAGCTCGTAGGAGATAACTAATGGATAGAAATCCAAAAGCTTATCAAGTATTGGCCGTTGGAAGTTGTCCAAAGGAAATAAAAACCGAACTTTGCATTAATGAACCATTAATGAAAAACGACTACCTTACCTACCAGGTGCGAGAAATTTCCATGGGATTGCATCCAAGCCATCACATAACATCCATACTTTGAGAAACTAAAAGTTTTAGCCAATCATCCTTTGAGGAAAAGCCCTCAGAGGCTGTTTGGCTACTAAGAAAATAGAAATGGGGAAGAACAGGAGAAGAGAGAAAAACAGAGCTTTATATATTCCTAAGTTAATGTACAGAGGATCGATCACCCTATATCCCTTCCATCTTCCCATTTTTTCTTTTGGAGGTGCTGTGCACCTCTATATATAGCAAAATTACAAGATAAAGCCTTATGTCGGCTGAATACAAGGTTACAAAAGGAATTTACATGATAAAATAACAAGCTACAAATATCTGGGAAGTCGGTGGTGCGTGCGTGGAGAAACAGAGGAAATTTGGCAAGGTAAAAGGCACATTGCGAAATTTTCGCAATGTGAATTACTCATGATGCGAAGTGCCATATTTTCGCATCATGAGTTAATTCACCTTGCGAAATTTTTGCAAGGTGGGTCTTCATGGTGCGAAGTGGCCAAATTTCGCACCATGAAGAAAATCTCCTTGCGAAATTTTCGCAATGTGAAATTCACCTTGCGAAATTGGTCATTTGGCATGATGCAGTTGCCTTCCGAAGGCCATATCTTCCTCATTTCAGCTCCAAATCATACACGGTTTGAAGCGTTGGATTCTTGACTTCCTAAGCTTTCAAATGGTATATAGCATAAAAAAAATAGACTTCATGAAGTGCTTCCAAAGTGCGAAAGAAGACTGCAGCTGTTTTCTTCACTCTGTTTTCCTCTTCTCCATTGCTTGTGCTCGTGTTTCCACTTGAAATTCAAGCCTGTAATCGTCCAAAATCCTTGCTTAACTCACCCAAATAGCTCCTCCATCAATTGGCATGCTTGAATCGATTCATAAGCTGATAATAACATGTAAAGTTGCCACAAAATGGTTTAAACCAATTACTAAGGACCTTAATGAATTAATTGGGTTAAATGAATATGATTACTACTCAAAGGTGTTTAAAACCATTATTATTAGGTCTACAAAATAGCAATTTTTGGTAGTAATCAATACCCTTACTTGATATGATCAAGCAAGTCCCCACATATGCAAAGTTTTTAAAGGACTTGTGCACGGTCAAGAGAGGGTTACATGTGACAAAGAATGCATTCCTCACTGAGCAAGTAAGTGCTATCATTCAGAGTAAGTCTCCAGTTAAGTATAAAGATCCGGGATGCCCCACCATTTCAATCAACATCGGAGGGACACATGTGGAGAAAGCTTTACTAGACTTGAGGGCAAGTGTGAATTTGCTCCCATACTCTGTGTACAAGCAACTGGGACTTGGAGGATTGAAGCCCACAACCATTACTCTCTCCTTAGCTGATAGGTCAGTCAAAATCCCAAGGGGGGTGATAGAGGATGTTCTAGTTCAAGTGGACAAATTCTACTATCCTGTGGATTTTGTGGTGCTTGATACTGATCCCACTGTTAAGGAGGCAAATTACGTGCCAATCATCCTTGGGAGGCCTTTCCTAGCTACCTCCAATGCCATCATCAATTATAGAAATGGGGTGATACAACTCACATTTGGGAACATGACCTTGGAATTAAATATATTCCACCTATGCAAGAGGCATCTTCACCCAGAAGAGGAGGAAGGATTGGAGGAGGTGTGCTTGATCAACACCTTGGTTGAAAAGCATTGTGACAAGAATTTAGAAGAGAGCTCGAATGAAAGCCTTGAAATGCTTGAAGAAGGGTTACCTGAACCCTTTGATGTGCTAGCCATCATGTCTCCTTGGAGGAGACGGGAAGAGATCTTACCACTATTCAATAAGGAGGACTCACAAGGAGCAGCTTTGGAGGACCCTCCAAAGCTTGTTTTAAAGTCGCTTCCTGTTGATTTGAAGTATGCATATTTGGAGGAAGATGAGAAATGTCCAGTGGTGGTTTCTTCAACTCTCACTAGTGATCAAGAGGATAGTCTTTTGGGAGTCCTCAGAAAATGTAAGAACACCATTGGATGGCAAATTTCTGATCTGAAAGGGATTAGCCCTTTAATGTGCACCCACCATATTTATATGGAGGAAGATGCAAAACCAGTGAGGCAGCCCCAGAGGAGGTTGAATCCTCACATGCAAGAGGTGGTGAGGGGTGAAGTTCTGAAGCTACTTCAAGTAGGGATCATATATCCCATTTCAGATAGATTGTGGGTGAGCCCCACCCAAGTAGTTCCAAGAAATCTGGAATTACTGTGATCCAGAATGAGAAAGGGGAGGAAGTCTCTACACATCCTACCTCAGGATGGAGGGTGTGTATAGACTACAGGAGGTTGAATTCAGTGACTAGGAAGGACCATTTCCCATTGCCTTTCATGGATCAAGTCCTTGATAGAGTCTTAGGACATCCTTTCTACTGTTTTCTGGATGGTTACTCGGGGTACTTCCAAATAGTGATTGATTTGGAAGATCAAGAAAAGATGACCTTCCCTTGCCCCTTTGGTACTTTTGCATATAGGAGAATGCCCTTTGGTTTATGTAATGCTCTTGCAACTTTCCAAAGATGTATGCTAAGCATCTTCAGTGATATGGTGGAACGCATCATGGAAGTCTTCATGGATGACATCACTATATATGGAAGTTCTTACGAGGAGTGTTTGTTGCATTTAGAAGTTGTTCTCCAAAGATGTATTGAGAAAGACCTAGTGCTAAATTGGGAGAAGTGTCATTTTATGGTACAACAAGGAATTGTCTTAGGACATATAATCTCCGAGAATGGCATTGAGGTAGATAAGGCAAAGATGGAGCTAATTGTTAAGTTGCCACCTCCCACAAATGTTAAAGGAATTAGGCAATTCCTAGGACATGCCGGGTTCTATAGGAGATTCATTAAGGATTTTTCAAAAATCTCAAAGCCTCTTTGTGAACTCTTGGTAAAGGATGCCAAGTTTGTGTGGGATGAGAAATGTCAGAAGAGTTTTGAGGAACTAAAGCAATTCCTCACAACTGCACCAATAGTGAGAGCCTGAAATTGGAAATTACCTTTTGAGGTAATGTGTGATGCAAGTGATCTTGCTATGGGGGCTGTTTTGGGGCAAAGAGAAGATGAAAAGCCCTATGTGATTTATTATGCGAGCAAAACTTTGAACGAGGCTCAAAGAAACTACACAACTACTGAGAAGGAGTTGTTGGCAGTAGTTTTTGCCTTGGATAAGTTTCGCGCCTATTTGGTAGGGTCCTCTATAGTGGTGTTCACTGACCATTCCGCTTTGAAGTACTTGCTAACCAAGCAAGATGCCAAGGCAAGATTGATAAGATGGATGCTTTTGCTCCAAGAATTCAATCTCCAAATCCGGGATAAAAAGGGAGTAGAAAATGTGGTAGCTGACCACTTGTCAAGACTTGTGATAGCACATGACTCACATGTTCTACCTATCAATGATGACTTCCCTGAGGAGTCTCTCATGTCAATAGAGGTAGCTCCATGGTATTCTCACATTGCAAATTTTTTTGTTACTGGAGAAGTTCCAAGTGAGTGGAGTACCCAAGATAAGAGGCATTTCTTTGCTAAGATCCATGCCTACTATTAGGAGGAGCCTTTTCTCTTCAAATATTGTGCGGATCAAATCGTAAGGAAATGTGTTCCTGAACAAGAGCAATCAGGAATTCTATCCCATTGTCATGATAGTGCATGTGGAGGTCATTTTGCTTTCTAGAAAACAGCTATGAAAGTGATCCAATCAGGTTTTTAGTGGCCCTCTCTTTTCAAGGATGCCCACTCTATGTGCAAGGGATGTGATCGGTGTCAAAGGCTTGGTAAGCTAACACGCCGAAATATGATGCCCTTGAACCCCATCTTGATAGTGGATGTCTTTGATGTTTGGGGGATAGACTTCATGGGACCATTTCCAATGTCGTTTGGACATTCCTACATTTTGGTGGGAGTGGATTATGTCTCTAAGTGGGTAGAAGCAATCCCATGTAGGAGCAATGATCATAAGGTGGTTCTTAAATTCCTTAAGGACAACATCTTTGCAAGATTTGGAGTGCCTAAGGCCATTATCAGTGATGGAGGAACCCACTTTTGCAATAAGCCTTTTGAGACTCTTCTAGCCAAATATGGGGTTAAGCACAAGGTAGCTACACCTTATCACCCTAAAAAAAGTGGCCAAATTGAGTTAGCTAACCGGGAGATCAAGAATATATTGATGAAGGTGGTGAATGTGAATAGGAAGGATTGGTCTATTAAGCTCTTGGATTCCTTATGGGCTTATAGGACCGCTTACAAGACCATTCTTGGAATGTCTCCTTATCGCCTTGTTTATGGCAAAGCGTGTCATCTTCCAGTGGAGGTTGAATATAAAGCATGGTGGGTAATCAAGAAGCTCAACATGGATTTGACAAGAGCCGAGTTGAAGAGATGTTTGGATTTGAATGAATTGGAGGAAATGAGGAATGATGCTAACCTCAATTCAAAAATTACAAAAGAGAGGTTGAAGAAATGGCATGATCAGTTGGTAAATCAGAAGAATTTTGCCAAGGGACAAAGAGTCTTGCTCTATGACTCTAAGCTTCATCTTTTTCCGGGAAAATTGAAATCAAGGTGGACGGGTCCTTTCATAATTCATGATGTGCAACCAAATGGAGTAGTGGAACTACTCAACTTCAATAGCACTTGAACTTTCAAAGTGAATGGGCATCGTCTCAAGCCCTATATGAAATCATTTTCCCGATACAAGGAGGAATTCATCCTCCTTGATCCACCTCCAACATGAAAACACTTGGTTCATGGTTGAACTTAGTCTCTTCAAAGACTAAAAAGTTCACCCTCTTTTGTTCCCTTTTGCATTAACTTTAGTTTAATCTAGTTTCTCTTGTGTTTTTGCATGTTTTGATTTTTATTTTTGACTTTAATTTCGTTCTAATGTGGTTTGAATTGGTTTTTTGTGTTAACATGCAGGTAGGAAAGCTTGAAGAATGAAGTCAAGGTGAAAACAAAGGAAAACAGGGGAGAAAAGCCAAGACTCAGCAAAATTCGCACAACCCATTCCCCTTGTGCGAAATTTTCGCACAACACATCCCTTGTGCGAATTCGCATTTGTGCCAATTTTCAAAAATGCATGCTCTCGGTCCCTTCCCAAAATCTCAGTGCGAATTTCACAGGAATGCGAACCTTGTGCGAATTCGTTTTTGTGAAAAAATTTCAAAATCATGCTCTTTGTCTTAGAGAACCACAGGAATGCGAAATTCGCACTTCCTCTTTAAAAGTCATGTTCTCCTCTTCAAATTCTAAGCTTCTTCTTCATTTCTCTCAACACCTCTCTTCCGATCACCCATTCCCATCCTTAAGCTCCTCTCCTTCATCATTTCCCATCCTCAGCACCACCATGGCAGCCCATCTCCATAGCTTCACTCCATAGTCGTGGCCTTCACTATTCACCACAGTCCACACCTTCAATTTTCAGCTCTTTCTTCTCCTTCCACCATCAAAAAACCCTTCAATTCTTCACTCAACACTCTAAATCCATCCCTAAACCAATCCCAACCTTGCTTTTACCAAACCACAACTTCAAGCTAAGGATTCAACCCACGATTTCTTCATAAGAAACCCATTGCCGCCGGGTAGGGGAGCTTCCAAATTCCAAATTCTCTTCTTGAAAAGCTCCAATTTCCAAGCCTAGCCACCATGAAAAATCCTTTTCCTACCTCAGCCAGCATTTCCCACCCTCAAAAGCCAAAAATTTTCACCATTTGAACGAGCCTCAATTTTGCAAAGGGCGGGTGAATAGTGTCTTGTGCGAAATTTTCGCACAACACATTGTGTTATACGAATTTCGCACAACACCCCCCTTGTGCGAATTTTTCAGTTTCTCCATCCATACTCTCCCCAATCCCAAGCCTCTGAGCCTCATTTCATCGCTTCCTCATGCCTAAGACTCGAGGAGGATATACCTCAGCTCCCCAGAGCAGTCAGAGAGCTGCCCCTGTGAGGGCCCCACTAGATGCACCTCCACATTTACCTGATTCTGCCCCTCAGAGCAGATACCATACGAGGAGAGCATCTGCCACGCCTGTGGCCCCTACTCAGATTTCACCTCGGAGTCCTCCTACAAAGAAAGCTAAGACTTCAGAGCTAGGAGAGTCCTCCAGAGCACCTCGGGATTCACAGTCTCAGCCTCCTTCCACCAGGCGCCCTAGAGCCAGCACGCCCATTGAGGGCAACTCCAATTACCGATCCGGAGCATTTCATGTCGAGGCATATTTTGATCACTTTATTTTGCGACAGCAGCTTGAGTTACGGGATTCATACAGCCTACTTGAGAGGTACCATCTTGTACCCTTTATGACTCTGCTCTAGTTCTTTTATCCTCGAGTAGCTTTAGACTTTTACCAGTCTATGACTACTCGTGGTGTCCCAATACCTGCCTCGATCCTTTTTACCATTGATGGACGCTAGGGTATTTTAGGGGCTAGACAGATTACCGATGCTTTCCATATCCCTTATGCACCAACAGATCCCACTACATTTAGACGTTGGGCCCCACTTTTTGAGTGGGACATGGTTCGTATCCTATCTCGAGGAACATCTTCCCAAAGGACCATTTTGAGGAGGGAGCTTCCCCCAAGGATGCTCCTAGTTGATGTGGTGCTTCGCGCCAATCTTTTTCCTCTTCAGCATAGAGTGTAGAGGCGAGGGGCCATTCTAGAGGCATTATTTCGTATCTCTGAGGGCTACTACTTTGGCCCTCATCATTTGATTATGGCTGCCCTCCTCCATTTTGAGGAGAAGGTGCATACGCGGCGTCTTGCGAGGGAAGACACTATTCATTTACTTTTCCCTCGGCTGTTATGCCATGTTTTGGCGCATATGGGTTTTCCTGTAGACCCTCATTCTGAGCCCTGCCGCCATTATCGAGAGAGCTTCTCTCTTGACCAATGGAATCAGGTATGGCTCCATCAGCATTCCCCAAAACTTCCCGAGCCAAGGGAAGTCCCTCTTGCTCCATCCACTTCAGCTCCCTCGGAGCCTGTACCAGAGGCAGCATCGTCTGACGCTCCACCTGCTGTTCCTCCTACCTCAGAGCCGCCCATTACTATCCCTGGTGCAGAGTACCGTGCCTTGCTCGCTTCTTTCCAGACTCTGACCACTACTCAGACGGCTATTATGGAGCGGATGGACCATTTCCAGCTTCGGCAAGACCAGCAGACTCTCATTCTCCGTGAGATTCAGCAGCACCTCGGTCTTTTGCCACTAGCTCCACCTATAACGGTGCCTTCCTCAGTTCCAGAAGAGGACCCCTCCTATCCACCCAGGAGCTTACTACTTGATCATACGATCACTCCTCTCCTTTTTTTTTGTATCTATATTCTACCTTTTTGGATGTCTTATATATTTTGGACCACTTTTATACTGGGATTGGATGTATTCCATGTTTCTCTTGTATATTGTACTCTCTCAGTTTATATAGACATCTTCCTTTTTGTATATTTTAGCTATTCCTTTTTATTTCCTCTAATCATCACTCTTATGATTTTTATTTTCTTATGCAACATGTGGTTTCTCCTGTTCATTTAGAGTCCCTTACTATCAAGGGATATCACTTCCTCCCTTTTATTATCACTTGCTTTTGGAACATTGCGGACAATGTTCATCCTAGTTGGGGGGAGAGTTGAGGAAGTAATTTGTTGAATTTTTGGTTAAGTTATTTTGCTAACAAATTTTTTACAAACTCTCTTGATTTCTCAAAGATAAATTCTCAAAAGCAAATGAGAGAAATTAAATTCTTACCTTATTTCCATAGTCTTAAAGTTTGTATTATGCTTATTAAAGTTGATAAATTGTTGAAGCTCCTTTTGATTTCAATCTTAAGTTTTCCACTCTAATCTTTTCACACACTGAACACATTAGATTCCAGTTATAAGATGGAAAACTTTTTCACCCCCTAAACTTAGGAAATTTTCGACTTGGTGCCATTGACCTCATTCTATTAGTGTTGGGACACCTTATAAAAGGCCAATGTGTCTTATGAAAAAATTTGCTTCACTTGCTTTGAAACCCGAGCAAGGTCCGAGGGGTATATGGTGAAAATCTTTAAAGCCTGGTGCCCTAAGCCTTTACTAGTTGGGAGTCACCAACCTCACTGCTCATTACATGGGTGGATGGGTGGAGTGTATATATATATTAAAAATGAAAAAAGAAAAAGTGGTGCGTTCTTAGCCTTTTATATATGAGTTAGTGTTGCTAAAGTTAGAGAAAAACCTTAGTTGGGGGGAGAATATAGTTTGACATACTATAACGGGAAACTAAGCACCTTAACACTTAGATTTTTGTGGAAGATTAAGAGTTGGTCCTTTGGGAGTGGAAATTATTTTGATACTCAAATTTTCATAATGCCCGCTCTTTGCTTGTTGTGATAGGTAAGTTATTTGATGACTCTTGTTGATGATTGAGTTCTATATCCTTGACTTGCCATGTGAGAGTTTGATCCAATCATGGCACTTGATTATTTTTTGGAGTGATCAACATGGTTTTGTAAATTATTATATTATCTATTTTTCTTTATTTCTCTCTCCTTCATTGCTCAAGGACTAGCAATGTGTTAGTTGGGGGGAGTGATTACTACCCAAAAAGTGTTATTTTACACCTTTAATTCATTATGTTTTAAGCACTTTTGTGTAGTAGTTCTCCATCTTTATTCCAATTGGCATGTTAAGGACCTAGCAATGACTTCTAATCATATTTGTGGCTAGTTTTAGTATGTTGACAACTTTTTGGATCATTAAGACAAGCCAAGCAAAGGAGAGAAGCAAAGAGAAAATGAAGAAAACATAGGACAGAAGTTGCAGTCTTCCTTTGCACTTTTGGAGCACTTCCTGAAGTCTATTTTCTACATGCTATATACCATTTCAAAGCTCAGGAAGTCAAGAATCCAACTCTTTAAACTTTGTATGATTTGGAGCTGAAATGAGGAAGATATGGCCTTCGGAAAACAACTGCTCCAGGCTTATGCGAAATTCGCACAACACCTTGAAATTCGCACAACACCTCCAGGTCGCACAACACCTTCCAAATTCGCACAGCCCATGCGTGGTGCGAATTCTCCTCTATTTTTGCCAACTCCACTTTAGATCTTTTCTTATGTATTTTTTTGATGTAATTTCCTTTCTTATCCTTGTAACTAACCAATCACAAGCTTTGCTTTTGTAAAGACTATAAGAGGGGTGGAAATCATCTCTCAACATGTGTGTTACATTTTACACTTAGTGAAATACAGAGCTCTCTTGTTTTCCTTTTCTCTCTACTATTTTCTTTTTCTTGGAAGCCAAACAACCTCTAAGGATGTTTTCCCAGAGGATGAGAGGCTAAACTTTTGGTTTCTTGGAGTGAAGGAAGCTAGGTGAAAAGTTCAGATGCAAAGGTGGAAAACTCCCGTGCATTAAATACAAGTAGTTGGAGTTCATAAATGGCTTCTAAATCCAAAGTTTTGCTTTAAATCCCTTAGAATCACTTTGAATGGCCAATACATGGTAAGCTTCAGGTCTCTGTGGATGCTTATTGCTAGATCCATATCAATCCATTAGTTGTCATGTACGAGCCATTGGAAAGTGATTCAAGGTGAAGACCCATACTGTCTAAAGCCATTAATGGACCTTGACTACCATTTCTATTGACTTTTTATGGATTAAATCTTCATTGTTAAACCTATACCGGTTCGGGAAATAACTATAGGTTAAATCCCCAATGCAAGGAGAAAAATCCGGAATTTTCCACTTTGCATTCTGAACTTGAACCTAGCAACCTCTAGCTCCGGGAGACTTTCTTTCTTCCATTTTTACTTAGTTTATGTTAGTTTAGTTTCAAATACTTTCAAAACAAATTTTATTTTCTTTTAAACTTTAAGTTTTTTATAAAGGAAATCATTAAATTCAATTTATAATCTTGAGTATATCACTGGTAGAATGAAAACCCATCCCAGAGTTCGACCCTAGAGCCATTATGCTATAGTAGCTTTGCTACGCTAGTAGGAGGTCATAGGTTTTATAAATGTTTTTGATTAAATGACCCGATTGGATTTTCACGCGAATCAATTGCCAGTTAGGGGCCCTCACTATTGGAGTTGTTGTTAAAAATTTCTTCAGTTGATCAAAGCTATTTTGACATCTTTCATCCCATATAAACTTAGCATCCTTAGCTAACAGCTCACAAAGAGGTTTTGAAAGATTTGAAAAATCTTTTATAAACCTCCTATAGAAGCCTGTAGGGCCAAGGAACTGCCTTACTCCTTTTACAGTTGTTAGGGATGGCAATTTGACAATAAGCTCCACCTTTGCTTTATCAACTTCAATGCCTTTTTCGGAGATGATATGGCCAAGGACAATTCCTTGACGTACCATAAAATGGCATTTCTCCCAGTTGAGCACCAAGTCTTTTTCAATGCATCTGTGAAGAACTGCTTCCAAATTGACTAAGCATTCCTCAAATGTACCTCCATATATGGTGATGTCATCCATGAAAACCTCCATAATTCGCTCCACCATATCACTGAAAATACTCAACATACATCTTTGGAATGTTGCAGGTGCATTGCATAAACCAAAAGGCATTCTTCTGTAAGCATATGTTCCAAATGGACATGTAAAAGTGGTATTTTCCTGATCTTCCACATTAATTTCAATTTGAAAATACCCTGAATACCCGTCCAAGAAACAATAGAACGGATGGCCAGAGACTCTCTCCAACACTTGATCGATAAATGGCAATGGAAAATGATATTTCCTGGTTACAACATTCAACTTTCTATAATCAATACACACCCTCCAACCTGAAGTGAGGCGTGTAGTAATTTCTTCTCCTTTTTCATTCTATACCACAGTAATCCCTAACTTCTTTGGTACCACTTGAGTAGGACTCACCCAAGGGCTGTCAGATATAGGGTAAATAATACCTGCTCGAAGTAGCTTTAGAACCTCAGCTCGCACCACCTCTTGTAAATGAGGATTCAATATTCTTTGAAGTTGATGAATTGGCTTAGCTTCTTCCTCCATATATATATGATGCGTGCAAACTAAAGGACTAATGCCTTTCAAGTCAGATATTTGCCATCCTATTACTTTCTTACACCTCTTGAGAACTTTCAGTAAACACTTCTCTTAATGACTGGTCAGAGATGAAGATATTACGACAGGACATTGATTATTTTCTTCAAGGTATGCATATTTCAGCTCCACAGGTAGAGGCTTCAAATTGAGTTTTGGGGACTCTTTTTCAACAGCTGCTCCTTCTTCTTTATTGAACAAAGGTAGAATCTCTTCTATCCTTCTCCAACTTTGTAGAGTAGCAAGCACATTAGGGGGTTCAGACAAACCTTCCTCAAAATCCGCAAGACTTTCATTCAGCTTGTCTTGCATATTCTTATTACAGTGCTCCTCTACTAGAGTGTCAATAATGCACACCTCTTCTAAACTCTCTTCTTCTTCCGGAGTGGTTTGCTTTTTAGACATATAAAAAATGTTGAGATCAAGTGTCATGTTGCCAAAAGTGAGTTGCATGAGCCCATTCCTACAGTTGATGATTGCATTTGAGGTAGCAAGGAATGGCTTTCCAAGGATGATAGGAACTAAATT
Organism: Vitis x labruscana x Vitis vinifera; assembly: GCA_008326845.1. NCBI lineage: Eukaryota > Viridiplantae > Streptophyta > Magnoliopsida > Vitales > Vitaceae > Vitis > Vitis x labruscana x Vitis vinifera. The sequence continues at coordinate 349,875 of BKBX01000937.1, forward strand.
AGCTTCCTTTATAGTAGGATCCGTATCAAGAACAATAAAATCTACCGGATAGTAGAAAATATTAACTTGAACCAAGACATCCTCAATTACCCCCCTTGGAATTTTTACCGATCTATCTACTAGAGATAGAGTGATTGTTGTTGGCTTCAACTCACCAAGTCCCAATTGCTTGTAGACAGAGTATGGAAGCAAATTCACACTTGCTCCCAAGTCTAACAAAGCTTTCTCCACTACCTTTCCTCCAATCATGACTGAAATGGTAGGACTTCCCGGATCTTTGTACTTCAAAGGAGACTTACATTGTAAGATTGCACTTACTTGCTCAGTCAAGAAGGCTTTCTTATTTACAGTCAACCCTCTTTTGATAGTACATAAGTCCTTTAGGAATTTTGCATATGTTGGAACTTGTTTAATCATATCCAGCGGTGGGATATTGACTTTCACTTATCTCAATACTTCAAGAATTTCAGATGCATTTCTAATCCCCTTTTTCCCATGCAATGCTTGAGGAAAAGGTGGAGAAGTTGATTTCTTCAGCATTTCTTCCTTCAGAAGTTCCTTCTTTGGATTTGCATTCATTGTTGAATCATAGTCCTCCTTCTTTTCATTGATCTCTTTTTTTTTGTCTTCCATTTCCTCCCCTTTCTTTGTCTCTTCTTCTTCCTCAACATGTGGCTTGGGTGTTGGCTTCTCAATTTTTTTACCACTCCTTAGAGTGATCAAGGCTTTGACATCTTTCATCTGTGATGATTCCCCCTCATGGCTTTCCACTTCATGGACACCCTTGGGGTTTTGGTGGGGTTGAGAAGGAAATCTTCCCTTTTCTTGCACTGTGTTCAAATTTGTGAGCCTTGAGATTGAGTATTGGAGGTTATCTATCTTTTGGGATATATCATTTTGCATTCCATCCATCCTTTTGTTCAAAGTATTCTCTACTCTGTCAATTCTTTGATTGAGTTGAGCATTGATGGCTTTTTGGTCTCCAACAAAATCTCCCACTACCTTGCTGAGATTCACTATTGCTTGTTCAAGACTTGAAGATTGTTGAGATGGTAGATTCGGCTGTTAATACTGAGGTGCTCTGGCCTTCCATGTGAAATTTGGATGATTCCTCCAACTTGAGTTGTAAGTATTTCCATAGGGTGCATTGTTATTGGGCTTGAATTGTCCAACAACATTTGCTTGATCTCCAAACATTTCCCTTTCAGCTGAAATTGTAGGGCATTCCTCCACCAAGTGTTCATATGATTGATAATTGGGACAAAGCTTCACTTGCACTGGTGCTTCAACAACAGCTTGCACTTCATGCATCTTTTTCAGTTCCAGCTTCTCCAATCTTCTTGTCATAGCTGCAAACTTTGCTTTCATATCATCATCTTCTTTCAAGGTATACATCCCAACCTTAGCATTGAAAGAACTCAGTTGAGACTTCATCTTTCCCACTTCTCCTTTGATTGGTTTATCCCATCCCCTTGAAACTTCAGCTACATAACTCAAGAAATCCATAGCTTCCTCCGGATTTTTGCTCATGAAATCTCCTCCACACATTGTCTCGAGGAGTTGCTTCATTGAGGAAGACATCCCATCATAGAAATAGCTCACCAACAACCAAGTATCAAAACCATGGTGGGGGCAAGCATTTATAGCTTCCATATATCTTTCCCAACACTCGTAGAATTTCTCATTCTCTTTAGCTGAGAAGTTTGAAATTTGCCTTTTCAAGCCATTTGTTCTATGAGTGGGAAAAAAATTTCTTGAGGAATTCAGCTTGTAAGTCAGTCCAAGTGCGGATACTCCTTGGCCTTAAAGAATTAAGCCAAATTTTGGCCTTATCCTTTAAAGTAAAAGAAAATAACTTAAGCCTCATCAAGTCAATTGAAGCTCCTCCCTCTTGGAATGTATTACAAACATCTTCAAATTCCTTGATATGTGCGTAGGGATTCTCACTTTCCATCCCATGGAAAGTTGGTAGAAGTGGAACAATATACGGTCTGATCACTAGCTGCTCTGTAGGGGGCACTATACATGATGGTGCACTCATACGAGGTGGATGCATGCGGTCTCTCATTGATCTAAATTCATTGAGATTCTTAACGACCTTGGTGACTATGCTGATCTTCAGGTGTAGCTTCCATGATATTCAAGCTCAATTCCAATTCCTTGTTATGAGGTGTATCATGTTTAACAAGCCTTCCTCCACTGTCTCGTATCCAATTTGGCATACACAACTAGTATCTATCTGTAACTAAAATGAAAATAAAGGACAACAAAAGAAAACAGGGCTACAAAAACAAAATAAAACTAAGCTGAATTTAAAAGATAAATTTAGATTATGAATGAATAAAAAAAATGAGAATAAATAAAGCGAAAGAAACGTTACCAAACTTGTGATGAAAATCACAAGTACTCTGAAATAGTATCACTATAAACTTGACACCTTCCCCGGCAACGGCGCCATTTGATTCATGCCCAATTGGTGTCTCAGTTGATTCGTGTCCAGCTGGTGCTCCTTGATTGAGGGAGTAATCAACAAAATTTATAACCTATTACACCATATACTAGGGTAGCAAAGAAAAAGCTACTATAGCATAGTGGCTCTAGGATCATTCACTGGGAAGGGTTTTCAAATTACAAATGATACTAATTCAAAGTGAATTGGTGTTGTTTCATTTCAAGGTTAGCTTAAGAAATAAAATACAAACTTTGGTTGAAAAAGGTTTAGATTTAAACTAACGGCACAACAAGTAATGGAAATTAATTATGAAGAAAAACATTCCTTGGAGATTTAGGTTCATAGGGGAGGTTTCTCATGCAAAAACATAGCTCCGGTCAGTTGGTTCACTTCCTCGCATTAAAGAATTAACATATAGTCAATTCTCTAACCGGTGTTGTACAAATGCATCCCTTAATTGGATTTCAGCTCTATTTCCCTCTCACTAATGCAACTTGCAATGGTTCGTGCCTCTCACTAGCACTTACCATTCAAGGTGATCTTTAACCTTGGACTTCCCTTCTCATGCTCGCAAGAGATAACTAATGGATGTCTCCTTGGAGTCCAAAAGCTTACCAAGTGTTGGCAATTCTAGAAAATCCTACCTTCAATTCACCCCCCAAAGGCTTGCAAGGGGTAAACTAGTGCATCTCCATGGACAGAGATCACTTGCCTTACCAAGTGTTGGCCCAGGTGACTCCAAGGCATTTTAAGTTAACTAAAAATATAGAAATCACTAAAGGATCACACTTTCTCTTCATTCATGGATGAAACCACAAAGCTACTAATTCATGCACTTGGAACCTTTCCCGGCAACCTTAGCTCCAAGGAACTAAAGGTTTAGTTACTCATTCTCTGGGGAAACTTCCTCAGAGAGTGCATAACTAGTAAATGAAAAAATACAATCAAAGTGAGAAGGTAAGGCAGAGCAAAGGCTCTGTATTTTACTTTCTTTCCAACTTTTACAAAAGGTCCGTTGTTTTTTTTTAGAACAGGCTCCCAAGAGCTATTTATATGAAAATTACAATAATAATTATTACATGGATATTCACCCTTTTTCCTAACTTAATAGCTAAGGAATCCTACAATTGGTGGCTTACAAGGAGAGTTTTGGGATTTAGACAACAAAAATCTAAAGAAAAATATCTCAATGTGTTAGTCGCAAATATCGGGAAGCACTAAGGACCATTTTGCAGGTGAAAACGAGGTCTGCGAGATTTCGCAGACGCACAAAAAGGGTTGTGAAATCACTTCGCAGCAAAAGGCTGATTTTGCAGCGCTGTGAAGTTGGCTTTCAGCTTGCGGTGTTCGGCTTCCAACAGTTGTAACTCCTTCATTTCAGCTCTGAATTGTGCACCGTTTGAAGAATTGGATTGATGACTTTCTAATCTTTGAAACGACATATATCATGTATAAATTGGACTTCAGGAAGTGCTCCAAAAGTGGCTGACATGACTGACATAAAAAATTGCTTCATGGCAGATTTCTCTTTGCTTCCCCTCCTTGCATTCCGGATTTGCTTATGGCAAAGGACTTCAAAGCTTTTGTTCTTCATGTTTCTGAGCTTTCCATTGCTTTGTCATGGATTCCAAATAACTCTCCTCAATCTCTGCATAACTAGTAAATGAAAAAATACAATCAAAGTGAGAAGGTAAGGCAGAGCAAAGGCTCTGTATTTTACTTTCTTTCCAACTTTTACAAAAGGTCCGTTGTTTTTTTTTCAGAACAGGCTCCCAAGAGCTATATATATGAAAATTACAATAATAATTATTACATGGATATTCACCCTTTTTCCTAACTTAATAGCTAAGGAATCCTACAATTGGTGGCTTACAAGGAGAGTTTTGGGATTTAGACAACAAAAATCTGAAGAAAAATATCTCAATGTGTCAGTCGCAAATATCGGGAAGCACTAAGGACCATTTTGCAAGTGAAAATGAGGTCTGTGAGATTTCGCAGACGCACAAAAAGGGCTGTGAAATCACTTCGCAGCAAAAGGCTGATTTCGCAGCGCTGCGAAGTTGGCTTTCAGCTTGCGGTGTTCGGCTTCCAACAACTGTAACTCCTTTATTTCAGCTCCGAATTTTGCACCGTTTGAAGAATTGGATTGATGACTTCCTAATCTTTGAAACAAAATATATCATGCATAAATTGGACTTCAGGAAGTGCTCCAAAAGTGGCTGACATGACTGACATAAAAAATTGCTTCATGGCAGATTTCTCTTTGCTTCCCCTCCTTGCATTCCGGATTTGCTTATGGCAAAGGACTTCAAAGCTTTTGTTCTTCATGTTTCTGAGCTTTCCATTGATTTTCCATGGATTCCAAATAACTCTCCTCAATCTCATATTGCTTTGGTGATCAAAAAGCTATCAAAACACCAAAACTTAACACAAATTGATTAGAAGTGCTTGCAAAGGTCCTTAATATGTTAATTGGGTTAAAAGGCAATAACTACTACTCAAAAGTGTTTAAAAGAGTAAATTACAAGCTGTCAAATAGCACTTTTTGAGTAGTAATCATAGCACCACATCTACGAGGAGCATCCCAGGTGGAAGCTTCTTTCGAAGAAGGATCAAATCTATAGAGGCCCCCTTGGATAAAATGCGGACCATGTCCCTCTGAGATACTGGGGACCAATGGTGGAAAGCAGATGGATCAACTGGCTCGAAAGGAATTTGTAGAGTCTCTACAATATCTCTGGCCTCGAGGATACCATGACGTCCATCAACGGTGAAGTGAATCAAGGTAGGACTCGGGACGCCACGAGTAGTCATGGACTGGTAAAAGTCTAATGCTACTCTGGGATAAAAGAACTCACGAGGAGTCATAAGCTGCTCAAGATAGTACCTCTGTAGTAGGCCATAAGAGTCTTGGAGCTCAGGCTTCTATCGGAAAGCCTCCTGAGGTAGCCAAAGGATTTTGCACACCATGCCAAATTTCGCATGGTATGCGAAATCTTCCTGTGCACCGACTCCGTTAGATTTTTATCGTAAGATATTTTGTGTAATTTCCTAGTTTCTCCTTGTAACCAACCTAGATATTTTATTTTATATCTTTTTATATATTTTTTAGGTAGCATATATATATAAGGAGAGAGATAGAGGGATAAAGAAATTATGTATGTTTTTCATAAAACACTTGTAAATTCCTGTAGTAAGAAAGATACATAGCTTTTGTTCTGCTTTTCCTTCTCATTTTGTTTTCACTTTTCCTTCTAGCCAAACAACCTCTGAGGATGATTTCTCAGGGGATGAGTGACTAGGTTTTATGTCTTTTGGAGTGAGAGAAGCTAGGTGAAGGACCCGGATGCAAAGATGGGAGTTGTCCTTGCTTTAGATGACAGTAATTGTTAACCATCAATTGTTTTTATTTCAAGGTTTAGCTTTAAATCCCTTAAAATCACCTTGAATGGCCAATACTTGGTAAGCTTTTTGGATTCTATGGATGCTTATTGCTAGATCCATGGATGTCTATTAGTTATCATTTATGAGCCATTGGAAGGTGGTTCAAGGTGAGGGTCTTTAGTGTTTGAAGGCATTAATAGGAAGCAACTATCATTTTCCATGAACCCTTTGGATCAAATCTTAATTGCTAAATACAAAACCGGTTTGGGAGATAACCATCCTTTATGTTATTATCCCCAATGCGAGGAGAAGATCCGAAATCTCCTCCTTTGCCTAAGGAACCCGATCTTAGTGACCTACAGCTCCAAGAGACCTTTTCTTTGTAGTTAATTTCACTTATTATTTTTGCTTAACTTAAAATCAATCTTTGTAGCCACAATTCCATTTTCTTTAAAAGTTAATTTTCATAATAAAAAACACCATTTTATTTTCTTCATTTAAGTCAACTGTACGATGAAAACCCATCCATGTGGACGATCCTAGAGCCACTATACTATGTTAGCTATGCTACCCTAGTGTGAGGTGATTTAGGTTTTATAAATTTTGTTGATAACACCTATCTGAGCCAGAATCAACTGGCATGACTGCAATGGGGACGAATCAATGACTCGCCTGGGCCTGAAGTCATGGCCTTCTTGGCAGGAGGGCGCAACACTAAACTTTGAGGGCGCGAAGCAGTCGCCCCTTGTGCAGTAGTTGGTTTCCTAGTCTCATACCTGCTCTGAGGAGCAGAAGAGAAGGGATTAGTGGGCGCTCCATTCTCAGAAGGAGGAATCTGCAGGGCCTCTGTGGTGGCCTCCT